>CM057846.1:2552272-2562630 GCA_030068395.1 Apalone spinifera
CAGCATGGCTCCTTTAAGAGGCTTTTTGGACCTAAGGGTGGCCATCTTGTCTCCCTGCTCCGGACCAGACAGCTCCCCTGCAGTACCAAGTAACCGAGGGGTGGTTGGGCCCGGTTGCTGAGTGTGTGTAGGGTTGCCAGGTGTCCGGTATTGACCCGGACAGGCCAGTATTTTTGCCTCTTGGCAGGGAAAAAATCAGAACATACCGGACATTTTAGGTGTCTGGTATTTTCTAAATTTTTTTACCGGACAGGTGGCGAAAATACCGGCCTGTCTGGATCAATACCGGACACTTGGCAAGCCTAGCCAGCAGTGGAGGACCTAGCACAGGGGTTGGCGAAAGCCTCTCAGTGGGATGGATCTGGTCTGCCTAAGGCTTTGACTGGCCTGCGCGGCAGTTCCAGGCCCTATCCCCTAATGCAGGGGTCGGCAACATGGGGCACGCGTGGGGGGGAGCTCAGCCCCGGCCCTCCTCCCCCGCGCAGCAGCCGGAGGGTGCTCCCGCCTCCCTGCAGCAGGTTAGGCATGGTGGGAGGAGGCAATGCTGGGGCGGAGACTCCTAAGCGGTGCCTCTGGCCTCCGGGGCTGGCCCTGGACCGCGTGGTTGCTGCAAGGGGGCAGGAAGCCAGGTAAGGTTCCCCCTCATGCCCAACCCCCCCTCCAATCTCCTCACTTCCCTCCCCCCCCCAAGACCCAGAACCCCCAGCTTGTTCCGACACCCTCCCTTTGCTCCTGCTCCCTCCACCTGGCCAGACACCCTAGTCCCAGCCTGCTTCTGCACCCAGCCCCCTCCCGGATCCTGCACCCCATCCCTATCGTACTTGCTGGGAGCCCCGTCTCGCGCACTTTACCCCTCATTTTTGTCCCTACTCCAAATCCTAAGGGTGTCCATAAAATCCACTAAATCCAGAACCCCAGAAAAGTAAATCTGGTCTATGGGAAGCCCTGAACCTCAGTTCCCCCTCCCATCCTCCCCCTCACCCCGTGAGGCTGGGGCACTAGAGGAGTGAGGTATATCGGTTGGGGCCACATCAGTGAGCTTTGGGGATTTTGGGAGGAGTTTTTTTGCTACTAGTGTAGCCCCCAACTGACTTTTTTGGTGGGTCAGTAGCTCCCAACCCAAAAAGGGTTCCCCACCCTTGCTGTAAATACAACATTGAAACCTTTCATGTTGGACATCGTAGTTTACTTTATTTAAAATGAAGTTTGATAAGCTAACATGAGAAAGTGAAAGCATTTGATCTGCTTTGTAATTTAAATTAAACCATTCTCCCAAGCTGCAGCTGGTTCAGAAAATAAGGTCCCTGTACCTAGCCTGCCGGTGCCTCCTTTCCCCGCTCCTTCCCCTGGCACACAGATCCATGAATACGTTAAATCTCAGTACTCCACTTCTGAAAGGTTGCCGACCCCTGCACTGAAAGGTAAGATCTGCTTCTTAATTTATTTATTAACGACGCTGCTGTAAGTAGGACTATTATTGACTTTAAAAAGTGTCACCGGCACTCGGACCGGTACGTAGAAATCTCGGCACTAGGGTTGCTGACCCCTGGCCTAGCGCGTTGCCTGGGAGCCGGAGATGCATGTGCCCTTTCAACTGCTTCTGTTTAAAGGGTTCGCACTTGCTGGGCAGCTCTTGGTCCCGCTGGCCCGTTGCCTGGGAGCTGCCCGGAAGGCGTGAGCCCGAAATTTCAACCTCTTTTGTTCCAAGAGGAGGAGCTGCCAGGCAACAGGTGAGCAGCGGGGCCAGGAGCTGCCAGCCGTGTTGTGTGAATTGTAAGCCCCCTCAGACAACTCCAGAAGGAGGCTAGCTCCCCTCAGCCCCAGCTCGCTCCCACTGGCCGTAAGTCAGGGGGCAGGGACCCCAGGCCAAGCAAAGCTCCTGGCAGAATAGTTCTCAACCCCGCCCCTTCTGCCTGAGTCCCCGCCCCTTCCGTCTGAGGCCCCGCCCTTCTGCCTGAGGCCCTACCCCCGCCACACAAAGCTACACCCCTTTCAGGTCAGCCCACAGCCACTTCCGAAATTTGTGAAGTGGCCCCCCTTCCAAAATTGCCCACCCCTGGCCTAGAGTTATTGTCCCTTCTGGTTTTACATCCCATGAATCTATAAAAATTCAGCATTTTCCCTCCAAACACCCGCATCTGCCACCTTGTAGCCGCTCTCCCATCCCTGACATGGAGCAGGGCTGAACAGAAAGGAGCAAGCGCAGGGTTTTGTCCCTCGGAGGCAAAGTTTCTGCATTGATGCAGGGGACTAGTCCTGCCTTTGCAGCCCGCTCCTTGTGTCAGGGCTGCACTTTGCCCATCTGTACAATGGGGTTACTCCCACTGACCAACCTCCCAGGTGGGCTGGGAAGCTCACAGTCCAATAGCAGGGTGTTTTGAGGCGCTGGGGTGTGAGTGCCGTCCTGGCCTGCTAAAATGTCTCCTGTGGGAAGGGAGGCTCTCCTGTCGATTACAGGAACTCGGCGCTGTTTGATGGTGGGTCTGGGAACCGCCCGCAGGAAAGGTGTACTTTTAAAGGGCCAGGTCTGTGGAGCGGCTCTTCTCCAGCTGACCCACTCTGGCAGGGCGATGGTAATTGGCTGCTTCGGGGATCGGCTTTGTGCCAGGTTTGGTCCCAAGGCACAACGCGGAGCAGAATTCTGGCTCCTGGCTAGTCCTGCCCCCGGAAAACGGGGATTGTTGATACTTTCATGTGACAGGGGCCTTAGGAGCCGACCTGGGCAAATGCCCAGGTGAGCACCGTGTCCGAGCAGAACAAACGCTGGTCTAATGTAGTTGCAAGAAGCTGCAAGAACAGTGTAGCGGGGTGGTCACGCTGCTCCAGGCATAAAGAGGGTTAAAAGAGCCCTGGGAGAGGGCTGTAGCGAGGGGCCAATCATGAGAGGCCTTGAGGCAGCCAATCAAAGCCCAGGAGGGCTGTATAAAAGAGATGGCTGGCCAGGCTGAGCACATTCTCACTCCAGCCTTGCAGAGAGAAGGACGCAGCTGGCTGCTAACCAGCGTGCCACGGACAGCCCAGTGCCAGGGAAAGGCAGTGTGAGCCCAAACTGAGGCCCAGCAGTAAAGGCCTGAGGGGCACTAGGGCTGCAGGGAGACAGTAAAGGCCTGAGGGGCACTAGGGCTGCAGGGTGGCATGTCCCCCTCCGTGCCTATGATGAGTGGCCATGGGATCAGGGGCTAGATGGTGACTGGCAGTCACTGAGGGTATGGGGGTTGGGGGGCTCCCTGAGGGGAGGACCCCAGAGTGTGGGGGGCACTGCTGTGGGGCAGTACCTGGTGGTCAGGGGGCTGTGGTCTGGGAGGACTCGGGCTCTGACCCTAGGTGATGGAGAATAACAGGTAACAGCAGGTGAGAGACTGGCGGGAAGGGGGCGGCTCCAGGGCAGAATGGAGTTATTTCCTGGGTGGCCAGCAGGGGGTGCCATGCTGGTGCATTGCCGTGTTACAAGCAGGCCCCAAGCCCCACGAGAAAGCGCATTTGCAGACATTAGAAACCCAGGAACTGTCGGACTGTGTCAGACCCCCGTTCCACGCTTCCCAGCCCACCTGGGAGGTTGGTCAGTTCCACAGCCCCAGTGGAACTAGGGCTAAGATTATGTCACAGAGTCCCACAGAATCTGCAGCTCCCAGAGACCCCTGGAACGTTTTCTGCTTCGGTCCTGGGGCGTTGGAGCTGGCAGCCAGCAGGACCCTGGAAATCTGAGCCGACGCAAATGGGGGAGCCTGAAGCTCTGCTGTCCCCAGAACTCTGAGACAGGGCGAAAGGTCCCTGCAGCTCCCAGCTGTGAGCCCCAGGGCCCCAGGGATGGGCTCTGGGCGGCGTCCCCTGCACCAAGCTAATGCAGGAAGCACAAGAGACCAGAGTTCCCCATGAGCTGGGTGCTTGGGCAACCAGGAGAGATTCAAATGCCACCCCGCTGATTAGCAAAATGCCCGCATCTTCCCAGAGCCAGGAGTGGCCCGAGGCCAGCTGCAGCAGCTGGTGCCCCACACGATTGGCGCCCCCGCCTGCACAGCCGTCAATGGCCATGACATAATCATCGGGTGCCCAGGCGCCCCGTGACGTGACATCATCACCGGCGGCGCCCTAGGCAACTGCCTAGTCTGCATAGGCTCACGGGCCGCCCCTGCCCAGAGCCAGTAGCCTGTCTTTCTATGGGTGGTGCGCACACACACATCTCAGTGCATGCAACAAAATTTATTCCGCACATGGATGGAAAAATTACAGGGAACACTGCAAGGGATCCTGGATTCTGAGCCACTGTGGGCAATGGGGGAACCTAGATCTCTGAGCTGCCGTGAGCACTTGGGGGATCTGTAGCTGCAGCGGTGATGGGAGCTGGCTCTCCCTCCCCATTGTGTCACAGTTATTTCCAGTAAAAGGCAGGGACAGGTCATGAGCGTCCATGAATGTGAGTTGATTTCCCGTGACCTGTTGGTGAATTTTACTAACAATAACCGTGATAAAAATCGTAACCGTCCTCATCCCTTCCAGCCCCCTTGGGAATAAGGGCCTATTTCCCATAACTGATTTGCTCTGACCTGTTTTCCTGGTTTAAGTGCCTTCATATCGGCAGGTGATTTCGTAAATCCCAAAGCCAAACGGGACCACCGTGAGAGCCGTGCCTTGCCTGACCACCTGCGTAACAGCCCAGAGAACCACCCCGAATCATTCTGAGTCTGGATCTTTTAGAAAAATAACATCCCTACTTGATTCAAGTGCCTCAGTGAAACGGGGGAAGGCTGAGGATGACGAACACCCATTTGGGGGCTAGACGTAGCAGAGCCGGTCAGGAATTTTTGGACAAAATGCTTTTCTATCCCTCAAAAGGAAGCAGCTTTTTCTAAACGGAAACTTTGTCCCAGTGCAGGATGGGGATTTTTTTAAGTGTCCCCTTTTCAGATTAGAAAACCATTTCCCGCTCTGCTCTAATATTCTGCTCCGCCAGCAAAAGGCAGCTGCTTCTGGGGTAGAAAGCAGCAACTATTGAACGGCGCACAGGAACACTACGTTGCAGAAGCGGGAGTGAAGAAGAACCTGGAAACTAACCAGCCCTGCAGTGGGCAGTTGAAGGTGCTGGAATATACTCGCTGTGCCTTGAATGTAATGCAGGCAAGACACAGGGGCTCTAGGGAAAATTCTGAGGAGACACCCTCCCTGCTCCTGAAAAAAACCTGTGTTTATAGCAATCTTCTTACTGCTGCTCTGCACTGGGACTGAACCAGCTCCTGCCTGCATAGTGAAGCTGTATGCACAGCTGCCAAGGTGGCGGGGCTGGGCCAGAATTAGCTTCAAGCTCGTTAGTGAAATTCCAGCTCTGCACCAGCCCGATGTACCGTACTGGCGCGCTCCTCTTTGAGCAGCCCCAGCTAAGCTCAGACAACCATTGTCCCCACCCAGAACTGTCTTTTCCTTTTAGGAATATAGGGACTGGGGAAAGTCTAATGGTCCACCAGTCTGGGGCTCCATCTCCGATGGTGGCCAGAGCTGGGTGCATCAGAGGGTGAGGAATGCTTGGCCTGCTGCCAAGCATTCCTCATTGTGCTGTGTTATGTCACCTGAGGCCTGCCTGACCCCAGTGTCTCATCCGTGCCCTGGAGCCTCGAGGTTGATGGGCCTTTTTGTTCTGGATTCGCAGCAGATGCTCCTCTCATTCATACAAGTGGCCTTGGAACTTGCATGCATCACCAATCGGATTGGCGGCAGTACTCGTGGTCACACATGCCTCCCTCACCCAGTGATGGGGGAGAAATCTCAGCCATCTCCCCCTGCTCCCCTTCGCAAGGCACAGGCTGCCCCCCCACCTGCCCCTGCCCCCAAAAGATTGCAGGGGTCAGAACGAGGAGCAAGGGTCTCAAGTTGCAGGGGGGAAGTCTAGGTTGGATATTAGGACAAACTATTTCCCTAGGAGGGTGGGGAAGCACTGGAATGAGCCCCCTAGGGCTATGCCAGGTCTGTGTCTGACCCCTTCCCCGGTTGGCATGGACGCAGCGGATCTGTACTGATCGGGGCTCCTGCGGCTGCAAGCTGCCACGTGTACCTCCCTTAAAGAGTCAGCATTTAAGGTGAGAAGGAACCACCGGATCGAGTCTGGTCCCAGCAGGTCACAGGCCAGCATCACCGCCTCCCCCCCCCAGCTCACCACAATCAGACCAAAATGTCCCGGTCCTCGGGAGACTGAGCTTTGTATGCCACAGGCAGAGAAGGGGGTCTCCTTCCTCTCGGTGTATGACATCTCTGCGGGGTGATGTCTGTTTCTCTAATGGCCTGCCCAGTGCCCACCTGTTCATGCTAGGTTCACAAGGTCTGGGAAAAGAGGACAGGGTTTTCACCGGGCCGTAAGACCACCCCCTTATTCATTTGGGGTGTCCCCTCCATGCTTGATTTCAGGGGGCTCAAGCAGGCCGGGGCTCTTTTCCTGTGTGGTGGTGTTTTCGGGAGGTTAATTTATACACTGCCTTAATGAAACCAACCCCCCCCCCTCCTCCAAGTCCTGCCCCTTCTTCTTTGCCACGGCTGGACCCCTTCGGAGTTGCTGTCTCCCGCATCTCATTGTTCCCTCGCGTCCCCGTTGTTTCCTCCCGGTTTGGCGGAGGCAGCTGTACCATGAAACCAGCCGCTTGAATTTCCCCCCTTCCCTCAAAGTAATTTTTTCTCACTTCCGCACAGCGTGTGGAGTGAATTTTAGCACCCGTAAACAGTTTGCGCTGCTGGCTCCCGGCTAATTGACTCTGACAGTTAGTGCAGTCAGCAGCCGAGTGGTGTCACTGGGAATTAGACAGCCGTGATAGACTGCCAAGAGCAAATTACTTTGTCACTTCTCAGCTGACTCTGAAATGTGGGGCTTTTTTCCTCCCCCCTTCTTCTTTTGACTTTTGATTTTTTTTGTTTTTTGTTTTGAAGAGATTTTTTTTTTCCGGCGTGCGTGTTTGAAGCCCAGCTAAACTGCACTTGATTTGTGGAAGGATCATTTTCTGCCGAAGCCAACCTGGCACCGAGGGAACGAACCCCCTCGGTTCTGTTTAGGAAGCAGGTTCTGGAAATGCTCTTTTAAAGAGGGCCCCGGGGCCTGCAGGCAAGCGAGTCTGAAAGTGCGGTACCCATGGGGAAGGCGATTATACTGCACTCCTGCGCCTGACACACATTTCCATCCGCGTACAGTACCCCTCGATCAGCAGGGCCTGTCATCCGCCTGTGTATCTATCACTCCTCTCTCCACCTACAGCATGTCTCTATTTGCCTGTTCATCTGACACATTTCTTTAGCTGTACACTCGCGCCCGCCTGCTTCATTTGCCGGCTGTGTGTATGCCCACTCCATCATCCAGCGATGGTATCTTATATTTGCCCTGCCTTCTTGCTGTCTACCAACTTATCTCCCAGCCCACGCTGCTGTCTACTACCTTGGCCATCTGGTTTTCAGTCCATTTGCCCACGTACGGATCTGTTGGCCTGTACAGGGCGACTGTCAGTCTGTACAGGGCGACTGTCAGGTGAGGGGGCTCGGAGCTTTCTTAGATCTTCAAAGGCATTCAGCCCCAGTTTGTTTCCAGGGACAGCACGTGCCGGATACTTCTGAGGATGTGGGCCGGGGTTCCTAGCGTTGCTTTTTGTGGGCCTGGCTTTTGTACGGCCTGCCTAGGGGGATATAGGGAACAGGAAGGCAAAGCCACAGTATCACCCGCCGGCTGTATCTATGCTGCCGCTGTCAGTGCTCAAACATTCCTCGTTCAGGGGTGTGAAAACACCCCCCCTCCCGGAGTGCAGCATTGCCACGGGGACCGATCCCTTCAGCGATTCGAAAGCCGGACGGGTCCCAGAGCAGGCCCCTCGGGGGCACCACACGCGTTCCCATGGGAGGGGGAGCGGCGCTCTCGGGAAAACAGCCAACCTGGGTTCCAAAATGCCTGGGGATGGCGGATCTGCCCCGGCCTTGTTCCCACGCCCAATGGGCCTCGCTGTTACACATTTCGCTTTCTGACTAGGCGGCATGTGTCTAGCTTTGACGTCCAGCCATTAGAGCTGGTTATGTTGTTGTCTGGGAGACTGAAGGGCCCCTTTTTTATTGAGGGCCTGGCCCCCCTGCAGGTGTTTATAGACAATAATCAAAGAACCTCTTCAGCGTCTCGCTAAGCTAAACAGTTGTGCCTTGAGCCGACCCAGGGGCTGGTTAGGGTGTGCTGGAGCGTGTGTGTGTGATGCGCTGTTGCTTGTACATGTGTAACTGCAGCCACAGGGCGGATTTGAACCTAGGACCTCGGGAGCTTAGTGTAGGAGCCTCTCCCCTTTGAGCTAAAAGCTCGCTGCCACTCAGGCTAGGCGGTAGAGGTCTTGTGTTCTTATCTCTCACTGTAAGTGGTCCAAGTGCCACTCCATGGGACAGTGACCCACACTAGGGGTGTGGGTTACACATCTACAGCTTGGAGCGCCTACATTTAACCGCTTCTCCCTAGAAGAGCTGCCCACGCTGGGGAACTGATACTGCAGCAGCTGCCAGGCTAGCAGTGCGGCCTAACGGTTAGCGTAGGGAACAGGGAGTTGGTAAATGGTACCACCGGTGTGAATGGTGAATTCTGGGCTAGTACATTTAGCACCTGCTGGGCACAAGTGTGTGGGGGAGAGGGGACCAAGCCCAGTGTTTCTCGGGAAGTCCTAAATAAACAGTCCCCCTGGGTTCGGAAGGTTTACGTTTTCCCGGGGATGGAGAAGGAGGTTCGCTGTTGCTTTGTTTCTAAACTAGCAGTGCAGATGATTTTAAAGGCCTAGCATGGAAAATCCCTCCCCGTCCCCTCCGAAAAAAAGGCGTTGCTTAGACCAGGATTTAAAGGCAGCTTGTTGGATCGTGCTAGCTAGCTTTCCTGGGGAGAGGCAGAGAGTTTAAGGCTGGGTCATTTTGCTTGACCTCCTGTGTATGTCAGCCCCCTCCCCAAGCTCAGGGACCAGAATCAGGTCTGCGGGACTGATCTGCTACAGGCAGAGGGCAGGGAGACAAACACCTACATGATCTCTGTTAGGTCTTCTTACAACTGAAATACCCACCCGGGGAAGTGAAAACCAGATTGGCAGAGCCTGACGAGTACCCAGGCATCGGCTTCTTCAAGAGAGGCCCTACAGAGAAAACAGAACACCGCTGGTCATCACCTACAGCCCCCAACTTAAACCCCTCCAGCGCATCATAACCATCTACAACCTCTCCCTCTCATAGGCCTGGGGGGAACAGGCCAGTCCTCGCCTATAGGCAATGCCCTAATGTCAAACAAATTCTCTCCAGCAACCACACCGCACACCTCCAGCATACTCACCCAGGAACCCACCCCTGCAATCGACCCCGGTGCCAGCTCTGTCCCCACATGCGACTCCAGCGCAGGAGCTAATCACATCAGCCACCACATCAGGGGCTCCTCCAGCTGCACCTCCACCAATGCGAGCTGTGCCAGCCAGTGCCCCTCTGCCATGGATAATGGCCAAACTGGACAGTCTTTACAACAAAGGATGAATGGACACAAATCAGGTATTTGAGATGGTAACTCACAGACACCCGTGGGGGGACATTTGAACCTGCCCGGACACTCACTAACGGATCGAAACGTGACCATTCTCTGGCAGAATGATTTCAGGAACCAACTGGAGAGAGAGGCTGCGGAACTGGCCTTCCGATGCCAATTGGACACTCAGGGACCAAACAACGACATGGACTGGATGGATTGTTACATCCAACACCCGAATGACGCCAAAAGCTGAGTGTCGGACACTTCCAGCCCACTCGATTCGCCTCCTTTAGCACGGACACTCCAACGCTACGTCTACACTGCAACGCTATTCCGAAATAACTAGCGCTACTCTGAAATAACTGAGTCCGCGCCTACACAGCAGGCAGTTATTTCGAAATAGTGTCAAAATACTGTCAAGCTGGAGGACTTCTTACTCCGACTCCTGTAACCCTCATTGGACAAGGAATAAGGGAAGTCGAAGGAAGAAGACTCTATTTTGAAATAAGAGCTGTGTAGACGCTCCCAAATTTTGAAATAAGCTATTTCGAAATCAGATACGCAATTGACGTAGCTCAATTTGCATAGCTTACTTCGCGTTAAGTCCTGCAGTATAGATGCACCCTCAATGAGGGTTTTTTCCCCTCCTCCTCCCCCTCTCTTTCTGCTTTACATTTTGGGGGGTTCTGTGCCTCTGTCAGCCGACAGTCAGGGCAGTGTGTGTGTGTGTGTGTGTGTGTGTGTGACCCAAGTCTTTAACTGCTGAGACACAAGGTCCCGTCGCAGTGGGCAGTCTAGGGGAGATTGACGGGCGCCCCGAGTTTGTAGAGAGAGCTTATTACATCTCAGATTTCGACTGCTAGGATAC
>CM057846.1:2609059-2629212 GCA_030068395.1 Apalone spinifera
CCCCCCCCCCCCAATACACATCACCCATGCACACACCTACCGAGAGTACACCGCCGTCACCCAAACACCGCACCCCGGTTCACCTCCCACCCTCACACACAAGTACACCCCCCACCAGGTGAACCCCCTACTTCAACATCCACGTGAACACAGCCTCATAGGCCCAGTTGTGTGCAAGGGCGGGGGTTATCCTAGGCAAGGGAAGGCATTGCCTTTCCCAAACTGCCTCACCTGGCCCCACCCATGCTCCACCCTGTGCCATGCTTGCTGGTCGGCTCTCCCAAGCTCCGGGGCCAGGGGAGGCTGGGGCTGTGCCACCCGATGGCTCCCTGGAGCTCCAGGCTGGCGGGGGTTTGGAGAGTGCCACCCTGGGGGAAGAAGGGGGCAGAGGCCAGCAGACGCATTGCGAGGGTGGGGCAGGAGGAGGCTGGTTAGGGGCCAACAGGCCACAGTGTGGGGAGGGAAGGAGCTCTTGTGGGCGGAGCTGGGGGGCGCTTGCCTCCCCAAGCCCTGGGGCCACCCACTGCCCATGGCTGTATTCAATCACACTGTCCTGTACCACGCTAAAGGAGACAGGCCCACGGGTTTCAATCTGGGCTCCCTTTCTCCCCCTCCGGCCTCTGCTTCCAAGCTCTTTTCTGGCTGGAGACACGGCCACACTTTCGTTTGCAAATCATTTTCTTAGTGGCCCCCAGCCCCACACCATCCAAACCTGCTTCCTTCTTGGGCTGGAGAACAAAACTCGTCCGTTCCAACCCGTCGCGTTTTACGAATGGCCATAAAATAAAAACACCGGCCTCGTTGCCGACTCGTTTCAGAGTCTGTGAGGGGAGCCGCCGGCCTCGTTACTCGTTTCACGAACGGCGCATGGTTTGTTTTAAAAGAGTGGCATTCTCACGTCCCCACACAGACGCAAACGGGAAGGAAATGGATTCATAGACTCTCAGGGCATAAGGGGCTTCTGTAATCATCTAGGCTGCCTTCCTGTAGGACACAGGCCAAACCCTTTCCCCCAAATCATTCCTGTTTGAACGAGAGCAGATTATTTATGAGGCCATTCAACACACCCCGGATACACTCACCCAGGATCCTATCCCTGCAATAAACCTTGTTGCCGACTCTATCCACACATCCATACATGCAACACCATCACAGGCCGTAACCACATAAGCCACAATATCGGGGTCTCATACAACTGCACACATCCCCTAATGCCAAGTGCCAGCAATGCCCCTCTGCCATGTGTATTGGCCAAACTGGACAGTCTCTGCGACAAAGGATGAAGGGACAGAAATCAGACATCAGAAATGGTAACACACAGAAACCTGTAGAGGAACATTTTCACCTGCCTGGGCACTTAATCATGGATTTAAAAGTAGCCATTCATCTACAAAGGAATATCACTAACCAACTACAGAGAGAATCTGCAGGACTGGAATTCATCTTCTAATTTGTCATTGGAATTCATCTTTTAATTTGACACTGCTACTTTGGGCTTGAATAAAGACATTAATTGGTTGGTGCATTACAAAGCCAATTTCTCCTGCCTCTAACGTGCATTTTCATATCAAAAGCTATGAATGGGACACATCCATCCCACTTAATTAGCCTCATTAACACGGGTCCTACAACGGATGGGTACTTCTTCTGCTGTTATAGATACATCTTGGCTTCTGTTATTTCCATTCCAACTCATCTGAAAAAGTGGGTTTTACCCACAAAAGCTCATGATTCTATTTGTGTTATTCTCTAAAAGGGGCCACAGGACTGCTTGTTGTTTTTAAAGTTACAGACTAACATGGCTCCCCCTCTGAGGGCACGTTTACACTACAGCGTTATTTCGAAGGAACTCACGTTATTTTGAAATTAACAAGGTGAGCGTCCACACAGCAAGCCCGTTATTTCAAAATTATTTCGAAAAACCAAGCTTGTTATTCTGGAATAAGACACCCTTATTCCACGAGGAATAACGCCTATTTTGAGATAGATATGTCGAACTAGGGTGAGTGTGGACACTCCCCTGCTGATATTTCGAAATAGCTCTTCCCCAGGGCCATTCAGAGTAATTATTCCCCAGTGCTTCCTGGGGCTCTAAAGTGAGATAGCGCATCCACATTAGGGGAGCCTGCCTCGGACTAATTTTGAGGCTTCCCTGTAGTGTGGATACGCTATTCCAAAATAGATTATTTCAAAATACCCTGGGGCTACGTCTAGACTGCCCCCTCTCGCACAAGAGAATATGCAAATGAGGCAAAGCAGTGAATATCGCCGTGCCTCATTTGTATGCCTAATGAGCTGCCATTTTTGCCCAAGGGGCTTTTGCGCAAAAAGGAGCTGTCTACACGGCTCCTTTTTACACAAGCTCCCCCCCACCGTGCAAGAGCCATTCTGCCGCTTTTTTTAAAGGAAGAATGGCTCTTGCGCAAGAGGGGGGTTTTGCGCAAAAAGGAGCAGTGTAGACAGGCAGAATGGCTCTTGCCCACGAGGGGGGTTTTGCGCAAAATGGCAGCTCATTAAGTATGCAAATGAGGCACAGCGATATTCACTGCGTCACCTCATTTGCATATTCTCTTGCGCAAGGGGAGGGGGGGGAGTCTAGACATAGCCTGGTAGTGTAGACGTACCCTGAGACTTGATTATAAAAACGGCCAGAGATGGAGGAACCATCATGACTGCTGCTGTGTGTTTCAGTGTGAATTATTCTCACAGTTAAACGTTTACATCTCATTTTCCATCTGAATTTTTCTAGTTTCAACTTCCAGCCCTTACATCACATTACACCTCTCTCCGCTACCTCAAAAAGCCCATCATTACATATTTGTTTCCCATGTAGGCACTTCTACACTGTGATCAAGTCATCTCCTTTTGTACAAGCTAAGTAGGTTGGGTGCCTTGAATCTGTCACTGTCGGGCAGATTTTCTTAGCCTTTAATCATTCTGGTGACTCTTCTTTGAACCCTGGACTTTTTCACCACCCATCTTGAATTGTAGAGTTATATAGAAGTAGGAGCATGAAGGTGTGCTGTGGGGTAAGCCCTGTCGGCTCATGCCTAAGAAGTACTCTGGGATCATGCTAAAAATGTAATAGAGCATGAATCTAGCAGGAGTGGCAGCACGCCAGATAGCTAAGTTTGTGCATCAGTCTCCATTCTAACTCTTACACACTATTTTCACACTCCTGACTGTCTGAAATGTCTCTGTTTCACATGGAAATATCTAGTCCTGGTCTCTGTTCAAAGATGGGAGGCAGCATAAGCCAAAATGATGGATATTTTTGCACCCAAGGAGGCTGCAAACAAATCCATTTCCGCCTTGTGATTAAGAAATTTCTTGCAAACGTTTCCCTCGAGCAGCTCAGGCACTAAAACGACTGGATTCAGAAAGTTGAAACCCGGCATAGAATGAGCCCATCGAGCATGTTCCAGAAAAAGAACTGGGCTTAATTTGGTTGCATTCTTAGCTTAAGGGCTCTGATCCTGCAGACGTGCTTGTGAGTAACTCAGGATATGGCTACACAGCAGGGCTAACGTCGAATTAAACGATGCAACTTCAGCTACGTCAATTGCGTCGCCGAAGTCGAAATAGCTTAATTTGGCTTGTGGCGCTGTCTACACAGCAGGAAGTCAAAGGAAGAACACTCTTCCTTTAACTTTCCTTACTCCTCATGAAATAAGGGTTACCATGGGTCCGAGTAAGAAGTCCTCCAGCTCAACATTATCTTGTAAATATTTTAGAAAGTTTGTTTGTTTGTTTGTCCCGAAAGATCTCCGAAACGGTAAGAGCTAGAAACACAAAATTCTGAACGGATACTACTGATTTCCTAACTTAAATAACTGGATTGGTTATATCTTGAAATCAGTTCCCCCAGAGTCCCAACTGGGCCCACTGATCATTAGCTTTTAGTAGCACCTGATCATAGGCATTTGCTGGCCTCTTCTGTTAAGCGTGTCACATACACTGCAACTCCGAGATCCTTTCCCTCTGGCTACGAACTAAGTAGTTCATCTGTTGTCCACTAGGCAATGCATTTTGTAAGCACAGCGCTAGCTATGTTAATTTCTTAAAGTAATATGATAAAAGAAGAAGTATTTTCAATAAAATATGTTGTTAAAGTAATTTACGTAGTTCATTCACCACGCCTTTTGTTATCATGACATGAGTTAAATGTAAATGCGTTTTGTAAGCACATCACTAGCTATGTTAATTTCTTAAAGTAATATATAAGAGAAAAGTATTTCCAATAAAATATGCTATGTTAATGTAATTGATGTAGTTCATTCATCACACCTTTTACTATATTTTCCCTGGGCGACGCTGGGTATTTCTGCTAGTTCAGAATAAAAGCTTGTAGTGTAGACACACACTATGTTATTTCGGAATAACGTCAGTTATTCCAAAATAACACTGCTGTGTAGATGTAGCGTTTGTGACTGTGGGCGGTATGTCCTGCATCCAGACTAGTTACATGTTTAATCCAGAGGCACTGAGAAGGGAGAGTGAGAGGTGGGATTGAATATGGGAACTTTGGGACTCAAGTCATGCACCTCTATTGTATGAGCTAAAAGCCAGGAGGCTCTTAGCAAAGGCTGTAGGGCAGCTTCACTCTCCCCTCTCGGTGGTTTCAGTGCCACATGCTTATTGCCAACCCTGGTACAAGTTCTGGCAGGCCTGGGGCCCAAAAGCGTGCACGCGTGTCCAATTTGCTTAGGCATCGCATCTGTGACGGCACTAGTGAATCGTGATTTGCATTTTGCAGCATGCACAGGCGGGGCTGGTGCATCTTACGTGTTCATTACATGGAAGGGACTGTTGCAGGAAGGTGCTGTGATCACAAATGAGGGGCAAGGTCTATGTGGCAAACTCTTTTAAGAGCTGAGGCAGGCTATGTAAGGTTAAAAGAAAAGGACTTTTGTGGACTTCCTTATGCTTTGTAAAGCAGCAAAAAAAGACACAACACGTTTCCCCCCCTTTTTCTGGTCCTCCTTAATGTTGCACCTTTGTATGCAGCTGCACGCCATGGACTTTAATTTCAAGAGCAGACATTATTTCTGAAAGACTGCACTGAAGTATCGGCTGATTGATTTTTTTTGTCCAGTCGGTGGCATTCTGAGACCTTGGAACAGGACCAGCCACGGCGCCTCCTACTGGTCACCCTGGGAATTAGCTCTTCTGTTCTGGAGTGCCCCCTTTCGGACAGTGTCTCGCCCACTGTTCCCTGTTATTAGCTCTGCCACTCTGTGTTAGGCCCCATGTCCCTCCCAGATGGGGGGGTCCTCCCCTGTGTACTGCCCTACCGCAGTGCCCCACACTCTGGGGTTCTCCCACCAAGGGAACCACCCCAATT
The DNA here is from genome assembly GCA_030068395.1 of Apalone spinifera. Lineage (NCBI taxonomy): Eukaryota > Metazoa > Chordata > Testudines > Trionychidae > Apalone > Apalone spinifera. The sequence continues at coordinate 2,614,404 of CM057846.1, forward strand.
CTCCTACTCCCACCTTGCCTCAGTAACCTACTGCCATTTGTCATCCAGCCCCTTACCTCGGGGCAAACTGCAGCCTGAAATGGCCACTCATCATTGGCCAGGGGTATGGACCTGCTGCCTTCTCCTATCCTGGCTGCCTCCCTGCAGCCTTAGTAGCCTCAGGCCTTGAGAGCAAGGCCTCAGCCTGGGAGTTTGCCTGGCCAGAGCCCTGCCTGCCTTCCCCAGCCCCTGCTCTGTGTCAGGAAGCCTCCAGCTTCCCTGGCAGCCAGGCCCCTCTTGCTGCCTAGCTGGAGCAAGAGTGAGTGAGTTTTTCCTCTCCCCCAGGAGCCTTTCTGTATACTGCCCTCAGCTGGGCCCTAATTGGCTAATATCTGGATTAACCGTTGTAGGGCCAGTGTGGGGCAGACACCCCAACTCAGCTGGACACCCCCGAACTGACCATTCCAGCGCATGCCCCTCAGAAATCCCAGTTCCTAGCCCCCCTCTTCCCATTGCTGAATCCAATTCCCTTCCCAGAGCTGGGGGAAGAAACCAGGAGTCCCGGTTCCTGATTCCCTGCGCTCATCCCTGTTAAACACAGCCCCGGCTCCCTCTCCCGCAGCCGCCGCCGCTGCATTCCCACCGCACGAAACTCTTTTGGGCTAATGGGAGCAGTTGGCAGGTTGTGTGTGCCTAATGGGCCGCGGCCGGCACGGGTAGTTAACCGTTCGAAAACTGCCCGGCGCTACCAATGGCGTTATTATATCAGGCAAGAGATTAAGGCTCCAATTAATGAGAGACAGGGAATTCACGCGGTGACCAGCCATGGGGAGCTTGAATTTCCAGGAGGCCATTTAGGGACTGATTGAAACAGTAATGAGGTGGGAGCCAGCCGGCAGCAGCCTAGCCCAGAGCCTGGTGGTCAGCGGGTGGCCCAGAGGTTGGGGCTGGGAGGCTGACTCATTACCTAGGAGCGACTGTTGTCTGCTGGCAAAGGCGGCCATTTTTCTAGCTACCTGAGAAACCTGTAGGGGCCGCCCGCCTCTGCTTACCTGCCCAGGTGTGTCCCAGAAGTGGGGGAGGGGAGGGGTGTTGGCCAGCCCCCTGAGGCCTGGAGTTGGAGGTGGGAAAAGTGTCTGTGTGTGTGTGGGGGAGGACATTGTGGCAGCTGGGTGGGGAGGAGTGTGGGGATAACTGGGGTGCGGGTGATTGGCAGGACGGGTGAGTCTCTGGGAATTTGTGGGGGGCAGCCAGGGCTATCAGGGCGGGGTGCTCTCTCTCCTGCTTTTTGCCCTGCTGCCACCGTGGCAGGGGTGTACAGAAAGGGGCGCCTCAGCTTTGGGCTCGATGCGAATGCGTAAGAGGCGCTGGCATCACTCTCGCCAAGGGCCCGCGAGTTTGGGATTTGGCTCAGTCACCGGGCCTTGGACAGAGCCCCCAACCAACCCGGCTGGGCGTGTGTCCACAAGACTGCAATGTAGGATGATTGCCTTGCGAAAACGGGACACGAGCAGGAGCCCCGCCCCCTCTGTGACTCCGCCCCCTGCTCTTCCTGTTTCCCGAGGGCCAGGCGGGACAGTAAGAGCTGCTCAGGGAGCCTGGGTCTCTATGGGGAGTCCCAGACCCTCCACCTGCCATGGGTGGGGTGGGTCAAGAGCAGCCCCCAGCCTGTGTCCCCGCTCTTGGGGCAGGTGCCCATAGCAACCCAGACTCCCTGGGTGGCTCTTACTACAGCCCAGCTCTGGTTTCTGCATGGCTATGGCGCAGGGTCTCATGGAGAAGAGGAGGAGCAGAGAACAGGGCCTTCTGGTCTGGGTGGCTGGCTAAGGCCCAACTTAGCTCCATCCACTGCAGGGAGGCAATGCTACCCAGGAACCTCAGGCAGGCACGGAGCAGCAGGAAATCCAGACCAAATGCTGTCCTCATATCATTCAGCCCAGGACCAGCACTTGCCATGCAGATTTTGGGCCTGTCCTACCCAAGTGGGGAGTCACCCTGCATCCAAGGGACATGCACAGAACATACAGACGTGTCCTTCACTTCCCCTAGATCCCCCAGCATTTCCCAGCACTGACCTCTACAGAACAGGTGCTTGTCTCTACCACACGTGACCCAGGTCCTCTCACTAGGCTGGGTGAGAAAGGCCCCTGAGTGGGACTGCCAGGCCAGCTTGTCTGTCTGTAACCCCCATCAAAATCCAAAGGCCCAGGTACAGTCTTTGCTAACAAGCCAACCAGGGGCATTGTTAGTGTAATGCCGATAGGTGGAATCGAACTGGGGACCTCTGGAGCTTAGTACATGAGCCTCAACATCAGTGTTTCTTAAACTTTTTAAGACCAAGAAACACCAAACAATCATTTTTTTTATGGGGAACACCGAGGATTTTTTTTTTTTTGAGAAAAAAAAAAAAGCCTCCAGGGAAAAGTTGTTGAGCCAAAAAAAAAAAAAAAAAAAAAGTAAGAGGAGGCTTGTCCCTTTAAAGACAGCCATTTTGAATTCTGTTCTCTCCACGGCACACCTCCGACTGCCTCTCGCAGCACACCAGTGCCTCAGAACACACTTTAAGAAACACTGCTCTACAGCTTGAACTAAAAGCCAGCTGGCGTTCAGCTAAGGGTGTAGACTCCTTCTTGCTCTCTCTGTAAATGGTCTAAGTGTCAATACCCAGGCAGGCGAACCACGTCCAGTCGGTGTGTGGGTTACGCTAGTATTTCTTGGTCCATTATTGCCACAGTAATGATGCAGCCTAAGGATGAGATAGGGTGGTAAATGAGGTGGCTGGCTAAGCAGCTAGGAGGAAGGTGAAGCTCTGCAACCCAGAGTGTAGAACAGTGGTGGGAAACGTACAGTCCGTGGGCCTCGCGCAACCCATCCTGGTATTGTGTGCAGCCCACAAAACATTTTGTTTACCATTGCCCGTGTGCAGGGTGGCCACATTCTGGTTTCTCTCCGCGTAGCTTTTTTCCTGACAATATGACGAAGATGACACACAAGTGAAGCCAGACATGTGAGGTGAGGAGGATGCTGACCACACACAACACTGACAGGGTCAGCCGTGTGCGCTCCCTCTGCAGCCGGTCCCAGCGCTGCTACTGTTCCATCGGCACCCCCCGCACATCTTAGGTCTGCAAGCGTCATCAGCAAAAAGACCCTATCCCGACGAACGTTTTGGTTACGACAATCTTGCAGCCCACTGAGATGAAGGGCCACTCATGCGGCCCCTTCACTAGCCTCGCTTGCCTAGTGCTGGTCTGGAAACTGGTGGGTTTTGGGTATTTGAAATGAAGGGGTGCATCGGAAAAGGGGTTATCTGGCCTTCTAACTATTACTGTCTCCTGGCTCATTGGAATTCCTCTCAGCGACCCTTCCAAACGGGGGGCATTCAATATATTTAATTGACAAAGCTGCCATGTGTGTGTTTATTTAGTTGACAGGTGAGCACGCAGAACAGTTAAATAGCTGGGAATTTTACATCCACATCCTGTCTTCACCAGTGAGGGTAACTAACCCATGACACAATTTTAACAAGAGGCGTGTGGTGGCTTCACCCGCAAGGAAAAAAACAGACAGTCAACAGTGAGTGTTTTTCTAACACATCTCCTCTGTACAAACAAGAATTAATTCAGGAAGTGGGGTGACCTATGCGGGCAGGAAGTCAGATCACAATGGCCCATCTTGGCTTTATAATCTGCACAATTACTCTCTGTCTGTGCAGCCCTACCATAATGCACCTAAGAACAGCACATTGGGATCCTTTGGCACAGGGCATGCAGTAAGTGGGAGAGGTTGCGGCTATAAATTACGATATTAACGGGCAGGTTTCTGCATCACAAGGAAACACAAAGGAGTGGAAATCTGGCTGGTCCTTCACTTTGCCACCACGTCTTGGGTTCTGGTTTCTTTAATTTCTCTGCATATGTCAATGGCACCTGCCTGGCGTGCGGGCTGGAGATTTATCTTAGTTTTGCTGTTGCATTGAAAGATGGAGAGCTTTCCATTTCCGCACAAACATACACACAGAACGACATTAAAGGAACGTTAGGGAGGTTACCCGGTTCAGCACTCAGAGGTGGAGAAATGCCAGAATTAAAGATACTTGGTGAAACTTTCATGTGGCCCTTTGGGTGCGTGCCTTTAATTACCCAGTCACATTGAATCCAAGTGGCATGGCTCATGTTTGGGCCCAGATCTCCTGCCAGGGTGCAGAATGATCCCCAGGGTGATATTGGTCAATAAACTAACGATGCATTTCTCTGTCTGCCTGGGTTGATTGAGTCACTGTTTTTTTTCATGGGATCCCACCTCCTTCTGCGTTCAGGGTGAGTCTGTCCAGGGCTTTGCTATAAAAGAGGCTGTTGTCTGTAGGACCCAGTGTCCCCTATAAGGTGAGTGCATGGGTGGCCATCCAGGAGAGATTCAAATATTGCCCATGGTAGCATGTCTCTCTACTGGTGGTGCACATCCACACACACATCGTGATGCGCATGACAAAATGTATTCCACACGTGAATGGAAAAACATTAGAGGGAACATAGGTAGGACCTGATTTCATTAGCTGCAGAAGCTGAAAGGTAGATATGATTGGAAGCTCTGGAAATAGGAGAGTCCAGGCCAACCCAAAACTAAAAGCCCTCCCCCTCAACTCTAGGCTCCAGTTGGTTACATGGCTCCAGGAACTAGAAGAGGACACCATGCAGAGAGACCCCCGCCAGGGCGCACTGCTCTTCAAACGTATCAAAGGAGTTGGTGGACACCACAGAGGACTCCTGCCCGGAGACATGACCAAACAAGGGACCAGAAACAGTCCCCACAGTCACAGAACGTCCCCTATCCAGAGGCCTCCTCTTGCTGGGATATAAGACCAGAGGGGAATGGTGGTCAGGGAGCACCCCCCTGCAGGACCTGCTCCAAGAAAGGAAGAGAAGCAGGAGGTGAATGTGCCTTTTCCTCCTGGAGAACATAACAGGGAACCTGCCAGGTGAGTAACCCCATGCACGGGCTGAGTGCTGAGGGGGCCAATCCTTCCAATCGTAGTCCGGGAGGTCTCTGAATCTGGTGCATCAAGAGAGAAGATGACCATGGAAAGGCAGAATTATTCCCCCCTTCCCCTTTTTAGAGATGGCAAATTAAGGTACATAAAAGTTAAGTGACTTTCCAACGGCCGTACAACTAGTCTGTGGCGGAGACAGGCTTGGCACCCAGGTGTTCCTAGCTGTCTGTTCCATGCTTAGCCCACAGCGAAGCTGTTTTGTGATTCCCCAGTAAGTCACAGGACAGGTCTTTACCATTTCTATAGCAACAGGGGGGTGCAAAGCAGAGAGGGGACTATTTTTCCTCTTGTAGCCACAGTGGAAACCCATGAAGCCCAGTGACACAGCTCGAAGGGTGCAGAATGATCCCCAGGAGGATATTGATCAATAAACCAATGATGCATTTCTCCTCCTGCCTGTCAAATGCCTGGACTGATGGATTAATCCGTCTCCATACAAAGGGAGGCCTGCCAGCCCCCGGATTTACAGCCGGGTGGATGGGAGGGCCACGCGGCCGCTTCATAAATCAGCTACAGATTCAGCCATGCAGCCCTTTCCTGGCGGCTTGGCAAATCGCGTGAGTGAACAAGAGGAAGCGGATGGCACTCAGAGCGTGCACCCTGGACCGAGGCCTCGTGCGGCTCCTGGCTTGGTGGGCTACGGGGCTGAGACAGAGAGCATTGAGCCATCTGGCTGCGGCCTGAATTTGGGCACCCATCTCCCTTGGTAGTTAGGTACTTGGGTGGTTCTCCTTGTTGTGCCAAGCGGACACCCCCCCCTTGGGCACTCAGCAAGGTCGCCGCCCCAGCCAGGCAGCGGTAGGGGAGGAAAGACAAGATCCCTCTCAAGGTGGCCAGGTTGACTGGTCAGAGGCAGGAGCCAAGCAATGCAGGTGCAACGGTCGCTGCAGGTGTTAGCACTGCTGCTGAGGTTAGCTTAGGCCCGGTGAAGCCGCTCAGCCAGGCAGGGAGGCTGGTGGACCCTCAGGGTCGACTGCAGGTCTGCTGGCTGGTTCCAGGCTTGGCTGCAGGCCCTGCTTCCTGACAATCTGGAAGACTCTCTGCCCCTGGAGTCCTCAGAGGATCTGTGGGTGGGGTGGACAGTGAGGTCCTATCCCCCACCCCTAGAGGGGAACGGGAGGGGAAAGTCCCGTGCGACCAGCTCTCCCTGTTCTTCGTTTGCCTCATAGACTCATAGACTTTAAGGTCAGAAGACTCCTGGAGTCCTGTGTTCATGGGAGGATCTCATTGCTAGGGACAACAAGCAAGCAAAGCGTCTGGCCCGCGTGGCTGTGGAGAACAGGCAGCGGATGTAGCCCACGGGCCCCGGCAAGCTTAGCAAGCGAAGAAAAGAATCCACGTTTCATTGTGAAGCCGGTCGGGTGATTTTTTTGGAGCGATGGATGGCTGGGCTCTGATCGTGGGGCGCTGGTGAGGCTGTCGCCCCAGTCTTACTCAGATAGAAGCCGGTTCTCCCTGGCTCCCCTGACCGCTGAGCAGCGGAGGGAGAAATCCGTTGGTACTGGAATGGCTGGGCTCCATGGGAGGGTGGTGGTGGGATTAATTTGAGTGCTGCTATGTGCTGATATGGACAGTGCAGTCCCACTTCCATTTTGAATTCTCAGTTCCATTTTACCATCCACGAACTGTTGGGACTGCCTGAGGCAAAGGTACTGGTATGAACGGGATTTTCCCGCCAGCAGAACTGTTGCACTCAGCACTAAAGGTTGCACACGTCACCACCTATCATCATTTGCTCTCAGCACTGTTTGCACACTGCACCATCTAATGTGCACACGGCACAAACCCCCTTTTCCCGCCAAGGACCTTTTAAAAGGGCTTTCGCCCTAAGGCTCGGGCTGCTTCTTCCTCGGTTGCTGCTTCGTCGGACTCAAGGGTGGTGAGAGTCTCAGGCCTCTGTGACATCTCTCAGTGTAGACTGTAGTGAGGGCTCAGCTACTGTGTGTGGGAGTGTCAACTAGAGCTCGAGGGTCCTCACCATCCCAGCTGAATAACACCTTAGCTGTCCAGGTTCCCGAGTTGTGGTGAAGGCATTGGTGTAGCTAAAGACGCAAGCTGCTAATGGCGGACATTTCGGAATGCTGTGGCAAAGGCCCAGGTCTTTCCAGAACTGCTCCGTCCTAGTACCATCTAAAAATCATTTGTCGACTGCCCCGTTATGCCTCGTGGGATGAGGTTTACTGGGGCAGTCGACAAATGCCTTTGATGTCGACCGCGGAGCGTCCAGACTAGCGTGCTGAGCCGACAAAAGCTGATCAGCTCAGCGCGGCAGCCATTTTAATTTAAATGAAGCGGCAATTATTTACATTGCCACTTCATTTCCCTATGCCGGGTAGCCTAATCTACATGCCTCTGTTGTCAGAGGCATGTAGTCTAGACATACCCTAATAGTTCTCCAGTGTGAGTTAGCACCATTAACATGTAGCAGAGAACTTTTTGTGAGCACCAGCAAGGTCTATTTGGGTCCATTTGTGTCCATCGGTGCGCATTAGGCAATTGGCTGATGAATTTTAATGCCGATAAAAGCAAAATTACGCATATTGAAAAACATAATCCCGACTATACGTATAAAATGATGGGGATTAAATTAGCTGTTAAATCAAGAGGAGATCTTGGAGTCACTGTGGCTAGTTCTCTGAAAACATCCGCTCAATGTGCAGTGGCCATCAAAAAAGTGAACAGAATGTTGCGAATCATTAAGAAAGGGATAGAGAATAAGGCAGAATATCTGTATAAACCCATGGTACACCCACATCTTGAATTCTGCATGCAGATATGGTCGCCTCATCTCAAAAAAGAGATCTTGGCATTAGAAAAAGTTCAGAAAAGGGCAACAAAAATGATTAGGGTTTGGAATGGGTGCCATATGAGGAAAGATTAATAAGACTGGGACTTTTCAACTTGGAAAAGAGATTAAGAGGGAATATGATAGAGGTCTACAAAATCATGACTGGTGTGGAAAAAGTGTATAAAGAGTTATTTACTCTTGATCACATAAGAACTAGGGAGTTACCAAATGAAATGAATAGGTAGCAGGTTTAAAACAAAAAAAAAAAAAAGAAGTATTTCTTCACAGAACACACAATCAACCTGTGGAACTCCCTGCCGGAGGATGTTAATCATAGAATCATAGAATCATAAATACTAGGACTGGAAGGGACCTCGAGAGGTCATCGAGTCCAGTCCCCTACACTCATGGCAGGACCAAATATTGTCTAGACCATGTTGTGAAGACCCAGCCTATAACAGAGTTGAACAAAGAGCTAGATAAATTCAAGGAGGATAGGTAGATCTAAGGCTATTAGCCAGGATGGGCACGGATGGTGTCCCTAGCCTCTGTTTGCTAGGGCTGGGAATAGGTGACAACAGAGGGATCACTTGATGATTCCCTGTTCTGTTCAGTTCCTTTTGGAGACCTGTTATTGGCCACTGTTGGAAGACAGGCTACTGAACTAGATGGATCTTTGGTCTGACCCAGTCTGGCCGTTCTTACTTTCTGAAGTTCTGAATTCACATCTCTCAAGAAAATGTTGCTGCTCCAGAAAACAAGTCCTAAGACTCCTTTGCTTTGAAATGAGAGCATCCTCTGGAGGTGGGACACTTTAATTTATCAAATTGACTTCCCACCTTCTGCTGATGCATCTTAACTTTCCTGAGTGTCCTGCCTCCCGAGCATTAAGTGACTTGCCCAGGGTCACACAGAAAGTTGGTGGCAGAGTTAAACATTCCTATGAAGCAGGGGTCTCCAACCTTTTTAAGCACAAGATCACATTTTGAATTTAAGTCATTCCAGGATCTACCTCAAACCCAAACACCTCCGCTCCACCCCTTTGCTGAGGACCCGCCCTCCTCACTCTATGAATATGAGGTACAGGGGAGGGGGACAGAGTGACATCAATGCTCCCTGCCTCTGTTTCCCCCACCCTGCACAACAAGCAGGAAGCTCCCAAGGGCAGCTCTGAGGCTCTGGGCAGGAGCAGCTAGGGAATGGTAGGAGGGGCAGCTGAAGTGCCAGCGCTTGATAGTCTCCCGGCCAAACCAGTCAGGATCACCTGTCAGAGGCGCCGAGATCTACCGGTAGATCCCGATCGACTGGTTGGTGACCACTGCTATAAAGCATGTTTCCCACAAGCTCATCCTTCCTCTCCTCTTTTCCTCCTCTGGAGGCTTGTGTTGGCTACTTGAGCGCCACCTCATGAGAGGTGATCCGTATTCACCCCTCCACGGGCGCCGCTGCAGAGCCGTGGTGAACCGTGGTAGCATTTAGTCTGCTGCTGGCTTTCACCCAGGTCTGGATGTCTAATGGGGTGGGAGGTGGACAAGGAGCCCATATTTCAATGGCACTTTTTGCAGAGAAGGCTCCCGCATGGCTCTTAGAGACCGTGTGTGCGTGTGTGTTTGCGAACGTGGCGTCTCTTTACAGCACATACCAGTGCTACCCGAAAGCTTAGGCCAGGAAGTGGAAAATGCTATCCTCGGCGGGAAAGCCGGACGTATGAAATGGCCAAATATTGGAACGGAGTCGGGGAGGGGGGGCGGAGATTAACTGTAATTTTGTGAAAAAGTTGCATGACCACGAGGGGACGGGAGCTCAGGTTCGCGGGAGCGCCGTGGCTTTGGCAAGGCTGTTGGACATGGTAGCTTGGATGTGAGTTACCCCAATTCCCTATAGAGAAGGAATATCCATTCCCAGAGGCCGAGATCAGCTCCGACTCTGTTCCGATCGTGGCATAATTAATTGATGTGTATATACAAATACATGTACCACTGCCCTCTACTGGGCAGAGGAAGAATTTCTCACGTGTGTACATGTAGTTCCATAGCGCCCATTGCTGTGAGGGTGAAAAGCGAGTACAGGTTGAACCTCCCTCGTCTGGCACTCTAGGGACCTGGCTGGTGCCGAACCAGAGAATTTGCCAGACCACAGGAGGTCAATATTGTCTAGCAGCATCACCAGCATTTCCCCTGCTTAGTGGGCTCTTAGAACACATTCAGGGGTCAATTAGAGCTAAATAACAGCACAGAACACTGAGGCCCAGGACTGGGGGCTGTCAACAAACTTTATGGGACCACAGGAAACTTGGCCACACCTATGATAAGTGGACATTAGTCCGGAATTAAACCCACTTGCCTGAATCCTGGTTTAGAGCCACACAGCTAACCTTCCCCTCAAAGGACAAATGTGTCACATGCTCTGTACTGTTCCTTAATGGAGATTCTCCTCTCATACCCACAGCGGAGGCTTGGTCTTTTGGAGTTGATTTGCTCAGGAATCTTCCGACCAAGTTGGGATTTTTTTGGGCAGAAAATGCTGATTTATCCATACTGAACCAGTTCATAAGAAAGGGTCAGTTTCAATGAATCATTTGGTTTGTCAAAATAAGTTGGGGTGGGGGGGGGGGAGGGAAAAACAGACTGATATTTTGGACATATCTGGGTTTGAAACCTTTTCAAAGAAAAACTCCGCAACTTGGTTCAAAGGAACATCCGTAAAAATTAGTTTATACTTAGAAAATGTAAATCGAATCAAAAGCGACCTGATCTTTTTTTTGTCTTGGGGTATAAAATTGGCCAGGATATTACTTTCCTGGCCCGATTTGGGAAGAGAATTTTCCCCCCAAATCTCCAAAATACTCACAGGATGGTGATGTGATTTCCTGCCTGGCTTTGTATTTGAGTTCCAGTCTAGGGGCTGCTCTAATGTGCTGAGTGGCACAGAATGCAGCACTGTGGCAACCACGCAACGCTAGCCAGCTACGGGCCTGCTGGAATCTGCCCAGGATGTCACAGCACCTGAGAAACGGAGGAATTCAAGCCGACAGACCCCAGCGACAGGCAAGTCGAGCTGATTTCTGTCCGAGAACTTAGGCACACCCAGAGTAAACGGGCGGCTTATTCTGGATTCTAACAACCTCATTCTATGAGGAATAACGCCTATTTCAAAATAAGCTAGCTTGGAGTATTTCTTCCAAAATCGCTTATTCCGAAATAAGCGTGTCACGTAGACATACCCACTGGGAGCATCCCCAGCTATTCCAGCTGTCTGGCCTTTTAGCCACAAGAGTGGATTTGCCTCGCTCAGCTGTCTGCCCTGCCAAGCAGGGCTTAAAGTGCACAACTGATAGTGATGTGGGGCAGGACAGCTGGGGGGCCTGAGGGCATGGGCGGTGGATGAAGACACCCCCAGCCCTGCCCCTTCTTCCCAAGCCATGTCCCCCATCACGGGGAGGCCCAGGCCACCTCCCCCATCACGGGGAGGTGGGGCGGCACATGGCCCGAGGCTCCCTGGCCCCTGAGCATGCAGAGGGTGGGGGGCACACAGCCCCAGCCTCCCTGATCCTAGGGCACAGGGAGGGCAGGAGCTCGGGGGCAGCAGCACTCCGCCCCCAAGCATTGTGGGGGCGGAGTGTGGGCAGGGCCAGGCTGGTGTTTTGGGAAGGCAATGCCTTCCCTTGCCTAGCGTACCCACCGCCCATGCCTGGGGCACAGAAAGCTTGTGGGGAGATGGACAGGCAGATGTGATGTCACTTTTATTTCTGTAGGGAATGCTAGCTCCTCCCCCGGCCCCACCCTTTTAAGCACTCCTGCCTAGATTTTTCCTGGCCTGACATGGGCTCCTGGGTGGTACCGCCTGTGTCTGATGCCTCTCCTGTCCTGACCCTCCCAGCACTGGCCTAGCACAGCTGACAAACCCAGGGTGTGGTGGGGGAATACAGACCCTGCCACATTTTCCCTGCCTGCCCCGTGGCCGGAGAGGAAAGCAAAAGGGTCGAGTTCCCCTCCTGCCGCCTTCTGGGAGACGGGCGCCTGTACCTGATTCATACCGCTCACGTCACGCCGCGCTGTCTCCATGCTCCGCTGGAACTGGCGCTGTCCTCTCTGCTTCCTGGGCCCCCTCGCTGGCCTTCGACTGCTGCCTAAGTGAATCTGAAGCCTTTTAAAGTCACGTCGGATTAGCCCTGCTGGGAAACCCTGCCACTTGTGTTTGACATTTCAATTTGATCTCCAGTCTTCTGGTGGAGGCGCTAAGATTTCCACGTCAAGCCCCGTGCCCAGTCAATCACATCAATGGAGATTTCCATTCAGGAACAATCATCTTTAGCAAGACTGATTTGCCTTTGGAGCTTTTCCTGCTTTGCAGTCAGCCCGGAACCCTCCTTAGATCTCTGCAACACGGGAACCGTTTGGTTGCCAGATCTAGTCCGGGATCATGTCCCTGATATTAACCGGGACCGGCTGCTACAGACGAAGGTGCAAGAAACCCTGTAGCCTGCTGATGAGGAGGGGGGCAAAGGGGTACCCCCCGGATCCAGTGATTTAAAGAAGCCTGAGGCTCCAGCTGCCTCTACTCCTGGTCCCTTTGAATCACTGCCAAAGCACTGGAACGCAGGGCTGGGGGCAGCCCCAATGCCACAGCCCGGGCAGTGCTGGCTGTCTCGGCCCCACCGCCCCTCTGCCCCTTTTGGGGCACGGACCCGCCCCCTTCATTCCTTTCCCTGAGGCGCTGCTGTCAGTCCTGTTGCCATTAGTGGTCAAATACAGAACCACCCGCCCATTCGGCGAAGTATCCTAGGTTCACACGGCCAGGAGCCACACTGATTTACACCACATGAGGATCTGGCCCCCCTGATTTTAAGGCCGGGATGGGCCATTCAGATTTTCCGGCCTGATGCCTTGCCTACCAGAGGCGGCAGAATCTCCCCCATCCGCCTGCGTCAGGCCAGGAACGTCGGGCGGAGCTGGCAGGTGACTTTACAAAGACAGGCAGCCATGACTGACAGATTTCCAAGACCCTGACACTTCACTTGGGGCTCTGATCCTCTGCTTCCGTGGTTAACTGGCCTCCCCTTAAAAAGGCACCTCTTCTAATGCATTACAATCTCTTTGCCTTCTTCCAGCCACTGATGCTTGTTAGGGTTTGGCCCAGTTTCTCCTGGCGCCTGGTCAGTCAGTGACTGGGTTATGTCCTCGAGCTTGAGGGTTGGTAGCCCATCTTGATGTTTACCCTGCGTAATGTAACATTTCAGCGAGTTTTGCAGGGTAATGAAGCTTTTTTTGACACACAAGATCTTTCCTTGGGAACCAAGTCTAGACCCCACTGACCTAGGTCGTTGGCAGTTGGGATTGAACCTGCGACCTTATAGGCTAAAACTCTGGACCTCTACTGCCTGAGCTAAAAGCCAACGGCCTCTCAGTTAAGATTGTAGAGCAGGCTTGGTGCTGCCTAGTCAGTGGTCTCGGTGCCTCTGGGTTACACACACATTAAGGTTACTCCCGCATACTGGATGAAATGTAGCCTTGCTAGAAGCAGATGAAATGCCTACTGACTTCAAGAGGAAACCCCCCCGCCCTGCCTTAGGCTTGGGCTGAATTTGAGTTGTTGTGTTCGCTAGACATGCATGTGACCCCCTTGGGCTGGCTTCTTGTCCCAACGGCTAGGAACACCTCGCTGAAGGAGAGAGAAATGCAGAAGGTTTGCCTGCACGAGGACAGGTTTTCGGCAGGCATAGCCACACCACCTCCCCAAGCGACAGTCACTAGGCTGCCAGACACACGCTGCTGTCGGCGGAGCCGGGCCTATGCCGGGCATAGCTGTGTCAGCTTGTCAATGTGCGAGGGGAGACTGAAAGAACTGGATTTGTTTAGTTTGGAAAAGAAAAGACTGAGCTGGAACATGATAGCAGCTTGCAAGTACCTAAAAGGGTGTTGCAAGGAGGAGGGAGAAAAATTGTTCTCCTTGGCCTCTGAGGATACGACAAGACAACTGTCAGGGCGGTGAAACACTGGAATAAATTGCCCAGGGAGGTTGTGGAATTTCCATCTCTGGAGATATTTAAGAGCAGGTTGGACAGACATCTATCTGGGATAATCTAGATGGTACTGGGTCCTGCCATGAGGGCAGGTGACTGGACTTGATGAATCTTGAGGTTCCTTCCAGCTGTCACAGAGCTTAGTCCCATGAATACAGCCCCCAGCTATAGCATGGCCAAGACCAGAGTCCTGCATCGCCTAGATCCCCTTCCTTTCACAGCAGCTAAACGGGGGAAGTTATGGTTGGCAGGCACTGCAGGCTGTGGCAAATTGGTGGCATTATTATCTAGGTTCTTCTGGGTCGGGATGGGGCAGAGCGTGGATGACACACCCACCAGTATGCTGCTAGCCCGAAATCCACACTGCAACTCTGTGCAGAAGGGGACAGAAACAGTCAACTGCCGGCCAGTGTAGCAAAGCAGAATTTCTGGATCTGAAGTGACTACAAGCTAAGCAGCTCTGTGCTTCCTGCATCGCACGGGCTCTGGCTTTGCTGTTCCAGCAGGCCTCCCTCTAGCAGAAGTGCATTGGAGTCAGTCTTTAAAGCCGTTAGTATTAAAGATTTGCTTTGTTTCATGCTGGCCAAGCCCAGGGTTCTCCGATTCATCACAAGAAACAGAGGACACATCGGGGACCAGCTAAAGACAGCTGTGAGGACGTCCGGAGAAACTTAGAAAAATGGTTGCAGTTGTTTGGGTTTGTTCTTTGTTGGCAAGGACGTCAGATGTGGCTCTTGTGTGTTGGGGGACGGGCTACGGAAATAGCTGCTTCTCTTAGCTCTCCGGTTTGGGGTGGGATCTGAGATGAGCCCTGATATTTCCTACTCTTATTTGTGTGTTAGGGGAAAATGTCTAGCTCTTCAGTTTACAAAGGAAACCTTCCGAATAGGGTGATGGAGCACAAAGCACCAGAGTGCCATATGAAGAGAGATTAAAAAGGCTGGGACTTTTCAGCTTAAAAAAGAGGAGA
>CM057846.1:2644265-2659670 GCA_030068395.1 Apalone spinifera
TCCTGCCATGAGGGCAGGGGACTGGACTCAATGACCTCTCGAGGTCTCTTCCAGGCCTAGTATTCTATGATTCTATGATTAAGCTCCTCCACCGCCCATGCACAGCATGCAGTTTTAACAGACAAGGTCAGTTGCCACTAGAAAAAAACTACCCAGGGAAATGCGGATTCTCATTGACTCTTGATGTCTTCAGAGTCAGACAGGAGGCCTTTCTGGAAGAGATGCATGGCCAAACACATGTGATCGGGCTCAGGATGGGTAACTGGAGGAAAATCACCAGTTCACAGATTTCAAGGCCAGAAGGAACCATTGTGATGACCTAGACTGGGGGGGGGGTAATTTTCTCAGGGGGGCCACTTCATGGATTTTGGTACGTGGTTGTGGGCTGGCTCTGGGAAGGGGTGGGGCTTTGGGAAGAAGGGGTGGGGCTAGGAGCTAGAGAGAGGAAGAGTGTGTGAGTGAAAGAGACACTTGGCGTGTGCGAGACAGACTTTGTGACAGACTGAGTGTGTGCAAGATAATGACTGCGTGGGGGTGGTGGAGAGAGTCAGCGTGGCACAGACTGGGGGTGTGTGACAGTGACACCAAGAGTGTGTGTGCTGGCTAAGTTTCTGAAAGCAGCTACGCTCTGGGTCTTTAGGGGAAATCGGTCCAGCTCTGTTGTCTCCTCCCTCTGCCCTCCTCTGCGTGACTTACCATCTGCACTTAGATTGGCGCTGGTCCGCTGACACTGACTCTGCAGAGATGGGGTACAGGCACAGGGGGACACCCTGACTTCAGCACTCCCCTCTCGCCTCCACCTGCCCCCCTCCCCGCACAGCAAGCCGGGGAATCTTGGCAGCTCAAGACAGAGCAAGGCGGGGCTTGTAAATATGCACCTCTGCTAATCAGCTGGCCGGGCTGGAGAGAAATGCTTGGTGGGCCAGATTCGGCCCCCAGGCCTGATTTTACCCACCCCTGATCTAGGCTGTATAGCAGAGGCCAGAGACCTGCCTCAGAAAAATTGCTGGAGCCGATCTTTTGGAAAAACTGCCCCTCTGAGTTTAAAAATTGCCACGGAGGGAGAATCCATTAGCTCCTTAGTGAATTGTTCTAAGGCTTAATTGCCCCGGCTGTTCAAAATGGACATCTCATTCTTCAAGCCCCAGCCCTTGGGCCAGGTTAGCCGTGTCTTTGTTCCCCACAGGGATCCTCTGAGACAGCGGTCAAGTCACCCCACAACCCCAGCCATCTCTACGTGAAGCCCGACGGATTGTACTCTGGGCTGTCAGGCCCGTTTGCTTTGTTCCGTCTCGTAGTGCATCTCGGAGCCCTCTCTGGTGTACCCACGTCCTGGACACAGGGTGCCAGCGGCAGCCGCACCCGCGCCAAATACAGAGGAGAATTCTCTGGCCCGGCCACACAGACAGTCACGGGAGGTGCCCAGCTGGTCTCTTCTGGCCTTAGAAGCGGTGAAGCTGTGACCACAGCGACATTGGCGATTAGAGACACAGAGGAGGCCTCGCAGGGGAAGCAAGGCAGAGGAGGCCTTGCAGCTGGGAGCAAGAGGAGGCCTTGCAGCTGGGAGCAAGAGGAGGCCTTGCAGCTGGGAGCAAGCCTCGATGAGGAGGGGGAAGGGCAAAGGAGTAGTTGCCCTGGGGCCGGGCGATTCAAAGGGGACCAGGACTCCAGCTGCCACCACTGCCCTCGCAGCCCTGGAGACAGCCCGAGCCCTTTCAATTGCTGCCACAGCACCGTGCTACATGCTTTGGGCTGCACTGATGGGCAGGAGTGAGGGGGCACCCTGCTCTGGGCAGTGGTGAGGGCCAGCTGCCCTCAGCCCCGCCCCTTCTGTCCTCAGCCCCGCCCTTCCACTCTGAGCTCCGCCCCTTCCACTCTGAGCTCCGCCCCTGCCAGGAACACGGAGCTCCCCCCGCTTGTCCAGAGGCCCATGGAGTCTGTTGGCTCCTCTGGCTAGTCTCAAACGAGTATGCCCAATACATCTGGTGGTCACTGCAGCCTGGCCTGCCACTCATGAACGCCAGCCCCACGTGGCAATGGCTACCCGCTCCTTGTAGCCTGAGTTTGCCTACATGGTCTGGGCGCTGCGGGGCAGGGACACCCCCAGGGCCCGTCTGGCAGTGGGCTCAGGGCTGGGTTCTTTCTTTTCGAGAGCCCTGTCACACCTCCCTGTCCGCACATCCTGCCTGATACCCACCCAGCCTACCATGGGACTCATCCCATCTCGTCGCATTTCCTCTCCGTCCCACTCCAAGCAATTCCCACCGTGCCTGCTCTCCTGGCACCTGCCGCCCTCCCTCCAGCAGTGAGTGACATCAGGCAGCAGAGGCTTTAGAACCTTTTTTGGGTTGGGGGGGCCGCTGGCCCACAGAAAAATCAGCCGGGGGGGGGGTGCACAAAAGTGAGAAGCAACCCTCCCAACCCACCTCGCTGATGTGGCCCCTGACTGAAAAGCAGAAAGACGTTCCCCGCATTTCCCTCCAACACCAGAGCCTGGTGGGGACTCAGGCTAGTAGATTTTGCCCCCCCTACCCCCCAGGCTCTGGGGCAGGAGGAGGTGCAGGAATGAACTGGGGATCTGGGGTCAGGTGGGGTGGAGGTCTGGGTGGGAGGGGGGGTGCATGAGCATGGGGAACTGTGGGGGGCCCTGTGGGAGGGGGCCTGCAGGGCTGGAGTGCCAGTGCTAGCTCCCTGATGTTGTGGGGAGGAGCCCCAAGCCTTGGGGGCCGGATCCGGGCAAGCTGGGGGCCAAATCTGGCCCCCGGGCTGTAGGTTCCCCACCCCTGCTTTAGACACGTAAAGTCCTGTCAGTGGCCCACTGAAATACTGTCCCTTCCTGTGTATTTCCTGCAACCCAGAGTCACCTGGCAGTACCCCCTGTGAGTCAATGAGGCTACTTGCGTGACTAACTTCTGCTGATAGGTTGCACTATTGGGCTCTTCCGCCTCCCTGCGGTTTTGGCTGGACACCGGTGCTCTTTCCTCCTGGCCCGGATCTCGCGTGCAGCCCTGCTAGGTGGTTTAGAATAGCGTAGGTGCCTCCCCCCAGAAGTGGCTGCATTTAAAGTCAAGCGTGGTCATACCAAGCATTTTGCAATCCTGCCGGGCAAACACCCAGCTGTTCAAGTGTTGTTATAATGTTCCTGGGAAGCCTGAAAGCCGCTGGAATTGGTATGACTGCCTGTGGGAAGGTGTGGCCTCACACCTCAGAATTCGTGCCAGTCAGCCATACAGAACACGTCTGCCGTCCGACGTTCCATTGGGTTGGATGGGAGTAGGCTGGGCAGAATTCAGTTTGTATCTGCTTTAGAATATCCATCTTATTTTCAGAGGGGTTTTTTCCCCCCCAAATGTCATCACATCAGCTTACATTTTCACCATTGGGCCAAACTCTGGGTTGTACGCATCCCCTCTCCCGCCCCACCCTGATGTGTGTCGATTTAGACGTTCACAACTGTGGGAAATTATGGGCGTGGCCAGATAATGCACGTAGGGGCATGGGTGTGTGTGTGTGTGTGTGTGAATATCAGACCATTATTTCATGGTAGTAGATATTGAGATTAAAAAGCTAAACTTTATTACCATAAAACACCACTTGTCAACAGCACAAGTCAAAAATCTACCAAGTAAATAGCCAAAAATCGAACTCTAGTAGGTTTTCAAGCAATAGTTTTTGTGCTTTGCCAATCTCGAAATGGAAAGATTTTCGGTGGGTGCTTTTGTGTGTGGGAGGGGGTGTGAAATCAGCATTTCTGGATAGCAATCTTCTAATTTAGTGATGCCCAAACTTTTCCTCTCCCCACCACCTTTTACCAGTAATGGAATATGTGCATGTCTCTCTTCGGCTGGGCGCTGGAGCCAGGGGTGGGAATGGAGCCATGGCTGGGGCTGGGAGCCAGAACTGCATTTGGTATTAGGTCCGTGGGCAGAACTAAGGGCCTGGGAGTGGAATGGGGGCTGGAGCAGAGGTGGGGGTAGAGCAGGGCTGGGTGGTGCTCCCTCTCTGGCCTCCATGCAGGCTGGCCCAAGCCCCTTGCACCACGGAGATGTTCCTCTGTACTCCCCTGGGAGGGTATACTCCGTAACCAAGGGACTTTCCAAGCCTTCTTATATGCTACGTTACTCCTCCCTGATAGGTCACGTGGCAGCCTTCTCTTCTCTGATTGAACATAACCCCTGGACTCAGAGCTCCCAGCTGTGAACTCAAAATGGGCGCATGGAAAAGTCCTGTAGACTTTCACAGGGATGCCAAAGAACTGCAGGAGGGTTCTAAAGGCATCACTGAAAAGCGTCCGATTTCTTAGCGAACGAGATCCTTTCTGTGGGTTTTCTTGTGTCGCGGAATAAGCACGCAGTCTGACTTACAGATTCAGGTCAGGCAGAAGCATTTATTTACTATGGCCATAGGAGAGGACACAGAGCGACAGAGGTTCTGCCAATATGGACTCTGCCTTAACAAAGGAAATCTCAGAGTTTATATACCTTTGTAACGCCTGTGAGCACACGATGGAATTTAGCAGACAACTAAGACCAGCTGAACTTAAGTGGTTACATCTGTTAGTTCTTGATAAGCACATTTTTCTTTTTTGCAAGCCTTACAGTTTCTTTGTCTGTAGCTCAACTCACTCAGGAAGCTTGCTTCTGCCGTATCACGCACCACATATAGGCCCAGTTCTTTGACCAAACTTTCAGGCCTTGTGTGGTCGGCTTCCACACTTGTTCAAGCAGCCTACAGCATAGGGCAGCAGAGCCATAATTCACTACTACATTCTATAGGGGGGTTAAAAAAGAATCTCTGTTACATTCTACAGAGCTTTCCCAGTTGGACGTCCCTTCAAAGGCATGCAGGAATCGCCGTACCAGATCAGAGTCGTGCTCTGTGTACTCCACACACCTCTCTCTGACTGTGGGCATCAACAGCTGAACGTACTAGAAATCCCATAAAGGAACAAAATGGAAGGACCCACTAATAGATGTTTCTCCCTAAACCCATCAGTTGGAGGCTGTCTTATATGCGGAACCATTAAAGTCTATGTTCCTAATTTGTAATCCTATCTAATTCGAACATTAGAGAGTGGTTTTCACCCGCAGATCACACAAAGGGTTTAACAGAAGAGTTCAGTACCATGAGTTCATAGAATCACAGAATCCGAGGGTTGGAAGAGCCCTCAGGAGTCATCGAGTCCAGCCCCCTGCCCAAAGCAGGACCAATCCCAACTCAATCATCCCTGCCAGGGCTTTGTCAAGCCGGGACTTAAACACCTCTAGGGATGGAGATTCCACCATCTCCCTAGGGAACCCATTCCAGTGCTTCCCACCCTCCTAGGGAAATTGTTTGTCCTAATATTCAATCTAGACCTTTCCCACTGTAACTTGAGACCATTGCTCCTTGTTCTGCCATCTGTCACTACGGTGAACAACCTTTCTCCATCTTCTTTGGAACCTCCCTTCAGATAGTTGAAGGCTGCTATCAAATCCCCCCTCACTCTTCTCTTCTGCAGACTAAATATGTCCAGATCCCTCAGCCTCTCCTCGTAGGTCATGCGCTCCAGCCCCCCAATCATTTTGGTGGCCCTCCGCTGGACCCTCTCCAATGTGTCCACATCCTTTCTGTAGTGGGGGGGAGGGCCCAGAACTGGACTCTATATTCCACATGTGGCCTCATCCAGGGGCAGCCCGTGAGCCTAAGTGAACTAGGCAGTTGCCTAGAGCGCCGCTGGCCCGGGCGCCCGATGATGATGTCACAGCCATTGATGGCCGTGTATGGGGTGGGGGGCAATTGCACCACCCGCCTGGGACGCCAGATGCCACAGCCAGCCTCGGACCGCTCCTGGCCTCATCAGTGCTGAATAAAGAGGAATAATCACTTCTCTAGATCTGCTGGCAATGCTCCTCCTAATGCACCCTAATATGCCATTAGCCTTCTTGGCTACAAGGGCGCCCTGTTGACTCCTATCCAGCTTCTCATCCTTTTCTGCTGAACTGCTACTTAGCCAGTCAGTCTCCAGCCTGTAAAAAATGCCTGGGATTCTTCTGTCCCAAGCACAGGACTCTGCACTTGTCCTTGTTGAACCTCATCAGATTCTTTTGGACCAATCCTGCAATTTGTCTAGGCCACTCTAGACCCGATCCCTGCCTTCCAATGTATCTACCTCTCCCCCTAGCTTAGTGTCATCCGCAAACTTGCTGAGGGTGCAATCCATCCCCTCATCCAGGTCATTAAAAAAGATGTTGAACAAAACTGGCCCTAGAACTGATCCTTGGGGCACTCCGCTAGAAACCGACCGCCAACCAGACACTGAGCTGTTGATCACTACTTGTTGGGCCTGACAATCTAGCCAGTTTTTTATCCACTTTACACTCCATTTATCCAATCCATACTCCCTTAACTTGCTGGCATGAATATTGTGGGAGACTGTATCAAAAGCCTTGCTAAAGTCAAGGTATATCACATCCACTGACTTTCCCATGTCCACAGAGCCAGTTACCTCGTCATAGAAGGTAGTCAAATTAGTCGGGCACGACTTGCCCTTTGTGAATCCATGTTGACTATTCCTGATCCCCTTCCCCTCTTCCAAGTGCTTCAAAATGGATTCCTTAAGGATCCCCTCCCTGATTTTTCTGGGGACTGAGGTGAGGCTGACTGGTCTGTAGTTCTCTGGATTGTCCTTCTTCCCTTCTTTAAAGATGGGCACTACATTTGCCTTTTTCCAGTCGTCCGAGACCTCTCCCAATCTCCACGAGTCTTCAAAGATAATAACCAAAGGCTCCGCAATGACACTTAACAACTCCCTCAGTACCCCCGGATGCATTAAATCCGGCCCCATGGATATGTGTACGTTTAGCTTTTCAAAATAGTTCCTAACCTGTTCTTTCTCCATCAAGGGTTGCCCACCTCCTTCCCATACTGCATTGCCTAGTGTATTTGCCTTAGCACTGTCATGGAGGGAGGGACAGCTCAGTGGGTTGAGTATTGGTCTGCTAAAATGAGGGTTGTGAGCTCAATCCTTGAGGGGACTGATTTGGGGCACATCTGTCAGGGATGGTACTTGGTTGTGCTAGGAGGGCAGGGGACTGGCCTTGATGATGAGCTTTCAAGGTCCCTTCCAGTTCCATGAGATAGGTAGATATCCATAACTGACCTTGTCTGTGAAGACAGAAGCAAAAAAAGTGAGTATTTCAGCCTTTCCCACATTTTCTGTCACTGGGTTAACTCCCTCATCCAGTAAGGGCCCCCTCACCCTCTTATTGCTAACATGCCCGTAGAAACCTTTCTTGTTCCCTTTCACATCCCTTGCTAGCTGCAATTCCAGTTGCGCTTTCGCCTTCCCGATTGTTCCCCTGCATTCTCCCGAGCTCTCACATGGGTTCTAGCTCTGCTTCTTGTTAGCTGGGTTCTTGTATGATGGGTTCTAGGTCTGCTTATTAGCAGGGAACTCGTATGGGCTCAGCAGAGATTTCACGTGGGTTCGAGCTCAGCACGATCTCACATGGGTTCTCCTAGTTGTTAGTAGGGATCTCACATGGGTTCTAGCTCAGCAGGGATCTTGCATGGGTTCTAGCTCTGCTTGTGATTAGCAGGGATCTTGCATGGGTTCTAGCTCTGCTTGTTATTAGCAGGGATCCTGCATGGCTTCTAGCTCTGGCTGGTTTTGGCAGGGATCTCATATGGGTTCTAGCTATGGTTGTTGTTACCTGGTTTCTTGTATGATGGGTTCTAGCTCTGCTTGTTGCTAATAGGGATCTTGCATGGGGTCTAGATCTGCTTGTTAGCAGGGATCTCCCATGGGTTCTAGCTCCGCTTGTTGTGAGCAGGGATCTCCCATGAGTTCTAGCTCTGGTTGTTGTTAGCAGGGATCTCACATAAGTTCTAGCTCTGGTTGTTGTTAGCAGGGATCTCATATAAGTTCTAGCTCTGGTTATTGCAAACAGGGCTCTAGCTCAGTTTTTAGGTCCCTTGTGGATGGGACGTTTGGTCTGCAGAATTGTGCAACGCAAATGATGCCAAAGAAAGAGGGAAAATGAGGAGGGGAGTATTCGGACTGCCTTGTGAATGCACTTCCACCTCCAGCCCGTCCAGATGAATGGCTGGCCACCTGGGAATCCTCCAAGACAGCCTGTTCCCACGGATTATTTCTGCTCTCGTCCGTGCTGTTTCCACCACTGCTGATGTGTGCCTGGCTGGCTGTCGGGGTCCCTCGCAATCTCTCCTTTGTAAAGTGGAGCATTCAGCCATGGGATGGACAACGGTCATTGGTGGCCCTCTCCCACACGTGCTGCAGCGGCGGGACCTCTCTGGCTGAGATATGGTGCAGGGAGGGCAGGGGGGTTTCCTTACCCGTTACACTGCTGTGTGCACGCTGCAGCTGATTCACCTGGGGTGCCATCATGCGTGTGCTTTGCAAATTGGTAGACCATCCTTTGGGTCCTCTGCTTAGCTAAGCCAGCACTGGAGTGTGGTGGTGTCTCTGATGTGTTCTGGAGCCAGGGCAGTGAATGTCCTAAGTTGGGCAAGTAATTACCAGTCTGTGAGTGTGAGACAGGAAAGGGAGCGGGGGGGGGAGGCTTCCTTATCTCTAATAAGCTCTGGGGGTTCTCTTCCCAGCTTTTCACTGCTCTCCTGCATGCTTTTGTGCCTCAGTTTCCCCTCCCATCTTTTCCCTGCCTTGCCTATTTAGGTGGTGAGACTGCCTCTTACTATGTGTTGGCCCAGCACCTAGCTCAATACATCTCTGATCTGTGGGCATGATGGATGGAGAAATAGCAGCTACTCATAACGTGCCCTCTCTGCAGGCGTATGGTGCGTGTGTGCGTAGACCCTGCCCCTCCCTGCTCTTTATGACCCTCCCCACCCCGGCCCCGGTGCTTTCTGTCTAAGGTCGGTTCTGTGGGAGAGAGGGATCTCAGCCAAGGCTTTCAGGCCTGACAAGTGATTTGTGGTGATTGCGAGGAAGGTCCTGATTCTCAGAGGGCGGATGCGCCACGATTTCGAAAAATCCGAGCTCTTTACAGGTGTTATATTGCCCTCCACCCCACCCCACCGCGGAGTCACTCTCGGTCACGAGGCACTTAGCCTGGCTCACCTTGGAGTGTAGTGGGAGGTGCAACATGGCCAGTCTTGTAGGGTTAATACTGCCACAGACCATACCCTGGCGATAGTTAATTACCAGAACAGGTTGTGGGAGTCAGACGTCACCGCTGCAGTGTCCTGGCAGGTCTCCCACTCCCTCCCTGATAACTGTTCGGCTGCGTATTTGGCCCCTCTGGGTGTTGTGAGGGTTTGTGCAAGTAGCCAGCACTGCAGACTCCGAAAAAGCCCCCAGAGACCACACATTCATGTAAGGATTGAAGGCCCTAGGCCAGCTTTATGGGTTCTGGCTTCCCCGGACTGAAGGGTCTACCGTTAGGCTAACACATGTATGTCCGTTAAAATGGACCAGCTCGGTCCGTGACAAGGATATGCCACTGCCCCCTAAGTCGGACTCAGACAACTCCCTTGAGGCACATTTTTACAAACAAGCGTCACATCACTCCTGAGGTATCATGTTGCCACCCTCTGATGTACCCAGAGCCACCCATTTCCTGGTATATGGGGGTCCGATCGCTATCAATTGTGCTGTCAGTTTAGACCCTGTCCGGTATGTCCCTGTTATCTGTGGAGGGCAGGGTGTTGGTACCGACATGTTTCTTCACAAGGGCTATGTCTACACTGGCAGCTTCTTGCGCAAGAGCTCTTGCGCACGAAGTCTTGCGCAAGAACACGTCCACACGGCCACGTGCGAGTTGTGCATTTGCACAAGAGCGCCCATGGCAGTGTGGACGCTCTCTTGCGCAAGAAAGCTCCGATGGCCATTTTAGCCAGAGGGGTTTCTTGCGCAAGAAATCCCTGCCGAGCATCCACACTGCCCTCTTGTGCAAGAGCCCCTGCGCAAGAGGGCTTACACCTGTTAAAAAAGAGCGTAGCTCTTGCGCAAGACACCCTCTCTTACCACGCCGTACTGTAAATTTCCTTGCGCGCGGGTGGGCAGTGTGGACGCTCTGTGGATTCTTGCGCAAGAATGGCTGTACTTGCGCAAGAAGCCACGAGTGTACACATAACCAAGATGTTTTGTTACCACCCCTCAGGAATGTGGTCATGGCCTGTGCCTAGGGCCTCAGGTCTAAGTGTTTCTGGGAGCTCAGTCCTGCTCTTGCCAGGTGTCCGGAACCCCCCGCTTACCTGGTTCCACAGGGAAGCTGTCTTCTGGCTCAGGAAAACAAGATGGCTGCCGGCAAAAAGCCTCATAGGCTTTTCTTAAAGGGGCCATGCTGTTTTATTTTTTAATTTTGAAATTTTTTTGCTTAATAACTCTCGGGGTCCTTTTTTTTTCTCAACAACTTTGGTCTCCCCCCTTTTTTTTCGCAATAGAATTTTTTCCCCGGTGGGTTTTTTTGTGTGTGGGTTTTCGGAATATTTGGTTACACCATCTGACAATCTTATTTGCCAACTTCTGTGAGCAGGGGCCTGCCTCTTGCTCCCAGCTTAACTCTGCTTTATATTAGCAAAGCCTTGACCATTGCTGTCTAGGCCTCAGGCCTCAGACCTGGCCTGTGATACGTGGGCTTATGTTCCAGGCCCTCATCTTACTACACAGGCCACAACCCTAAATCACCAAGGGCACGTCTTCACAGCAGGGCTAACGTCAAATTAAGCTACGCCACTTGAGCTATGCCAATTGCGCCACTGAAGTGGAAATAGCTTAATTCGGCTTTTGGCACTGTCTCCACAGCGGGAAGTCAAAGGAAGAACTTTCTTCCTTCGACTTCCCTTACTCCTCGTGAAATGAGGGTAGGGTTGCCTGATGATTTAACAAAAAATACGGAACACCCCGCCCCCCCCCAAAAAAAACACCGAGAAAAAATTCGGTTGAGAAAAAAAAAAGGGGCAGACCAAAGTTGTTGAGCAAAAAAGGGGAAAAAAGGATCCCGAGAGTTGTTAAGCAAAAAAACAAAAACAACAGCATGGCCCCTTGAAGAAATGCTCTTGAGTCTTTTTGGCCCTAATAGGCTGCCAGCGGCTGCCTGCCATCTTTCCTCCCTGCTCCGAGCTGGACAGCTGCCCTGCGGAACCTGGTAAACACCTGGAATTTTTGCCTCCTGGCCAGGAAAAAATCAGAAAGTACCCGACATTTTAGGTGTCAGGTATTTTCTGAATTTTTTGACCGGACAGGAGGCGAAAATACCGGACACCTGGCAGCCCTAAATGAGGGTTACAGGACTCGGAGTAAGAAGTCCTCCAGCTCGACACTATTTCAAAATACAGGCTGGCAGTGTAGATGTGCACAAAGTTATTCCTGAGTCACGTCAGTTATTGTGAAATAACGCTGCTGTGTAGACGTGCCTTACGACTGCACAGGAATCGGCAAAAATAGGGCTGATATCGCAGAAGCCCGCCTCATAGCTCAAACTTTTCACCCGTGGCTCTCCGAAAAGGGTTTTGCTCATTATCCCCCTTTTACAAATGGGGAAACTGAGGCATGGGCTGATAAAGGTACTTGTCAAAGGTCACTCAGCAGGGCAGTGGCAGGGAAAGAGCCCAGCTCACCATCTGGTGCTTCAGCTACTAGGCTGCACTGCCAGCTCCCTTTCTTGGTTGGCAGGAGGAGTGCCACCTACAGAATAGCCCACTTTTTCTGCCTGCCTGCGACACTTTGGGGCTCCCGCCCACCTCCTGAGCCAGCCCTGATCTCCTGAGTCCCAGCTCAGTGTCTTACCCACAGGATCACCCTTTTTTTCCTAAGGAGAATCTAGAGCTTCCCGTCAGCAGAGCTTAGCATGCTTTCAAAAGGCAGCCAGTAATCTTATCCCCTTCCTATGGTGCACAGATGTGCCTTGCCCACGGTCATTAAGCAGCAAAGCTGGAACTAGAAGCCAGGTCTCCAATGTCCCCGGCTAGATCACTAGGCACTCAGGCCCAGTGGCTTGCCAACGTTTTGCCTCATGACCCAGTTGAAGAAAATTGTTGATGCTGTGACCCAACATCATTTGACTGGAGGAGGCTTTGACTTTGGGTGGCAGGGCTGGAGGGCTTACCTTGAGTGGCTCCCGGGCAGTGGAGGGTAAGGCAGCTTCCTGCCTCTCTTAGCACCACAGACCGTGCTGCGCCCCAGAAGCAGCCAGCAACAGGTTCCCAGCCCACGGGAGTGCAGCGCTAGTGCTCAGGGCAGGGACACTGCATGGAGCCCTGTGCTTCCCCCCTCTCCACCTAGGAGCTGGGTCTGCACCAGCCACTTCTGGGGCACAGCACCGTCTGCTGGGCCAGGACAGGCAGGGAGCTGCCTTAGCCCTCCAACACCTCACCTGATCCCCCTGCAGCAACGAGACCACCACCCAGTGCTGGGTCATGCCCCCAAACCTTTTTTATACCTTGGACCAGCAAACGCATTAAAAAATTGTTGGTGGACCGGCACTGAAATATTTGCATATTTTATTATGGTAATTCATTAATTTTCATGTTTGCATATTCATTATGGTAATTTCAGCCCATGGTATATCAGGCAAATCAAAGGAGGGGGACAGGACGGTTAACAAGAATTTGAAAACCTGCTGCACACACATTTTAAAAAAAACCAATAAAATAGTTGCTAATACTTGTTAAAGAGCATTCTCCAGGACAAACCAGAATGAAAGAGGCAGAACTCACAGGTCTGACCGCACTGACCGATTCTGCATATTCATATTTTCCTATGCACTTAATAATGCACAATAATAACGTGTATATCTGCTGGCTGGGAGCAGCTGAAGGCCACGAGGAGGCTCCCACCGAGCGGGGAGGGAGGTGAACAGGGTTGCAGGAGCAGCTGCCCTTCACCCGGTGGTTGGCCCGCCGACCGGGGCAGCTGCTTTGCATGCGGTGCTTGGCCCAGCAGAGACAGCCTCACCGTGGTCCCGGCTCCAGCCGCAGCACACCCAGCTGTTGCTGCCTGTGGAAGTGCATAGGAAGGGCATTCCCTGGGAACCCCAGGGGGCAGAACTAAATAAAAGCTGGGGGCACGGCCTAGCAATGTGCCGCAGCCTGTCGTTGTTCGTGGCCCGCTGCTGGTCCATGGACCGGTAGGGTTGCCAGGTGTCCGGTATTTGTGGCCTCTGTCCAGTAAAAAAACCCAGAAAATACTGAACTATCAGGCCAATACATATGTACAATGTCTGGTATTTTCTGTTTTTCTCGGACGGAAGGCCGCTTGGGACATCATTCTTTCCCTGTCTGGTGGGGGTTGGGGGAGCGTGGGGATTTAAAGGCACAGTGACTCTTTTTATGGGTTTTTTTTTTGCTCAACAATTTTGGTCCCTGTTTTTTGTTTAGATCAACAACTTTTTTTTTTTTTGATCAATCAATTTTCCCCCCCCACAAAGTTCAGTATTTTTTGTGACACTATCTGGCAACCCTACGGACCGGTGGTTGGGAACTGCTGGCCTAGACCAACTTGCCTAGCTGATGAAGGGGCTTTAACCACTGCATGCCTATTATATATAATGGAGATTGCCTATCTCCTAGAACTGGAAGGGACCTCGAAAGGTCATCGAGTCCAGTCCCCTGCCTTCACAGCAGGACCAAGTACCATCCCGTACAATCTTTTGCCCCACATCCCTAAACGGCCTCCACAAGGATTGAACTAACAACCCTGGGTTTAGCAGGCCAATGCTCAAACCACTGAGCCATCCCTCCCCCTTCAATGCTCAAACCACTGAGCCATCCCTCCCCCCTCCCATGCCTGGGGTGGACTAGCCATTGGGCCATCCACGGGTTTGGGTCCCAGGCTGTTTGCCAATGTATTTGTGCCATCCCATCTGGAGCAATGGCTGGACTGTGTGTCCTGGTCCCCCCTAGTCTGTGCACATGGCACATAAGTCTGTTCCTCTGAATCAAATCTAACTGGCGCTAAGGCTGTCAGGAAGGGAGTTTGTGCGAGATCTCTTGAGCTGGCAGAGCTCTGGGAGGCAAGGCAAGTGCAAGCAGACATAGGAGCATGCGGCCAGCCGGATGCGTGGGAAAATCAGCGCTCTGATCCACAGGCAAGGAGAACAGCATGCGATTCACAAACAGACAGTCCGGGAGACAAGGAGGCAGGGCTGCAGGAAGAGATGAGCGACAGGGCTGCACAGGGAGAAGGCAGACACGCTTCCCAAGGGCTGTGGGCACTGTAGTCTGGATGGACACTGCATGGCCTGCAGACTCCTGGATTTATTGGGGGCAGAGCCCTCTCAGATACTGCGGCGGGGGGGTTTGCAGGGTGCTGTCCGTGTGCTCTGGGGGTTGCAGGATGCTGGACATACGCTGCATGGGGCGCAGGCTCTGTTTCCAGAGCTGTATGGTATAAGCCCTGGCACGGTGCCCTCAGGACACATTTTGAGAGTTTATGTAGCTGTATCAAAACGACAAAGCAACCTGATCTATCAATTCCTGCTTTGGTTTAAGCCTGTGGGAGCAATCAATAGGACACACCTAACTACCTGGCTGGCATGGGACTGGCAGGCATAAGCAGGGGAGAGAAAGGAGAATCTCTACTGGTCCTTAGCAGTACAGGGCCTATGACACACAGCTGAGTAATTCTGATTCCATCCAGTAGGGAGCAGTACAGTATACATACACATGCAGTAGCTAGCTACTGCCTATGTGCATTACTGTCTCCCCCACATGAGCTGTGTGTGAGGCAGAGTGAATCTTTATGAAGCACTTTGAGCTCCTTACATTCAAGGTGCTATAGTCAGGAGGTGTATGGAGGCAGGCACTCTGGGTACCAGCCGGCTTATCTCTGGGGAGCTCGTCTCATTCTTTGAGCCACTTCCCCACGCTCCCTCTCATGCTGGCACCCTCCTGTCGTGGTCACTGCTCTTCGGCGGGCTGCCTGCATTATATTTGTTGAAGCTCTGCCCGGTTCCCAGGGGGCTGGCATCTGCGTCCTCCCCCGGGTGCTTCCCGGACCCTACATCTGAAAGGTGCTGCACATGCACCCACGCCCTCCTCTGCTGTGTTTGAAATGCATTGGTATCACACAGACGGGCACGGGCCTCTGTAAAATAGAACGGGTGGCGCGGGTTCCCTTCATATTCTCGTCTGGAACCCGTCAGCAGCAGCACCCTGGCAAAGCAAAGATCCAGGACAGGATTGGTAAACAGGGACTTGGAAAGCAACTTTGTGTTAGCATTTTTAATTGCGAGTTGATGTGTGCATGTGTGTTTGTGTTGGCATTTTTGGTTGTGAGTGGATGTGTTTGTGTTGGCATTTTCAGTTGTGAGTGGATGTGTTTCTCTGTGTGTGTTTGTGTTGGCATGTTCAGTTGTGAGTGGATGTGGTTCTCTGTGTGTGTTTGTGTTGGCATTTTCAGTTGTGAGTGGATGTGTTTCTCTGTGTGTTTGTATTGGCATT
>CM057846.1:2737291-2754213 GCA_030068395.1 Apalone spinifera
TTGCGCAAAAGCAGTTGCTTTTGTGCAAAAACTTGCCAGTCTAGACACAGCCACTGAGCATTAGGCAACACTGCTTCCTTTAATGACACATTTATAGTCTGTTAGCACTTACCACCACCAGGCGTGAGGCCTCGTTGTGTCAGGAGCTGTACTGGTGGCCCAACTAAAATGGAGGCCAAAAGAAACAGATGGAGGCCGGCAGAAGCCTTCAGAGACTAGCTGGTGGCTTCTGAATGAGTCCCCTGACATTTTAAGTGGAGCTAACGCTTGTGGGCGAGAAAGCAGCATGGTCTACGGCCAACCATAGAATCATAGAGCTGGAAGAGACCTCAGGAGTCATCGAGTCCAGCCCCCGGCCCAAAGCAGGACCAATCCCAACTCAGTCATCCCAGCCAGGGCTTTGTCAAGCCAGGACTTAAAAATCTCTAGGGATGGTCTAGACGATGCTTGGTCCTTCCGTAAGGGCAGAGGACAGGACTTGATCTCTCAAGGTCCCTTCCAGTTCTAGTATTCTATCATTCTAGGATCTGATATCAACTCCCTCTCTGGCAGTGGGAGCATGTGCCACGTCACCTCTGTGACTCAGTTTCCCTCCCTGTGAAAGCAGGACAATAAGACTTACTGTCCTAGCGCACGGGGATGTTGCGAGAATCGACACATTGGCGTCGGCGCAGTGCTTCTGAGATGGGACGATCGCTGCATGATTATTGCTATGTGCAGCTCGGGGTTCACAGAGTGTGGAATATATCGCTCCCAGGACATCCCCACCTCCGCCGATTCTGGGAAGAGCATCTCTTTGACTGAGAGGCTAGTTGGGTCCCGATGGCCCATGGAGTCCTGGGCTGCTCATGAGACAGCTGAAACATGAGCCAAGTAGCCGCAGTGGAGATGGCAACTCTCATGGTCCAATGAGAATTGGTCAGAGACAGGCAAGCGCCTGCCCAAAAGCCCCCTGCATCCATATTCTCCCCACTGAACTCAGTGGGGCTTTGTCGCAGCCTCCAGCTCCTTCCCCCTTGGCCAGGCTACAGGATGGAGATTTTAGCCACTTTCAGCCACCGCCTGAGCTGGCTTTGTCCTGGTGGGAACCTCCATCGCCCACCAGCTCCGCCCTCCCTGCCCCGTGTGCTGCTGGAAGGGGCCTCGGCTTTGAAGAGGGAGGCAGGGAGCCAGGCGAGGGGCAGCGTATGGACCAGAGCCGGGCAGCGACCGCGCAGCGCAGAACCACGCTCGGCCTGTCCGTCTCAGCCCTAAATCATTTCCCGGCCGAACTGCTTTCCAATATTTAAACCGTTCCAATTGTTTAAATGGCTGGCTGTAGTTAAGAGCGACTTCAATTATTAAAGCCCCTTTAATGTTTCTTCTCTCTCTCGTTCGCTCTCTTTTTTTTTAATACACATTTTGGAGCTGCCAGGGCAGCGTCTCCGAGGAGTGATTGATGGAGCCAGCCGCCCTCTCTACCACGCATCACCCTGCCCAGCCACAGAGCTTTGCTGCCCCAGGCCTTGCGCTTTCGGGGGGAAGGGTGCTTTGGGAGGCGCTGCGGTGGCTACCTCAACCATCCTATGGATGGGCCTGCTGCAGGGGTCGCCCCCCCACCCCCCACCAGAGTTTCCCGAGAAGCAAGGTGCAGTGGGCTGCGAGGGCAGGGTGGGGCAGAGCGGAGCAGTCTGCTGGGTCACTTTGGCTCCTGTCGCCATGGTCGTGGGAGAGGGAGGGGACCTTTGCTGCTGCCTGCCCCCCCCCCAGTCATCCGGGGGCGGAGCAAAGGCAGGAAGGGGCATGGTGGGGGCAGAACAGGGGCGGGGCTTGCGGAGAAGGGGTGGAGCAAGGGTGAGGTGGGGGTGGAGCTAGGGTGAGGTGGGGGTGGGGCAAAGATGGGGCCTGCCGGGGATTGCCATGGGCCTCACACACCCCTAGGGATGGCTCTACCTAGCCACGTGGGAACCCCAATTCCCTCTGAAACCAGAAGGACACTGGCCTGCTAATGAGGATTCTGCCCATCTTCTGGGCCTTTGCCTCTTCCTCTCCCCAGGCCTCCTCTCCAGGGTCTTGGCTCCACACCTGGCCTCTAGCCAATGCTCTGGAGAAGATCGTGCCACCCACGGCCCTGGTTGTGACTCCAGAGAGCTCATCAGCTATTGACAGGGAGGGTGGCTCATAAACCTCCGCATTCCCCATCTCTGCTTCCCCCCATCCTACCTTCACCCACCGCCCATGTCCCTTGGGGAACAGAAATTTGCTAGCAGGGCTCTTCAGTCTAGCAGACTAAGCTCAAACAAGGTGCAAGGGCTAGAAGCCAAAGCTAGGCAAACTGAGGCTGGAAATAGTCAGTGTTTGTTTGGGTTTTTTTACCAGTGGGGGTCATTAACCATTGGACCAATTTGGCCACAAGGATGGTGGGTGGATTGTCCAGCACTGGAAACGTATCAGTCAAGTCTGGCTTCTTTTCTAGACCTGCCCTAGCTCAACCAGGAATTAATTCAGGGAAGTTCATGCAGAAAGTGAGACTCAAAGGTCACAACAACCCTTCTGGCCTTGGATTCTGTGACTGTCTGGGGCTCTCCACACCAGTGAGGCATTGGCCCCCGCCGCAGAGGACTCATCAAGCATTCCTGAAACGGCCGGAGGGCCCAGAGAGATCGATTGACAAGGGGAGCTGAAAAGTGCTGAATCGGTACAGTATGGCTGAGCAATGGCCAAGAGGCGACATGACATGGAAATGTCTGAAGGGCATAAACAGCCGGCGGCACTGGCTTTGCAGGAAATGCCCTGAGTCCGTTTAACCACACGCTTCATTTAGATGTAACAGGATAGCCCCTGCTATTACAGAAATGCCACCTGATCCTTGTTGGGATGTTTAGGGAGGCCTAAGAACTGGAACAAAGTGCACATCACAAAGGAAAGCTCCCAGAAGCTTCCCCGAGTCCTGGGGAGAGGATACAACGTTCTTCTCAGCTGGAACCTTTATCTTAAAGTTCAGAAAAGGGTAACAAAATTGGTGAGGGGTTTGGAACGGTGCCATATGAAGAGAGATTAAAGACTGAGACTGTCATCTTAGAAAAGAGGAGACTAAGGAGGGACAGGGTAGAGGTCTATAAATCATAGCTTGTGTGGAGAAAGTGAATAAGGAAAAGTTTTTTATTTGTTCCCATAATATAAGAAGAAGGAGTCACCAAATGAAATGAACAGGTAGCAGATTTAAAACAAACAAAAGGAAATTTTTCTTCACGCAGCACACAGTCAACCTGTGGAACTCCTTGCCAGAGGATGCTGTGAAGACCAGGATTTTAACAGGGCTCAAAAAAGAACTAGATAGATTCATAGAGGATAGGCCTATCAATGGCTATTAGCCAAGATGGGTAGGGATGGTGTTAGGGTTGCCAGGCGTCCGGTTTTCGCCCGGACAGTCCGGTAATTGCGCTTTCCATCTGGTAATTTCTGGTATTTTCTGTTTTCCTTGGATGGAAGGCCGGTGGGGACATTTTCCTCCTGTGAGGTCTGGCTCGGGAGGTTGGGGGGGGGGGTCCGCGCGGGACTTTAAAGGGACAGTGACCTTTTTTTTTTTTTTTTTTGTTCAACAAGATCTGTCGTCTTCTTTTTTTTTGCTCAACCAATTTCCCCCCCCACCATGTTAGTGATTTTTTGTGAAGGTATCTGGCAACCCTATGGTGTCCTAGCCTCTTCAGAAGCAGGGAATGTGCGACTAGAGATGGATCACTTAATGATTCTGTGCTCCGTTCACGCCCTCTGAGGCACCTGGCATTGGCTACTGTTGGCAGACAGAACACTGGGCTAGATGGACCTTTGGTCTGACCCAGTACAGCCATTCTTACGTTCATAATCTTGTGAACCAATACAACATTATGTTGCCCACCCAACAGCATTTGTGTTTTGCTTTTGAAATGACCAGTGTCCTAAAAGATATAAGATAGGTGTTGAGAGGATGTGAAGCGGGTTTAAAACGGGCAGCAGGTTTTAAACAAAGCTAGGTAAATCCTTCCCACAATGCACAGGCAACCTGTGGAACTCATTGCCAGGGGATGTTTGGAAGGCCAAAACTACAATGTGGTTAAAAAAAGAATTAGCTGCATTCACAGAGGAGAGGCCCACCAGTGGCTATTACCCAAGATGGTCTAGGAGGCAGCCTCATGCCGTGGGTGACCTGGGATGGCAGAAAGCTGGGACTGGGTTAGAGAAGATGGATCCCTTGATAAATTACCCTGTTCCATTCATTCTCTCTGAAGCATCCTGCAGCGGACGGGGTGAAAGCCAGGTTACAGAGCTAGATGGACCATTGGTCTGATCCTATCTAGCCATTTTTATGCCCAGCATGACAGAAACGAGCCGAGCAGGTCTTTGTCTTATTAGGGTCTATTTTCCATAGGATCTTACACCACACTCATCACTTCTCCTGCAGGGGTCAGTACCCAGGGGGGAGCAGGGTCTTTTCATTGACTTCTGTGGTAGGTAAATCAACTCCCTGGTGGCTGACACCCACAAGATGCCAAATGTGCACCCTTGCTCAGTCATTCTTGTTATTGAGGCAGTAGAAGCTCATGATTTTAGTGTTGAAGGTTCTGGGTTCAAACCCAGGCTCTGGTGGAGTGGGTTAACATAAGAATGGCCAAACTAGGTCAGACCAAAGGTCCATCTAGCCCAGTATCCTCTCTGCCAACAGTGGCCAATGCCAGATGCCTCAGAGAAAGGAAAGATGACAGGAAATCATCATGTGATTCCCTTTCCTGTCATCCATTTCCAGACAAAGACTAGGGACACCATTCCTATCCATCCTGGCTAATAGCCGTTGATAGACTTAACCTCCATGAATCTATCTAGCTCTTTTTTGAACCCTTTAAAATCCTGGTCTTCACAACATCCTCTGGCAAGGAGTTCCACAGGTTAACGGTGTGCTGAGTGAAGAAAAACTTCCTTTTGTTTGTGTCATGGGTTCTATGAAGATGCCCTGTGGTACAGCCATGTAGGGTATAAGCTCCTTGGAGCAGGGGCCATCCCTTCCTTGTGTGTACAGCTCCTCGCCCAGTGGGGGTGAATCCTTGCCTGGGATCCTCGGACACTGCAGCAATGCAAGTAAATTCATAATCCCAGGGTGCAGCAATGCCATGGGCCGGGGTTCTGCTTAGCTACTGGGATACTCTGGGGTACTTTAATGCCATCTGATGGGTGATCCCCACTACTGGAAAGCAGGCCCTGGGCTTCTCCTTTGCCTTTGGTGTCCTTAGCCTGACCCTCTGCTTTGAGGAGAAGCCACCTGCCTGTGATCTGTCCCTGGCCTGCTCCGCTCTGCCAGGCCCCGGATTACATATCCGCAGAAGCCGAGACTCGAGTAACTTAAGAATCGTCTCTAATGGAGACGGAGCTGCCCTTATCGGCTCGTATCAGACTCAGGCGGGGGTGTGAAACCTAAGCCCCTGGCTGGCCGCCGGCTCCAGCGGACCCTTCGCGCCTGCTGTGGGACTGGGCGTATGTTGGACAGCGAGCGGGACCTTGCTGACGGAGACAGTCGCCAAGGTCATGGGCATTAGGAACTGTCTCCGGCTTTTTAAAGAGCCGGGACCTGCCGCAAGACAGCTCCTGCAGATTCATCTCATGCTCAGCAGAGAGTTCCAGTCTCCCTTAGGCAGACCCAGGAGACCCCCAGGTTTTAGCAGGACCACTGGTAACAGGGTGGTCTGCTCCTTTGAGGGCTGGGGATTGGGACCAGCCAGCCCTGTGATTACCAGAGCCATCTGGGAAGAGGTCAGGAGTTCCTCATGGAGGGCTGAGAGACTCAAATCCTTCCAGCAAGGAGCAGGGTACATGCATCAAGCCACACACACTGGCACGACTGGGTCGGATTGTGTTAGGAGGTGGTGGGCTCTAGTGAACTGAGCGCAGGCTAGGGAGTGCAGCACACTTGTTCTCTGCCACTGATTCCCGCTGTGTCCTTGGGCAAATCACCTGCCTTCTCCATGCTTCATTTTCCCCTTCTGCAAAATGGGGATAAGG
The DNA here is from genome assembly GCA_030068395.1 of Apalone spinifera. Taxonomy (NCBI): domain Eukaryota; kingdom Metazoa; phylum Chordata; order Testudines; family Trionychidae; genus Apalone; species Apalone spinifera. The sequence continues at coordinate 2,743,301 of CM057846.1, forward strand.
AACCCGCATCTGGGGGCACTGTGCATATTAACTCGCTGTTTGCAAAACCCTACACAAATAAGTAATTATTTGGGTTATTATTATACAAGTGCCCCACTTCCCAGACCTTTGCATCCCTCTTATACCGACAAGTAACACACAATACCCTTAGATTTCCAAAGGGGTGACCCAAAGGTAAATGTGGTCTGAGGTAACTAGGATGAAGTTTAATAGGAACAAATGCAAAGTACTGCACTTAGGAAGGAACAATCCGTTTCACACATTCAGAATGGGAAGCAACTGGAAGGAGCCCTGCAGAAAGGGATCTAGGGGTCAGAGTGGACCACAAGCTAAATAGGACTCAGCAGTGTGACACTGTTGCAAAAAAAGCAAACATGATTCTGGGCTGCATTCACAGGAGTGTCGTGAGCAAGACACGAGAAGTCATTCTTCCGCTCTACTCTGCGCGGGTTAGGCCTCAATTGGAGTATTGTGCCCAGTTCTGAGCACTGGAAAGCTGTGGAGAAATTGGAGAAGGTCCAGAGAAGAGCAACAAAAAAGATGAAAGGTCTAGAAAACAGGAGCTATGAGGGAAGACAAAGAATTGGGCTTGTTTTGTTTGTAAAGGAAAAGACCGAGAGGAGACACGAGAGCTAGTCCGCAGCCCCGCTCCTTCTGCCCCAGGCTCTCCCCTTCTGGGGCAGGGAGTCAGCCGGCCCAAGACAACGTACCAAATTTTATTACGTGGTCTCCCTGCAGAAATTATTACCCCAATGTAGGCCCAGGTCCTCAAAGCAATCTAAATGCCCACCGCACACTGATTCCAAGGAGAGTTAGGAACCGAAATAACCTGCCCTCTCTGCTAATCCCGCTAACACCGCAGTACAAAGCAGCTTTCCCACTGCAGCGTGGACAGCACCAGGCACAGCTAGAAGCAGGGCTTAAGGGGGATTCACACACAATGAGTTTGAATCGTACCCAGGCCCTAACAACGTCTGCCATGGCCGACGTGACCAGCCGAGCGTCTAATTCCGAGGCCTTCTTTGCTGGGTATGGGACCACTCACTAAGCCAGGGTGGTGTGACCAGCCTACGGCTCGTCATCTCTTCCCGCGCCATCTGCCACTAATTATGGAATTTTGGCTGTCATGTCACCCGCGGTTTTAATGCACTCTGTTTACTTAATGACTCCTGCCATCCTATTAATGCGATTATTGGTAATAAGCAACAGCTGTGGAGAATGATTAGCTTAATGATCTATTGCTGCGCACAGTGCCTTACTGAAAACGTACGGATGATCCCTGCTTGATTGTTAATAGCTAAGCCCTCCAAGTCATTGATTAATCATAAACTTGCAGACTGCAAGAGGCAGGGATAATTTTATGGCATCTAAAAACCCCTGGGTGATGTAATAACTAGCAAGCAGACGGTAAATAAAGGAGGGGGAGGATGTTTGATTAAGCATTAAATAGAGGTCTTATCACTTTACGTGCCACAAAATTATCTGTGCAAGGTTATTGATAAGCGAGGTAGCAACGTCGAAATAGGCAACACGCGGAGGTGCTCAGATAGCAGGGTGCAGAATGGGTGGAACGAGAAGGGGTTGCTTTAGGAGGAATGTTTGCATCATAGAATCATAGAACTGGAAGGGATCCCAAAAGGGCTTTGAGTCCAGTTCCCTGCCCTCATGGCAGGACCAAGCACCATCTAGACCATCCCTGATAAATGACTGTCCAACCAGCCCTTGAATACCTCCAGAGATGGAGATTCCACAACCTCCTTAGGCAATTTATTCCAGTGTTTAACCACCCCGACAGGCAGGAAGTTTTTCTTAATGTCCAACCTAAACCTCCCTTGCTGTAGTTTAAGCCCATTGCTTCTTGAAGGAATATGACAGAGGTCTACAAAATCATAACTGGGGTGGAAAAAGTGAATAAGGATAAGTTATTTATTTATTCCCACAATATAAGAACTCATGGTCACCAAGGTGTGTCTAGACTATAGGGTTCTGTCAACAGATTGACAGAACAGATTAACGCTGAACGGGTAGATTGCAGGAATTGCAGTGAATCCTTGGATAGAGCCCCTGGGCTCATTCCTCAGCTGGTGTAAACCAGCATCGGTTTCAATAGATTTGGGCTTGATGGAGCTATGTCCATTTACATCCACTGGGGGTCTGGCCCTGCAGCCAGTGGGGACTGCGACCGACACAGAGAAGCTGGGAGGCTTGTCTGCAGAAGCCCGGGTGAAGGCAGAGCTTGCTGAAATGCTGGCGGACGGTCCCTTCAGTTCCTAGATATGAACATGGCCAAGACATATGGCTGAGATGTGTGACAGGACCTGCTCTGTTGTGCACACACACCATGAAGGCCAGCGGCTTCAGAATTTACCTGCTCCACGGTATGGTCCGAGGAAGCCACTGTGGTTTCTCTGTGTGGGCTCTTAGCGTTTCATGATGCACACCTATTACTTAGTGGCACTGTGAAAGGCATCTAGGGGTCAGAGTGGACCACAAGCTAAATGTGAGTCAACCGTGCGACACGCTTGCAAAAAAAGCAAACATGACTCTGGGTGGCATTCACAGGAGTGTTGTGAGCAAGACACGAGAAGTCATTCTTCCGCTCTACTGTGTGCTGATTAGGCCTCAGTTGGAGTATTGTGTCCAGTTCTGGGCACCACGTTCCAATAAAGCTGTAGAGAAACTGGGTCCAGAGAAGAGCAACAAAATGATGAAGGGTCTAGAAAACATGAGCAATGAGGGAAGACTGAAAAAATTGGACTTGTTTAGTTTGGAAAAGAGAAGACTGAGAGGGGACATGATAGCAGATTTCAAGTATCTAAAAGGGTGTTCCAAGGAAGGAGGAGAAAAATTGTTCTCCTTGGCCTCTGAGGACAGGACAAGAAGCAATGGGCTTAAATTGCAGCAAGGGAGGTTTAGGTTGGACATTAGGAAAAACTTCCTAGCTGTCGGGGTGGTGAAACACTGGAATAAATTGCCCAGGGAGGTTGTGGAATCTCCATCTCTGGAGATATTTAAGAGCAGGTTAGATAAATGTCTAACAGGGATGGTCTAGACAGTGCTTGGTCCTGTCGTGAGGGCAGGGGACTGGACTCGATGACCTCTCGAGGTCCCTTCCAGCTCTAGTGTTCTATGATTCTGTGATTCTATGATTTGCAGCATGCCAGGAATTCCCTCCTCACCCCTTGCTGTTATTTATCTCCCTCAAGCACTGTGCAATAGGAAAGATGCTAGTGTCACCCACACGCCTGCTGCGCGGGCCGCACTGTCCCACGCAGTGGCCCTGAGACCACTTATGGACAGCGAAAGATTGAAGGTTTCAACAGCATGAGCTGAGAGCCCCTTAGCAGCGTTCTGTAGAGCTCCAGCGGCTTGCCTGGATCTGGCCTCTGAGACTCGGGGTCTCCCCCTGTACTGGGAGCCTGTGCTAGCATGCCAGTTCACCCTTGCCCCATCGGGGGGCTGGAGCACACAAAATCTATTAGGCTGGGCCCCCTTAGACTCTGGTGTGCGAGGGGGATGTGGGGAGGGTCTTTCTGCTTCTCAGTTGGGGGCCACGTCCGTGAGGGGGTTTTTATGTGTGGCCTTCAACTGATTTTACTGTGGCTCAGTGGCCCCTGACCCAAAACCGGTTCCCCACCCCTGGTGTAGGGGCTCAGGCCGTAAACTCCAGAGAGCCCAAGTTCGGTTCTGCCTCTCGGTGTTACACTATGTAAAATGAAGGTGCGTTATGATCAGGTTGTCAGCCCTTGTGCAGCCAGCTGGGGTTTTAAATTGCTCCCCCGCTTGTTGAATGAAGGAGACGGGAGCAGCGTTATTGGCCACGCTCTGCTCTCGGTTATCCGGGAGTAACTCCGTCCCTCTCTGTACAGGCATTCTGGATTTGTGCCGAGAGCTGACACTGTGCAGCATCAACCTTGCTCTAGCCCTCAAGGCAGTACGGGAGTCTAGCCACCAGCTGGGGAACTTCTAACTGGATCTCGGCCTGATTGAAAATCCTGGAACCAAGTCTTTCCGAACACCACAACCCGGTTTATGAATCCAGAGTCACATTTTGCAGGTTTTCCTGAACCAGATCTGAACACCCCTGAAATCCAATTTACAGGCTGATTTGAACTAGCCAGCAAAGAGAGAAACACATGTTTAGTTTAGAAAAGAAGACTGAGAGCGAACACGATAGCAGTTTTCAAGTATCTAAACCGGTGTCACAGGGAGGAGGGAGCAAAATTGTTCTCCTTGGCCTCTGAGGACAGGACAAGAAGCAATGGGCTTAAATTGCAGCAAAGGAGGTTTAGGTTGGACATTAGGAAAAACTTCCTCACTGTCAGGGTGGTGAAACACTGGAATAAATTGCCCAGGGAGGTTCCGGAGTCTCCATCCCTGGAGATATTTAAGAGCAGGTTGGACAGACACCTGTCAGGGATGGTCTAGCAGGTGCTTGGTCCTGCCGTGAGGGCAGGGGACTGGAATCGATGACCTCTCGAGGTCCCTTCCAGTCCTAGGATTCTGTTTCCAATACTACCAGGTTTGCAAGGCTTTGCAGTGTGAGGCTGCACCCACTCATGCTAGAAGGTGCCATGAACCCTATACAGGCAGAGTCGTGAAGGTAGAATACATGTCGGGGACAGGCAGACCCCACACGTGGGTGCATAGATAGAGCGAGGGACTCTAAAAGGGGCCAGAAAGGTAACTCCAAAGTCTTCAATGTCTCTCCAGCCTGTCCCAGCCAACTGGACCGCTTGGCTTCGCACACATGGGCAGGAAATCATAGGATCCTAGGGCTGGAAGAGACCTCAGGAGTCATCAAGTCCAGCCCCCTGCCCAAGGCAGGACCCATCCCAACTAAATCAACCCAGCCAGGGCTTTGTCAAGCCAGGACTTAAAAACTTCTAAGAGGTGGTTAGATTCCACCCCCTCCCTAGGGAACCCATCCCAGTGCTTCCCCACCCTCCTAGGGAAACAGTTTTTCCTAATATCCAACCTAGGCCCTCCCCACTGCAACTTGAGACCATTGCTCCTTGTTCTACCATCCATCACCACTGAGAACAGCCTCTCTCCATCCTCTTTGGAACCCCCCTTCAGGAAGCTGAAGGCTGCTCTCAAATCCCCCCTCACTCTTCTCTTCTGCAGACTAAATAAGTCCAAATCCCTCAGCTGCTCCTTGTAGGTCATGTGCTCCAGCCCCCTCATCAATTTTGTTGCCTTCCACTGGACTCTCTCCAATGCGTCCACGTCCTTCCACTTCCCTGTAGGCCAAATGCTCACAGCGAGAAGATAAAGCAAATCCACATGTTTGGATCTGCCTCAAGCGTTCATTTCAAGGTGTGGGCAGACACTTCAGGCTCTGTTGAGACCGGCTCACCCTTTACCTGCCCAACCGGAGCCGTCATCAGAGCCTCATTCCGCCGGACAGCGGAAAAGGACCACCAAGGGCCTTTTGAACACCCTTCTGAAGGGCCCTCACACCGACACGTGCAGAGGAGAAGGAAGAGGAAGAGTTAACCATGGCGGGAGGGGAGGGAGGCGAGAGAAGGGTTCGGACAACAGTGAAAATAATAGATAAATCAACCCGCAGGAGGGCAGCCCGTGGCAGAGTCTTTAGCGCCAGTTTATTTATCACTCTTTTCTCCAGGCGCTGACAGGCCTGTCAGGATGGGGTGGGTGAAGGAGGCCACGGCTGGGCTTGATGGATGAGGTGCCCAGAGGGAAGTAGCCCTTCCTGCACCCTGGATGAAGGCCGGAGGGAGGCGGTGGGGAAGAGGCATGACCGAGAGGGACGAAAGGCACGTCCTTCAGCTGTGAATTTACCAAAGAGCCACATGGATAAATAACATCGGGCCCATGGAAAGGTCATGGTGGGTGATCACCATCCTCCTGCCTGCCATGCAAAGTGTGAACCCCCCTGGGCTCAAAGAGAGATCCAAGCGGAGGGGGAGCTACAGAGACCATGCTGAGTTTTACAGGCACCTCTCCCATTCACAGCCATGCCCCGATGGCTTTTCATCTTCCACGTCCTTTGCAGAGATTCTGGAAAGCAGCCCTCTTCTACGGTGCAAGTCCCCGTCCCTGTGGAATTTACAGCTGGTGAGGAAATCTTTGCAGTGCCTGCTCTCGCCTGCCACTGAAAGGCGCCCATCTCTGGGGTGGAGCGTGGCAGGCTGTCGCTGAACCCTCCCCAACCATTTCAGATGGGAAACAAGAAACCAGCTATCGGGTGATGGCCATTTGAGAGTCAACATTGGCCAACATGCCCCAGCCACTCTGTATGAGAGAGACCTCAGTTATTTCCTGGTCTATATGCTGGGAGTACTTCAGGTCTCTGGCATCAGCCTGTGGCCAGGGCGGGCTGGCTAAGGTTGACAGCCACGTGGCAACCGCCGGACATGGAAGCCGTCGGAACATGTGTGTAATTGTGGATTGACTTGCCACGCGTTTACCACCTCCGTGAGTAAATCTGGGTCCCTCCGTTGCTATTACGAGGTTCACACCAGCTCGGGCAGTCTAAGGCAGGCCCAGGGGATCTGGCATGCAAAGACAGCTATGAATCATGGCGTCCCCACGGCTCTGACACGTTTTCACCGGCGGATTCCATTGGCGGACGCCCCCGGTCACAGGGTATCAGGGCCACAGATCCAGAGGATGCAGCCACGTTGCTATAAAGCCTGAAGGAACCTCGTCACTCTGGCGATGTCTACGCTGCGGGGGATTTCGGGGCACCTTTTCCCGCAAAGACCTGGCATTTGCACGACGTGGGCATATTCCCCTTTCCCGTCACTAGGGGTGGGGGGAACAAATCAATGGCGTCCCGTAGCACAATTGAAAATGACAGAGGTTCCTTTAAACCCCATTGCAGGAGGAGCCCTCTGGAGCCTGGCTCCCTTTTTATTTATTTATTTTCAGCAGGATGCGAGGAAGCGCGGCGAACGCAGAGGATTTCAATAATTGCCTTCTGATGCCGCCCCAGATAGGGCGCTCTATCCCCACAGCGCAGGCCCGGCGTGGCTGCGCTTCATCCGAAACTCTAAGGGAAGCAGTTTCACAGGGGGGCCGCATTGATATTCAAATAGATTCTCACGCAGGCAAATGGAGGGACCGCTAGAGCCAGCCGTGTGTGAAAGAGCAACTAATGGATTAGTATTTCTGGGAGAGTATAATCCCCGTTTTAGGATACTGTATCTGGAATGGACATATTATCAGCTTCTTCTTTCCCTCTCCCTGCCCCCACGCCTCCTTGTCTCTCTTTCTCCTCCTCCTCCTCTCCGGACAGGATACAGAAAGCAATCTGGCACCGCTGAGCTTGGCAAAATTGATGACAGGACTTTAGGATCCATTAGAAAAACAAATTCTTAAACAGTGTCTTCTAAAATCAATCCCTTTTACCTTTAGTGGGATTTATCGCTCTCCTGCTCCCTCTGATTGCAAAGATTCATGGCTCCTCAGAAGAGAAAACAATCCAAATGACCCCAACGATCAACCAAGACGAATTCCGGGGGTACTGACCGGTTGCAGCCCCCGTGGAGAAGACCAGCTGGGGGGAGACATGGTCCAGTGGGTGGGAGGACCCTAGCCTAAGATATCGATTCAGTTCCCTGTCCTGCCACCAACTTCTTATGTGATCTTGAACAATTATTTACCCACGCTCTGCCTCAGTTTCCCTTCTGTGCCCTTGGGACAACAGGGCTGTCCTACCTCACAGGAGTATTGTGGGGTACACACACTAAGGATTGTGAGGTGCTCAGATGCAATAGCAATGGAGGACACAGAAGTGCCTATGTAGACAACTCAAGGTACCTTCCTCCATTCTCTATAGTAGAGCTGGTCAGGAATTATTCTACGAAATGTTTTTTCATCAAAAAGCACCAATTTGTTGAAACAGAAACATTACTCAGGAAAGAGAGTCTGGTTTGAACAAACTTCCTGTTTTAAGAAAATCTGACAAAGTTTTGAACTTGGCAAAATGGGAGGGGTTATCCAAATGCCGTGTTTGAACAGGTAAGTTAATCTAGAGTAACAAAATGAAATACAAAGGCAACATCGACATAAAAGACTTCCACCAACCCAAACCAAAATTTCCCCTGTGCAGATATTTAGCTTGTAAAAACTGCCAGGATTTCAACATTTCACCCAGATTCAGGATGGGGAAAATGTCCTGAATCTTGACAATTTCCCCAGGATGAGAAAATCATTTTTGCTGAGCTCCAGTTTTTCAAACCTGTGGGGGAAGACAGCAAGCAGCAATAGTTTAGAGTGGGATAGTGAGGCCCCATGATGAATGCAAGCAAAGAAAAATTTATCTGGCCTCTCAGGAAAGCTTTCTGAATAAGGGGAGTTGTGGGAAGGTGGCATCATCACCCTAAGGAAGTAAGTGTCCCCTATTCTGGGAAGACCATAATTTGGTTGGACAAAAGCAACATGAAAAAATCCTGTAGTGGCAGGAGACAGATTGCATGAGCCTGTCTCTATCTTCTACAGTCCCGTGAAACTGTCCCATAACTAAAACTATAATTACAGCTCTGGAGGCAGAGCGGAGAACAGCAGCTTCCGGATGGGCACCCAGCTCTGGAGGCAGAGCGGAGAGCAGCAGCTGCTGGCTGGGTGCCCAGCTTTGAAGGTAGCACCACACTCCAGCAGCAGCAGAGAACTAAAGGGAGTAGATGTGAAAAGTTACATTCATCCATATATCTTTTCAGGGAAGACTTAGTGCCCCATTGGCACCCTGACTTCTGTGCTACTGTTGCCACCCCATGCCTGATGGCCAGGGCCTGGCATTCCCGTACCTCATCTTCGGAGCCCTCCCATACTTCAAGAACCGCTGCTGTACAGCAAACTGAGCCCTGAGTGCCTTGGGGGCTGGAAGTGAAGCCAGCATTTGTTTCTTTACAGAGACTGATCAGCAAAAAGTGCCAGATGGTGCCATCCTCTGCCAAGCACATGCTCAGTTGGTACCTTGCAATACCCAGGTGGTCTCCCATATAAGTACTAATCTAGGCCTCCTTTGCTTAGTAGGGCTCTCTCCAAGCCTGCCCAGTCGTTACCCCAACGGGAGAGGAGAGTGAATCGGACAGTGAGGTGGGGGACGGAAAGTTGAGAGGCAGTTTAGTGTCAATCTCAGGTGGCTTCTATCAGAAAGGTGCTTTCCCCGATCACACAATGGGACAAGTGCCCACCATAGCCACCAGCTGACCCTGGGATTCATGGGCATCTGCCCCTGCAGAATATCAGGTGGGAAAAGGACATAACCCAGCATGCTAGAAAATCCGCAGGAAGCTCATAACTCCGATCAATTCCCGGGGAGCCCGTGTGCAGGGTATAAAAATGCTTGTTCTGTCATTTAGAAGAATAGTAGCAGTGAGGTAGCTGCATTAGTCTGATCTTGCTAAAACAAAAGGGAAAACTATGCAGCACTTTAAAGACTAACAAGATGGTTTAATAGGTGATGAGCTTTCGTGGGCCAGACCCAGTTCTATCAGATCTGACGAAGTGGGTCTGGCCCGTGAAAGTGACTGATTTTCCTCTTTAGGAATATTCATACACACTGGTTCCACGGACTGAGAAACCTACCTCCCCTGTGCTGAGTAAATCACTCCTCGAGTATTCATCGTGTGCATGGGGCAGGCAGGTTGTTATTTCTAATTCCTTCAAGAGGAGCTGCAGGCCAAGAGCATCCCAGAACACAGGGCTTATCAAACGGTGTCCCGTCTAGTCCAGCATCCAGATGCTAGAGAGGATCACAAAACCCACCCACCTCCATAATGCACCTAACCATGCAATGTGGTACATCTGAGGAAGGTCAGACTACCACATGACCTCAGAAGGATGGTAGCTTTTGCCCTGAAGTATGCCAGCAGATCCCTCTCTCTTACCCACTCACTACCACCTCTACGCTAAACAGACCAACTGGCTTGTAACTTGCCTGGCTTCATGTCTCTCTTCACAAAGGAATGCAGATATGATCATGCTGTATGATCAATGCTTGTTATGCAGAAGGTAGATCGGGCACAGCTCTTCACCCCATCCCCATAAATCAGGAACAAAGGGGCAGCCAATGGAACTGAATGGCAGCAAATTAAAGCCTGATCAAATAACTTTTTTTTTCCATCTCAGGCACAATACACCTGTGGAACTCCCTGCCACAATATATTAGCGGTCAGGAACCCAGAAAAGGACTGATGTTCACATGGATAACAAGACTAAGCAGAGTGGGAATAGCAAGAGTTGCAAATCAAAACAGGAGTTCTACTAGGAATATAAATCCTCCTCCTCCAGGACATAACTGACAGGGGTTAGGAAGAAATAGTCCATGGGAACAGATTATCCTGGAACTCCCTACTGTAGAGTTTCTTGCTCCTTTCTCTCAGGCGTGAGGTACTGGCACTGCCAGAGACAGGACCGTACATAATCTTTTCCAGTCTGACTATTCCTATTTCCTCTCATAAAAAACAGACTCTTTCAACCGATGCACTGCCTTTCACATGTGCACCAGCGGCATTAGGTAGCAAGACAGCTGAGGTCTGCGGAATTCAAAGCCCCACTCACCTCTCTGGAATTGGGATTTGTGGCTTTCAGTCTTCGGTGCCTTGCTCCTCTCTGACCTCCTGCAAGACTCACCCACTGCTGGGTTCTTTTATTGGGAGAGGGGAGTTGCCTTTCCTGCCCTCCCCCCATCTGTGCTGTCCTCTCCTCTCCAGATCTCCCCTGCTAAAATTGCCTCCTTTTCTTGCATCACTGACTCTCTCCACGAATAAAAGTCTCAGAGGAGTTGCCATGTTAGACTGTAACTTTAAAAAAATGAGTAATCCCGTGGCACCTTAGGGGCAGACAGACAGACAGACAGATAGATAGATGGGATGGATGGGGATAGAATCATAGAATCATAGAATACTAGGACTGAAAGGGATCTCGAGAGGTCATCGAGT
>CM057846.1:2758811-2769826 GCA_030068395.1 Apalone spinifera
CCCCTTCCACCGTAGAGCTCCGGTGAGCCTGGCCAATTCATCACCCTGTCAGGCCGGTGTGACAGCCCTTCATAAATGCACCACAATGAGCCTAAATAGGCATCCAGGCAGCCCTCAGACCAGCCAATTTAGCAAAGCAGGCAACATCTGAGAGGCTGAATCCCCGTGAGCCGGAGATTGAAATTGGGAAATTGGTTCTACTCCTCTCCAGTCGTTCAGGGTTGTTTCTTTTTTTAACTACACCGAGCGAGTCCCTCCCGCGCGAGATAGATATTTCAGGTAATGCTCTCCCACTTACATCTCCAGCACTTATTACACACGGATGTCGAGGCCCGGCTGCGTACGCTCTCTCTCTCTCAGTAGATTATTGCGGGGCCTTATTGGTGAACTTGCAGGGTCTGCAAAAACGCACCGGCCTCAGCGGACTGAGTCTGGGCGCAGGCCCAGGCCGCTGGCTCCCCAGCTGTCGGCCGAGGGCTCGGGCAGCCGGGGAAGCATCTTGCTCATCTGTCCTCCGGCGAGGGCTGCGGGGCGCCCGCAATCCTGCAAGGTTGTGCTTTTTGATTCCTTCACACAGCAGGAGCGGCCAGCCGGGCCAGGCCCCGGCGGTCACTTTTGTCGGGGATGCAGGGCAGCAAGCAAAGGGGCGTCTTCCGAGGGAGAAGACCAGGTCGAGCTGCTGCCCCCTGTCCTATGTGAAATGAGGTGGCAGGTCTCAGCCCAGCCCAGCACCTGCTAGACTGGTGTGCTCGGTGCGGTGTCAGAGGGATATGCCTGCTCTGCACACTGAGTCTTCATTTGCGGGATCCGGACGTGTGGGCTGGGCTTACAATTGCTGGGTCTGGCTCTTGCCTCCTTGTGAAGGCTCCGTCACAGTCCTCCTGACTCACGGATCCACGCTGGCAAATCACAAGGTGTCACCTGGGGGGGGGGAGCCACCAGGCCCTGCACCCCCATCCGCAGTGACTCTCAGCCAGCAGGGAGAACAGGTTTATTGGTTCACAGGGACGCAGCACAGAACAGACTTGTCAGTACAAGAGCCAGGAGCCGTCAGTACCATCCATCTTGGGGGGAGGAGGGGGTCCTCCCTGTATCCTAAGCCAGCTGAGACTCCCACACGCAATGAGCAACCGGTCCCCGCCCTGCAGGCAGCCCCGTCTCTCTGCCTTTGTCCAGTTTCCTGGGCGAAAGATGTCACCGGATTGCACCCCCCTCCAGCCTGGGCCATTGAGAACCTGCTGGCCTGAGCATCCTCCCTCAGCGAGACGCACCTGGAATTCCCATCCCCCTCTAGATAGTAGTGCAGTGCCCAGGGAAACTGAGGCACGTCCGCAGCGTTACCACAGAACAGTGCAGGACAGTAGAACTTCCATGCAACCGAGTGAATACAATTCCCACTTCATCCCACGTGGCCCTGGCTCGCAGCAGGACCTGGGCTCTGACCTGCTGGCCCCCAGCCCTGGCTGACCCGAGTCACACTGTGAACGGAAATGGGGTTTGGCCACAAACCTGGGCATGCTGGGCTGTGTAGACCTACCCCGAGGGCCATGGGAGAGGACGTTTGTTCTCCCTTTGAGGTCGCTCGGCGGGAGGGCAGCTGCCCTGGGGGAGCCGAGCTCAGGCTGCTATTCCCGCTCGGGAAACAGAGATGTTGTGAAGGTTCCTGGATGATGGAGCCGGCACCTTTCTCTGGGGCTAACTCTGCTTTTAAAGATGGCCGTGCTGCCCAAGAGACTGTGAGTTTCCCGCCTTGTCCAATGCGCAGGTCCAAGAGCAGCCCAAATGCTGAAAAGCCCAGAGAACGTGAGCGATGAGGGAAGGCTGAAAGAATTGGGCTTGTTTGGTTTGGAAAGGAGAAGACTGAGAGGGGGCATGAGAGCGGTTTTCAAGTCCTAAAAGGCTGTTCCGAGGAGGAGGGAGAAAAATTGTTCTCCTTGGCCTCTGAGGACCGGACAAGCAGCAAGGGGCTTAAACTGCAGCAAGGGAGGTTTAGGTTGGACATTAGGAAAAACTTCCTAGCTGTCAGGGTGGTTAAACACTGGAATAAATTGCCCAGGGAGGTTGTGGAATCTCCATCACTGGAGATATTTAAGAGCAGATGGATACACACCTGTCAGGGATGATCTAAACAGTGCTCAGTCCTGCCATGAGGGCAGGGGACTGGACTCGATGACCTCTTGAGGTCCCTTCCAGTCCTAGTGTTCTATGATTCTATGGCAATTGAGGATACACCGGGGGATGCCATGTCGTTACTGGGAAGGCAACCAAAAGTGATTGGACTCCAGGCTGCGGTGAAACGGCAGCGCCGACGCTACGGCCTTACAGGGATCTCTTCTTGCACTGACTCAGCACTGCCCTCCCAAAGCTCGGTGCAGGGGCTGGCCCATGGTGAGCTACGTGGGAGTGCTCTGCCCAGGAGTAAACTCCAACTCCCAATGAATGACTGAACCGAGAGAGGCTCGGCGACTCACAAGAGGCTTAGAAAGCAAGGGCGAATCCGCTCCCCGGTGGGCTCAGTTCGAAGCCAGCCTCCTCCCTTGCTTTGGTTGGAGATCTGGAGTGGAAAAGAGGAAGGGGTGACAGGAATGGTGTGTGCAGCAACTGATTTCTGCTCTCACCAGAACTTTTCAGCTTGTAAAGCAGACGACGACGGGAGGATATGGTAGATGGCAGACTGGGGCGGGAACACAGGTGAAACCTCTCTAATCCGGCACTCACTGCTCCAGCAACACCCGTGGTCCGGCATGAGTTTAGTTAGCTGGATGTCCACTTACCATGGGTGTGGCCAAGTTTCCTATGGTCCCATAAAGTTTGTTTACACCCACCAGTCCTGGCTCAGTGTTCTATGCTGTCATTTACCTCTAATTCACCCCAAAATGTCTTCTAAGAGCCCAGCGAGCAGTGGAGGTGTTGGTAATGCTGCTAGACAGTCTTGACCTCCCTGGTTCGGCAAATTCTCCGGTTTGGCACCGGTCAGGTGCCCAGGGGATAAGACTAGAGAGGTTCTACCTGTAGTTCAAGCCAGGTTCATACTAGCCACAGCTGTTACAGCTCAGGATGTCCACCCCACGTGGAGCCTGAGAGCCCAGCCCAAAACACCAGCCCCACAAGCTATTTTGTAAACCCAGGCTGGCTCCCGGAGGCTGTGTAGACGTACCCCACGGATGCAAGAGCAGATTCTATCACAGTCTCCGTCAGCTACCAACACCAGGGTCTCCTCCATCTGGCTCCCTGGTACCGGGTCCACACCACGGTCCTCTCCCATCTACACCCCAGTCTTCCCTGACACTGCTCAGCTCAGAAGATTTGCAAGAAGCATCCTCTGAAGCGCACCAGGCCTGCTACCAGGCTGCTGCAGCGGACCAAGGAGTGGCCACATCTCTCTTTAGCAGCCTATACGGCCTGCAACTGAAACAGCCCCCCACCCCCAGACGTTACCCTTCACTTCTTGTTATTTCGCCCATAAGAACGTGAGCTGCTGCCCTAGCATTCCCTGTCCCCGTCCCCATTGGGAAGAGGCAGATCACGAATTGCTACGAGCCACTAACAAGAGGAGCCTTCCCCACAGCAAATTAGCACCATGTTCTACAGCCGGCGGCCACATAACCAGCGGGCGCTCCGGAGCCAGCTGCCAAGGCAGGTGTGAGTTACAATCCCGAGCTGGGCTGCGGTGGTAGGGAACTTCCCGAGCTTCGCGAGCAGAGGACACGCATGCCGTTGGGAAGTTCTTCCGGCTCTTTCCCGGCCTCTGGGCTGCAGGCGCGACCGATGGCCGTAGCGGGAATGAGGGACGAGCCTTTTTGGAGAGGGCTGCCCTGGCGGCCAGACGACGTCAATGTTTTCCCATGAACACGGAGGTACCCCTCCCTTGTTCTCACTCCACCTTTAGGCCCAAACATGCTGAGCTGTCTGGCTCATCCTTGGACTCCACTCGAGCCTAGATCCAAGGTGCTGAGCAGGGAAGCAGAGTTCGCATCATTCAACCCTTACACCGCGGATCTAAAATCTCGGTTGCAATGGATCCAGAGGGGGACTGGGATATTCCCATGAGAATGGGCGCTAGGTGCTCAAAGACATTTGAGGCTCTGGACCTCTGTCCGTTAGCCTCCATTCGATAACGCCTTGCCCCCCTCACCCCTTCCCTCTGCGAGCATCTGGAGCCCACATGACACCGTGCTGACGGAGGGGCAGTGGTCTCTGCCGACCGCCGGCCTCCCGTTCTTGCCCAGATTTCAGTATTTTCAATTCCCTGTTGGTGCCGTCGAGAGTTTGCAGCCTCCCGCCTGCTTGCAACACCGACGTCTCTGGCCCATGCCGCGGGGTGGAGGGTTTCCCTCCCATTTAGCTACCAAACCCCCGGCCTCGAGGCTAGGACGGACGGGGTACAACCCGCTTCTCCATGTGCCTGCTGAGTTGCCGACCCAAGTTGCTCCGCATCGCCCCGTTGCTTAGTTTTCCTCTGGTGCCAGGCGCTAAACGGCGTCAGAGGGCGGGGGAGGGACAGAAGTCGATTTCCTGGGCCCGCTCGCGTGACGTGGGTCTGAGGCATCGTAGGCCTCTGTCACATCGTGGTGGAGTCCCTAGCCGCCCGCCCCGGGGGCTGCCTTGGCAACGAGGAAAGGGCTAACCAGATCCCCTTCCAGGGGAAGCCTTTGGCCTGCCCCCCGAAGAAAGGTGGGGCACGGAGGTGCCGGGTCTGTCAGAGCGTGGCGTGTCTACATGCACAACATGGTTGTGCCCAGCCGGAACGTAAACCTCCCTCGCGCCGTGAGGCCCCCACAGCTGGGTGCTAACGCCCCCATGGTGCGCATGGTCTCTCTTGCTTTCACACAGGAGTGAGCCAAAGTGCACGAGGGACCTTGGGCCACAGCAGGCAAGAGTGAGGTAGATCTACCCCAGTGGTGGGCAATAATTTTTACAGGGAGGCCACTTCACAAATTTTAGCAGTGGTCACAGTCCAGCCCCCTTGGAAAGGGCGGAGCCTTGGGAGGAGGCGGGGCCTCAGGTGGAGGAGGCGGGGCCTCAGGCAGAAAGGGGCTGTTCCCTCTAGGTGTAGAGGAGACTTCGCCTGCTTCCCCATCCAATCAGAGCCTGGGTCAGGGGAGGACATGAAGTCTCTCCTCTCCCCTGCCTTCTGTCCCCATCCTGCCAGGGGCGCACGGTGCCTAGAGGGAACCGCCAGATGTTTTGAACAGCCGGCGGGTACCCCTGGCGGGGAGAGGGAGCCACTAGACATTTTGAACAGCAAATGATGTTGCACACTACCCCTCCCCCAAGTCTTGATTGGCCTGGGGGTAGGGGAGTGGCAGGGTGGCCACGGGCCAGGTCAGCTGGCTTGCCACACCAGATCCAGCCCACGGGCCGGATCTTGCCCATCCTGATCTACCCTCAGCTCATTGCAGGCTAACAGCTCATATACGCAAACTCTGGACAGACCAACTCCAGGCTTGGAAGGGAAGTTTAGTTGGTCTTCATGGGCCGTACAAGCGTGGTCTCGCTGGTATTGATGGATAGCTTTGTGGACTGTGTGGGAACATGACCACTGGCATCTAGACTGTGCTTCTGTGACGAAGTGGGACTTTTTCATAATAGTTTCCATGAATGTGTGAGTGCCTCAGTTTCCCCTATGTGGGAAACTAAGTGGTGGGAAAAGCTTGTTTGCTTTATGCAGAAGCTCCGAGATCCAGGTGGGACTAATGCTTAGCTGCCTTGGGACTGGGCCCCCATGCCCATGGAGATCTGAGAAGACAATCCCCATTCCAACTGCTCTAGATAGTTCAGACCAAAGCAGACTGTGAAGAGCTTCAAAAAGATCTCACCAAACTAAGTGACTGGGCAACAAAATAGCAAATGAAATTGAATGTTGTTAAATGTGAAGTAATGCACATTGGAAAAAACAATCCCAACTATACATACAGTAGGATGGGGACTAATTTAGCTACAACCACTCAAGAGAGATCTTGGAGTCATTGTGGATAGTTCTCTGAAAACATCCACTCCGTGTGCAGCGGCCGTCAAAAAAGCAAATAGAATGTTAGGAATCATTAAAAATAGAGATTAAGACAAAGAATATCTTATTGCCTCTCTATAAAACCATGGTACGCTCCTATTTTGAATACTGAGTACACATGTGGTCGCCTTATCTCAAAAAAGATCTCTTGACATTGGAAAAGGTTCAGAAAAGGGCAACAAAATGATGAGGGGTTTGGAATGAGTCCCATATGAAGAGAGATGAAAAAGACTTGCACTTTTCAGCTTAGAAAAGAGGAGACTAAGGGGGGATATGGTAGAGGGCTATAAAATCATGAGTGGTGTGGAAAAAGTGAATAAGGAAATGTTATTTATTTGTTCCCAGAACATAAGAACTAGGAGTCACTAAATTAAATTAACAGGTAGCAGCTTTAAAACAAACAACAGGACGTTTTTCTTCACGTTGCACACAGTCAACCTGTGGAACTCCTTGCCAGAGGATGTGGTAAAGACTAGGATTTTAACAGGGTTCAAAAAAGAACTAGATTCGTTCTTGGAGGGTTGGTCCATCAATACTTATTAGCCAGGATGGGTAGGAATGGTGTCCCCAGCCTCTGTCAGAGGCTGGAAATGGGTGATCACTTGATAATTCCCTGTTCTGTTCACTCCCTCTGAGGCACCTGGCGCTGGCCACTGTCAGTAGACAGGATCCTGGGCTAGATGGACCTTTGGTCTGACCCAATATGGCCGTTCTTATGTACTATTCATGGATAATGGAGAAAATCCCATTGTACGCAGTCAGTTTCATTTTCCAGCTTGCATGCGCCAGCGTTGGGCTCTCATGTTTGAGTCCCAAGGCCCAAGGGGGAATGTTAAAAACTTTCTTGCCAGTTGCTCTAGAATTACGTGGTGTTTCTGGAATCTGCAGCAGGGAAGGAGGCAGTGGGAGAAGGTCCAAGGCAGGAAATCTACCTTGATGCCGAGAAAGACGCTGTAGAACTAACATTATTTTCCCGATTAATACCGTTCCTTGTTCAGTGTTAGACGACAAGGAGTCTCCATCATCCTCTGCCTCATAGGGGCAGGGTACCTTTTATGGGTCGGGGCCACTGGCCCACATTAAAATCAGTCGGGGGCCCCACAAAAGTGAGAAGCAAAAGAAAAAAGTCACGGATGTGGTCCCCGACTGAGAAGCAGAAAGACACTCCCCACATTCCCCTCCCCTCAGCAGGCGTGGGTTACTAGATTTTGTGGGAGGGCCTAGCCTCTGGGGTCAAAAATAAGGAGTTCAATGTGTGGGTGGGGTCTGCCGGGAAATGGGCTTGGGGAGAGGGGTCTGGATCAAAGGCTGAAGTTTGTATCCAAACTCCACTGGCTTCTAGTGGGACACCAATTTCTCCCTTTCTTTGGCACAGGTTTAAACCCCTGTAAAATAAATCCAAACCTCTAAACGCACCCCGGCACATCACAGGCGTGATTGCGCGGCTCAGTTTGCATTTACTCTGGATGCCGTTGGACCGTGTGAATTCTAAATTACACCTATCGCTGTTACCCTAGGGACTGTCTGCTTAGTAAATAAAGTTGATTATAAGAAGCGTTTATTGAGGTTTAGCTGCATCTGTGTGACCCGAGCAGCTATCGATTATTTGCTTGTTAACCCTCATTAAATATGGCTTTAATAAACAATTGCTGGCTAATCAACCTACAATCAGCATCTTTTTTAAAGATATATTGAGCATGTAGTGATAAACCAATTGCATTGCACCATCTGCAAAGCCTGGGCGGGGAGAATTTGTCCTGTGTTTGATCCCCCCCCCTCCCCCGTTGGACCCCTTGCCCCCCATCTATTGGAGATTATATGTGAGTCTCCTTTACAGTATCCCTTTGCAAAGATCTGGGGCCAGCAAAGGGACTAGAAATGAGCAGCTTTCTATTCTACCTAAGGATTTGGCAACAAAATCCACATCCAAGTGTCTGTGTGAAGGGGCAAAAAGGATCCGGCTGGATCATCCGGTGCCAGGTAGGGCTGGCAGGGGAAGGTAGCAGGGGTGAGGGAGGGAAGCCCTCCTCTGTTTTGAGATAAGAGCCTTGTGGCACATGGGAGATGTAATGTCGATGCCTTGCTCTGCTACAGATGCCTTGCGCGGCCTTGGTCAAGCTACTTAGTCTCTAATGGCCACACTGTAGAACGATGCCCATCGTTGCAGGTCTCAGAGCCTGGGTCTAGAGACGGGCTCGAGCAGTGGCACTGTCCAGTGCAAAATGCAGTGCGGCCATTCCTGCTTGGATTGGCACTGGGGTGAGGGTTTCTTTCCCAAGGCCGAGCTGGGAGACTGCTCCCCTTTCCTGCCCCACCCCACGCCGGTCCAAAGGGACAGAACACGCAGTCGTGGGATGAAACCGAGCAAAGGGACATTGCTGCTCATGCTTCAGCTCCCCGTACATCTCTCAAGGAAGCTGTCAAATTAAAACCGATCCTTCTCCTGGCGGGATAGCCCTCCAGCATGGTCAGCAGCAGCAAGGCAGAGGGCTCTGGGATTGATAGACCTAGAGGTCCAGGCTGTGGGTTTTACTCCCACGTCTGTGACTGACGGGGTGTCAGATAATTGCATGTTGACCACCCCCTGCCTCAGTTTCCCCACCTGCTGGCACAGACAGAACCTGCTTTGCTTGGCAGCCTTGATTCACTGGGGTGCATTGAGCTCCTCGGGTGGCAGGTGCTGAGACAGTGCAGGGGCTGGCGGATGGGGAAAGGCCTTGGTTTCCTGCCCCAGTTGAGTGACACCGGGAAGTGTCTTCTGGTGTCTGTTCCTTCCCCTCTCGCCTAGTCTATTTGGGTAGGGTCAGGGGTTGTATGTGTCCAGCACCCCGCACATGGGCCGCGGGTGAAGGCCCAGCTGGGGAAGGCAAGCTCCAGCCCCGCCCGTTCCACTGGAGGCTCCGCCCCTACGCCAAGCCCCGCCCCAGACCAATCCTTCATGGCCACCTATAGGGCCGGAGCTGCTGTGCAGCGGCCCCAGCCCCACCCTTCCTGGCAGCCAGGGGGCAGGGTTGCCATGCTACTGCCCCGTCCCTCCCCGGCGACCGGGCCTGTAAGCAATTTTGTGAAGGCTGTGCCTTCCCCTGCCTGCATTACCGGCCTCCCTGACCTCGCACAAAGGGGCCTGCAACTCGGCCAATGCCTCAGGCCCGGGGGTAGTAGAATGAAAGGAAGCAGAGGGGCATGATTCACGCTCCCCACCAGGAGCCAGGCCCCCACTTGCTGTCACCCCATCACTTGGCTGGCCCCTTCAGCCCCCGTTCACTGTTTCCAAGGCCTCCATGAGAGCAGCTGCCCCGAGCCCTCTCCTCCCAGCAGGCCCCGTACTCAGCACTTTCCTCTCTCCTTGACCTGTGGGGAGATGGGTCCGTGTGCACGCGCACACGTGTGGAGAGATGGGTCCGTGTGCACGCGCACACATGTGGAGAGATGGGTCCGTGTGCATGTGCACACGTGTGGAGAGATGGGTCCGTGTGCTTGCACATACGTGTGGGGAGGCGGGTCCATGTGCCCGCACACATGCGGCATCTGTGTGAGCGTGAGCTTGTGTGCATGTTTACGTGAAGGGAGAAGGGTGCGTGTGCATGCATATGTGTGAGGGGACAAAGTTCCGTGTCCATGAACACGCGTGGGGGAGGAAGGTCAGTGTCCACACACACACACACGTGAAGCATCTGTGCAAGTGTGACTCGTGTGCACGTATGTGCGAAAGGGGATGAATGCTGTGTGCATGGACATGGGGGATGTGCCCATGTGCACACACACAAGGAGGATGTAAGACGGGAACGGGATGTGCCTGTGAGCGAGGAGAAAGGGAAAGAGCATGCAAACCTCGCGGGGAAATGCACACGTGTGGGCAGAACATGTCCGCGTGAGCCAGGAGAGTGTGTGGGTATATGAAGGGCTGAGTATATGGCAGTGTGCATGCTGCCCGGGTGTACCGGGACACACGGGTACCCACGATGCACTCCATGGGCATCTTCTGAAGGTTTGGCGGGAAGGGAAATATTTTACCCAGACAAGTTCTGGTTGGATGACAGTGACTCCCTCTTTTTATCTTCCTAACAGATCATGCCTGACGGTGTGGACGTATTGAGATGTCGGGGGAGCATTTTAGGACAGAATTAGATGGGAGAGGGAAAAGATTTTTACCAAATTAATGAAAAAATCAATCCGGCCTTAGAAATCCATTAATGGTCAGAATGTGCGGACAGAGAAATCCCACAGGAGCTACTAGTGCCTGGGAAACGCCTTTTCCCTCTCTATGGACTCACGGAGGGGGCTGGCGCAGGTGCCCCCAGGCACAGGAGAGCACAGGAGTTCCTGGCTTCATGCCATTCTCTCTGGTGCACGTCACTAGACGCGGGCGTATTCGCACACTTGTAAGGAATCATAAATAACACCCCATGCAGAGCCCACCGAGTGCTTTCCAGCTGGGGGCCCCGAAGCACTTTACAAGGGAGAGAGCAGGCTCGTGATCCCCATTTTTACAGAAAGGGAAACTGAGGCACCAAGCAGTGATTTATCTGGTGTCATCTAGCCGGGCAGGGACAGAGCAAAGAACAGACCCCAGGTCTTCAAAGCTTCAATCTGGTAACTCAGGTGTGTGCGTGCATGTGTGTGTGTTTTATAGTGATGGGCATGGCTCATCATGACATAGACTCATAGAATCATAGACCTAGAAGGGACCTCGAGAGGTCATCGAGTCCAGTCCCCTGCCCTCATGGCAGGACCAAGCACCGTCTAGATGATCCCTGACAGGTGTCTGTCCAACCTGCTCTTAAATATCTCCAGATTCCACAACCTTCCCAGGCAATGTATTCCAGTGTTTCAGCACCCTGACAGTTCCGACGTTTTTCCTACTGTCCAACCTAAACCTCCCTTGCTGAAATTGAAGCCCATTGCTTCTTGTTCTATCCGCAGAGGCTAAGGAAAACAATTTCCCCCCTCCTCCTTTTAGATACTTGAAAACCGCTATCCCCTCCCCTTTTGGTTTTCTCCTTTC
>CM057846.1:2818966-2831120 GCA_030068395.1 Apalone spinifera
CTGGCTAATAGCCATTGATGGACCTAACCTCCATGGACTTATCTAGTTCTTTTTTGAACCCTGTTAAAGTCCTGGCCTTTACATCCTGTGGCAAGGAGTTCCACAGGTTGACTGTGCACTCACTGAAGAAAAACTTCCTTTTGTTTTAAACCTGCTTCCTATTCATTTCAGTTGGTGACCCCTAGTACTTATGCCAAGACCAATTCACCAGGAGTTATTACCTGCTGGTTATGGGTAGCTTCAGTACACTACCTGGAGGACAGGCACTTACCCTGCGAACCACCGCGGCATGGAGTGATGAGGGTTCCCCTTCCTGGGCGTACTGGGGGAAGAGCGAAGGGCTGAGAGACACAACCCCTCCCCCTCTTAGCCTTGGATGCGGTTGGAGATCTCCAGCTATTAGCCAGATCACATCCCGGCTCCAGCGCTGTCAATCCTGCGCCTCTAGCGGCCTCTGTCTGAGCACGCGTGGCCAGCAGCTGCTTTCCGTCAATCGTCCCAAGGATTGCGAACAGGCTTGCTGCGCCATCCGGGGCGGCGACATTCATTCGATAGCCTGGCATGGTGCCAAAGGAGCCATTATGGTTTATAGTGCCAATGATCCATGAAGCAGGAAGTCAGGAATCTGCAGATTAAAGAGCAGCCAGCGATGCCTGGACACGGCCCAGTGGCGCTGCTCCTCATCATGTCAGGGAGCTGCGCATTAGACACCTGACAGGTAGTTTCTCTTACACTTCTATTAAGGGATCAGCTGTGCACTTGATGGGGGGGAGGGGGCGCACGCGGAAATTGGAGTAAAACAGAAGGGCTAATGCAGCGGCAGGGAGATTTTTATCAAGTGCAGCTGTAAGAAGGCACAAGCGAAAAGGAAAAGCCAGGTGCTCAGCTGATTTTCAGAGTGCCCACAGATAGGTGGTATTTTCATTAGCGGTGCACATTCACCCATCTCTTGGTGCACATAACAAAATGTATTCTGCACACGGGGGAAAAGAGTAGCGGGAACATTGGTTAAAGCCACAAAGCCAGGCAATTCAAAGGCCAGACAATAAACCCAGGAGGCAATGTTCTGAGATGACCCATTTGACAACCACACGAGAGAGAGAGAGAGAGAAAGAGAGAGAGAAATCAACCCATCTCCTGTTGAGGGCTTCAGGGAGACGGTGTGCACCAGCCAGAGAGAACGGCGACCTTACAATACGTCTGCACAGCAGGGAGAAACTCAAAATAAGTTACGAGCTTCGCTCAAGTCAAAATAGCTAGTTTTGACTTTTGGCGCTGTCTACGCCGCAGCGATTTCCAAATGGTGCACGCTTTCCCTGACTTCCCTTACTCCTTGTACAGTGAAGTTTAGGGGAGGCAGAAGCCAGTTATTTCAAATGTATTTCAAAAGAACGGGCTTGGTGAGTAGACACGCACTACATTATTTTGGAAGAACGCTGCTGGGCAGCCATAGCCTGAGTTACTGGCTTTGAGATGTCTTTAGAACTGAGCCCATTTGATGTGAGGGGGTACATTTTGCTGCCACAGGTGGCCAGGAGGAACAGCTGTGTGATCTCTGCCCTTACCACCTTCAGGTGACGTGCCTGGGATGGTCCAAGGGACACTTCTATACAAAGGATTTACCAGGCATGTAGCACAGAACCCACATACTCATGCACACACTCAGAACCAGCTGTGTCTAGTGAACAGAAGCTGGGGAGACCACTCAAAGAAAGATTCCTTGGCAAGGGGCTGTTTCTGCACCAGCTCCTTCACCTAGCTTTTAAGAGATCAGCATAGGACAGTGGCCATACTGTTGCCGCTATGGACGTTGGGTTTGCAAAACCGATCCTCTGACCACC
This sequence comes from Apalone spinifera, assembly GCA_030068395.1. Taxonomy (NCBI): domain Eukaryota; kingdom Metazoa; phylum Chordata; order Testudines; family Trionychidae; genus Apalone; species Apalone spinifera. The sequence continues at coordinate 2,820,808 of CM057846.1, forward strand.
CAGGAATTTTAAGTGCACATTTGGGGGTTCAACTCCAAGTAATTCTGTAGCCTGTGCTCTGCCGTAGATCCTAAGAGCCAGGCCTTCGGAGCTAGGAATGAATCTAGTTCCAGACCCCCTCTCGAGCACCCAGGAGCCCATAGCACTGCTGCTGCAGAAGCATGGAGCGTGATGTACCCAGTAGCCTGTTGGGATATGTAAACATGAATAGCGGGCTGGGATAGTGGTAAGCCACAGCAGGCATTGCCCTTAAGCATATTTTTCCCCCCTTTGTTTCTGCAGTCTGGAAAGATAGATTAGGGTCCGGCCAAAGCAGGTATTGTCCTTTCTGATGCATAAATATGCTCTTTCCCTGCGCTTTTGCAGCCTAGAAAGATAGATAAACATGCAGCTGCTCTTCTTTGGGGTTTTTTCCCTACCCTCACTGGCGCTGTATAAATATTTCAGGGTTACTTTTCTTGTACTCTGCTGATTCGGAAGGTTTGTAGCATAGAAAAGTGTTCATTTAATTTGAAATTCTGTAAATAATAATTAGGGGTAGGTATAATAATATTCAGCACCTGCTTATTAACTCCCGTACAATGAATATTAACACACCAAATAAGGTTGTAGGGAAAGTAGTGATAGATGTGTGAATTAACATACTAGAATAGATAAAAGGGTGTCATTGGTACCCAACTGTTGCCATTCGGAATGATGCGTTGGGCATCCGAGGTTAACGTGCATGGACAATAAAACAATTCCGTTGACCCCACTCGCTCCTGGGTCAATCTCTAATATAGCCCACTAAGAACATTCCATTTTCAAATTCATAGGCTTTTTAATCATTGAAAGTTGAGCATCCACATACAAATCAGAACCACCAGCGTTAGAAAGACACACAATGCAGGTCACACACAAACCCAGTGCTGTAAACCGACGCAGCTGGCGATACAAATACCACATGTAGTCACATACACGTAGTTTTAAATAAATAAGTCTCTGGCTCAGAGGCTTCAGTTATGGCAGCAAAAACAAGACATTTAAAAATTCCTACGGTTTCTGAGCTTGAAGCTAGGGTTTCTAGTTAAACCCAGAATGGCATCTCCCCATTAAGTTTCTCGCGTGGTAGCTGGGAAGTTTACCCAGGGTACTGCACTAGGTGGATCTGATCCAGTACGGCAGTTCCTGTTTGACAGTGGCCAGGCCCCGCTGCTTCAGAGGAAGGTGCAGCAAGTCCCTTAGGGTGTGTACACACAGCAGGGCTTACCTCGAAATAAGCGATGCAAATTGAGCTGTGCCGATTGCGTATTTTATTTCGAAACTGGGAGTGTATGCACAGCACATTTCAAAACAGAGCACTCTTCCGTCTTCCTACTCCTTGTACGAGAGCATTACAGGAGTTGGAGTAAGAAGTCCTCCACCACTGTGACGGCACAGTCGGGGTTCCCCCGATCCGGCCCCCCCCATAGCAACAAGAACAGACTCCGCCAGCCGGTAGAATAGAGGGGGTTTATCGCCTCTCCAGGATACAGCACAGCACAGACGTGATGTGTTTACAGGAGTCTGGGCCAGGATACCTCAGATCCCTCGAGATGGGGTTCCTAGGCCCCTGGATTCCAGCCCTCTCCTTAGACTGGTTCCTCCATGATTTCAGCCTAAGACTGCTCCTGCCCCCAGCACACACTGCCTTTATTCAGCCTCTTCCCTTAACTTGTAGGACTGTTTTTAGCCACTGCCCTGGGGCGGTAAGGCACCCCTTATAGACAGCCGCCAGTGGGGGTCACAGCCCAAGCATAGCAACCAGCAAGGAACTTACACTACACCACATCTCTCCCCCCTTGACAGTATTTCAAAATAACTGCCTGCTGTGTAGATGTGGACTAAGTTATTTCGAAATAACGCTTGTTTATCACCTAGCTCTTTTTTAGGACTATATCAGAGTTTAAAAAAAAAAGAGCTAGATAAATAAGGGAGGTTAGGTCCCTAAAAGGCTATTAGCCAGGGGATGAAATGGTGTCCCTGGCCTCTGTTTGTCAGAGGCTGGAGAAGGATGGCAGGAGACAAATCACTTGATCATTGTCTTCGGTCCACCCCCTCTGGGGCACCTGGCGCTGGCTGCTGTCGGCAGACAGGCTACTGGGCTAGATGGACCTTTGGTCTGACCCACTGTAGCCGTTCTTATGTTCTTAGCAGCCAACGTGTGCCACAGAAAATCTCGGCCGGAGAGGAACAGTATTTTTGTAAAAATAAAATAGAACCAACAGCTTAGCACATTAGCATTGCGCTACGTGAAACAAAAAGAGATCCCAGTCCAAGGACGCTGACAAGAAGACAGACTGGGAGCCGACTAAGGGGCATACGTGTTCAGTGCATTCCATTCGACTCTTGCTACGAATTATCCGTGACTTTAAGAAAAGGGAGACAGACACCAGCTATGACTGGTACAAAAATACAATCCCATCTCTGAGGGGTGTTTTATACCTCCCAGCAGAAATCCAACAGTCACAAAGACTGGACCACTCAACAGTCTCCACAGAAACGAGACTGAAAACAAACCACGCACGCTGTGTTCTTCTCATTGTTCCAGCACCGACAGGACCCCGCACCATGCAGAACGCCGGCAGCACAGAATTGGGGTGATGGATCTGGTGCGTATTGCTAATACCAGGGCAAATGTTAGTCGTTTAATAACTTGGAGAAGTTATTTGCTTGGAATGTTAATCTCACACACAGAAGCAACAGCTGGAGGCCCTAAGGTTGTTAGGGAACCGGTTTTCGGCTAGAGGAAGAGGACGACAATGACTATGTGGCTACATTTTTCCCTGTCATACAGAGAAGCAGAGTATGTGCGGGCCTGCTGCATGTTGAACAGCTGACAGCGATGTATCCATTGCAGTAACTCACCCAGCCCCAATTCAGCACAGTACTTAAGTCTGAAGGGGGGGAGGGGACAAGCCAGTATTACTTGGGCACCTAATTCTCAGTCACAGCAATAGGGTTTTTGGGTGCACAGGTCAAACTCAGCCCCCTACAACTGCACACTGCTCTCAGTGACTTGGGGCTGGACCGTGCTCTCAAAGAACTCTCTGGAGATCGCTTCCGGTTGGAGTCAGGAGGTCCAGTTAATCCATTTGCGTTAGTCACAATACTGACAACTTGAGGGCTTTGTATTACCAATGAGAAACGTTCATTCCACATTCACAAAGGGTCATAGTTGGTCCTGCCGGGAGGGCAGGAGACTGAACTAGGACCATTCGAGGTCCCTTCCAGTCCTAAGATTCGATGAGCTGGAGCAAAAGGAGAGCTGAGCTGCTCGAGGGTTATGCTACCCAGGCTGTAAAATCTGCACTAGAAAGGGCAACCTAGTGCACATGTGCAGCTGTGCGTCTGAAAAGCTGTCCGGAAAAACATCACTGGAATGACCCCTCCCGCTGTGAGCATGGAAAGTCAGCTCACCAGCTTCCGGGCCCTGTCTCACCCTGCGCACTAAACGAAGCAGGAAACAGCCATAGCAGGATGCAAGCATGTGCCTCAGATCCCTACCACGCTGCTTGTGCGGGAGGGGGCTCAGGTAAGGTTGTGTGTTCAGTTTGACCAGAGACATTCCCTGACTCTTTAGTGCTTCACTCTGCAACCTTAACACCCCTTAAGCGTTCTGAGCAAATACGCCCCTCATTCCTCCCCCCCACCAGCCCCACGCTCTCTGCATGCACCTGGGGGCCAACAGCAGGCAGCTCGCTGGCACAGAAATCCTCAGGCATCTCACCGTTTGCCCTTTTGCAGATGAAGTTCAGAAACTCCCCTCCCCGGCAGGATTCTACACATTTCTGCTTTGCGTATTAAGCTGAGCGCTCCTTGGCTACGCTGGCAGCCCCATGCACACAGAATTTGTACACGGTAGATCGAGGAGACAGTACAGAACTACTGCGCACGTACGGATTCCGAGAGAAGGCTGTCTTGGTACTACAGTATGAGGCAGGAAAAAAAAAAAAAATCAGTCCCTCCCCAAAGCGTTCCGCGGGGGATTTTGTACACGTAAACTCAGATAGAGGAGTTGGCTGATTACCAGCAACGGGAGCTCTACACCAGTCAGCCTGGTCTGGCAGGAAAGAGCCTGCTCCTAGGACCAGTTCTCCCTCTCTAGAGCAACAATCGCAATGACACCAGCGTAGCTCCCAGGGCCACAGAACCGCTGCGCTCTCCTCCGGTCCCCGCGCGGTGCCAGGAGTGAACAGGAATAAGCCGCCCCCAGCCAGGCCGAGGGTTCAGTACATGGACTCGTTGTCACCCACGGCGGCGAAGGGAAGGCTGTGAGCGCTGCTCTTGCTGCGCTTGCTCTTCTTGCTCCAGGCCAGCAGGGTGCTGGCGCCCTTGCTGTTCATGAGGTTCTTGCGGCTATTCTCCTTGTTGTTCTTCGGCAGCCCGCCCCCCGCGGACATGGCCACGGACCTCCTGTCCGCCTGCCGGAAAGAGAATTCAAACAAGGGCGTTAAGGCAGAGCCCCGAGAAGGGAGAACAGAAACGTGCACGCAGTTTCCACGCGGGTAAGTGCCGCTCACACACGGGCGGTGAGAACACTGAACGCGCCCAGAGACGGACACTGAGTGTCGTGCAAACACTACGTCCATCCCCCTTGTTCCAGGGGGTCTGGGCTAGTTTCTCCCCCACCCTCCGCACTGAATGGGGAGGGCACATGCACGGAGTCCGATTCTGATCTCCCCCCATTTACATCCTGGGGTGCTCCCATGCACGCAAGAGCAGAACCAGGGCCAGAGCATTGGAGGGGCTTGCCAAAGCAGCTTGGAGACTGAGCTGAGACCAGAAGGCTCCCGGCTTGCAGTCCCGAGCTCAGACGTCTAGCTGGTGCTGCTGACTCTCCACTTGACTTTAAGGATGCGGTTTTTTCCCCCACACCCGGGATCATCCATGTCCCGCTCAGAGTCCTGGGAATGCTCTTGGCTTTACAATCCCCGCTCTCCAGACACCACCTCCTGCCCCTAACGCCTCTGAGCAGCAGGACCTCAATGCTGAGCAATCAGGGCTGGCTTTGCTTCCAAGCACATGGCCACCAGTTCACAAGCCACAGGGCAGCTGAACGTGGGAGGGCACCGACCCTTTCCCATCCCCCAACTGCTGCCACCCCCTCACCCTCCCCACTGCTGGGAGCAGGCGAGCAGGACTAAGCTCCATCTCCCACAGCACGGCGGGAAGTAGTCTCCAGGCCAGCCTGTGGAGACTGCAGTAGCAGGAGAATAAAACCCAACATGTTGCTGAAAGTCAAACTTCAGGGCCTGATTTGCTGAAGCGTGAAGCCAACGGGAGCTGAGCGCCATGGGTGATCAAACCCGCAAGCCCTAACTCAGTGGAGAGTGAAGTTATGGCTCCCAGGAAGGTGCCTCTACACTCCAGCAGGGCCACTGATGCCTGGTCTACACTACAATTAGGTCGACACAAAGCAGCTCGTGTTTACGCAGTTACATCAGCGTACACACTGCAGCCATGGAAGGGGATGCCTAGGCCTACTGGGAGATCGGCGCTATGGCGATCCATCCCCCAGGGGGCCATTTAGCAGGTCTTTACTAGACCTGCTCAATTGACTGCTGATAGCTCTCAACTCCACCGGAACGAGATGCCTAAGAGATGTTGCCGGGGGAGTTTCGCCCATTTACCTCACCTCAGAGAAGTCCCAACGGCAACTCAACCTCAGGTATGTCAACACCAGCTACGGCATTCACGTAGACTCTCCCCACTGTGCTGTGGGAGACTGAGCAGTCAGTGCTTAGTCCTGGTCTCCTGCTCCCTGGGCCAGATATTCACTTAGCTGGAGTTGCGTAAATGACGTTGTCATTGCCAGGTAGCACAGACCTGCCCTCACCGCCCACCCACATCATAATGTCCAAGGAAGCAGAGGGCTTCTCTCAGCACAGCTGGGGCAATGCAGCATAGATGCAGACACAGTCTCACTCACATCAGCTGGTGGTTTCATTCTTGTCAGTTTCTGGTGCCATAAAACTGAGAAGGAAGCTTGGAGCTGGTGGGGGGCTCCAGCTAGAGCCCTGCCCCCCCGATGAGCTGCTGCCTGGGCTTCCTGCACCCAGGATCCCATCTCAGACAGCCAAAGAGCCCAGGTCACTGCCCACTCGGGGCAGTGAGGAGGGGGACAGAGACAGGGCTTAGCCCCTCCCCCATGCTGCCCTTCTTCAGTCAGTGGAAGCGTAACCACCACTGGGTGGATTTGAACCAGGGACCTCTGGAGCTTAGTGCAGGAACCTCTACAGCTTGAGCTATAAAGCCAGCTGGCTCCCACCTCAGGCTGTCGAGCTCCCTTGTTCTTGTCTCTCACTCTGCGTGGTCTAAGTGCTTCTCGACGGGACAGTGACCTACACTAGGTGTATCGTTACATAAGCACTCCTGGGGAGGACGTGCGCCGCCGCCAACAGCAGGGTGGGGTCAACAGCCTCCATGTTAATTACTGCTGCGGCTGTAACGGGACCCAACACAGGTTGGCTTAAATGTGCAGTGTCGACATGCCCTTGGGTCACCAACAGGATCTGCCACATGCATTCTTGCTGCCAGCCTCCACTACCCGAAGCAGTAGCCTGAGACACAAAGCAGCACCAGCTCGGGTTGACCTCAGCAGGCGTCTCGCTGCCGGCCCTAGCTCTGCCGCTCCACGGGGGCTTGTGAGGGCTCAGATAGAGCAGGAAGGTGAATTACAGCGTTCTGTCCGTCGGAACTCCGCAAGGTTACCACACCAACGTCCACGCCCGCTTCTCCAACGCTCCGCAGCAGCTGCACCACCTCGGCGTGCTTGGCCCATTTGCAGTCCTCGCCGTTCACGGAGGTGATGTAGTCGCCTTCCTTTAGCCCAGCTTTCTGCAAGAGGGGACAGAGGGGCATGCGGCCACACGGAGCCTGGGCTCTCTCAGCAGGACGACAGCTCCTCAGGCTCACGCGGTCGGAGCCCCGGCATCTCCCTCCCCAGGGGTCATTCCAGCCCAACCCTAGAGTACCGAAGGAGATCCACAGGCATCGCAGGGGCTGCTGCGAGATCTGGGCTCGGTCTGGCCCAGCAATGCACGGACACATCTGAGTAGTTCCCAGCTACTCCAGCGGGCAGCTGAGGCACATGCCCAAGGGTCTGACTCGTCTGGGGCCACGGAGCCAGTCCAGCGCTCAATGAAGCCAATGGGAGGACTCCCCTTGGCTACAACGGGCACCAGGTGAGACCAGGAGCAAGGATGCAGGACATCAGACCGGTAACCAGTGTGTCCCGTCAAACGATCCAGTAGAGAAAGGCACTTCTCCGGTACCTGTTTCTGTGGGGCCCCCTATGCTGCCCCCACGGAAGGCTATTCCTTTGAGAAGCTCTTCTGCCCACATGACTCCTTATTGCCATTCTCTCACAATCTGTGCCATTTTTCCTCACCGCCTGCCAGTCCAAATTCCTTTCACGGCCATTTCCCCTGCTCCATCTCCCCCCACCTTCCCAACTTCAGCTTCCAGCCATCCCCCACTCACGTTCCCTGCTTCCCTCCCTGGCCCTTTGTCCAATCTCAGCATCTCCAGCTGCAAGCCCCATGTCTCTTGGCCCAGCTTCAGTTCTTCCCTTGGCTCCACGTGAACGGTCTCCTTCTCCTCCCCCACGCTGGTTCCCAGGCGTCTGTCTCATCCCCAGCTCCCAGTCTCAGCTGCCAATGTCCCTCCTCCCCCCCCCCCACCATGCCAGCCTCCAGTCCAAGAGTCTTTCCATCCCCAAGGCTCCTTGCTCTGATATCTAACCAGTCCCCAAGGGCCAGTTCTAGTCCTCTCAGCATTCGATGCAGGCGGCTGCCCTCCTTCCCACGGCTGGCACGTTACCTGGGGCGACACTGAGCACAGGTCAGAGGCTCCCTGCTCTCCGTTCTGGTTTCTGAACCCAGTACAGCCCAGAGTAGCCAGCAAATGCAACTGCAGGGAAAATCCCATTGCCGCTTAGTGTAGACAGAATCCTTGGGGAATTCAGCTGTGATTGTCTAGTGACTCTACTGAGCATGTGCCAAATGGGATTTTTTTCCCCCAAAGACTTGTAACTCAGCCAGATGTGGGAGGGTTTTCAGGAGGAGGATGAAGACCTACCCCAACACAAAGGCCAATCCCCTGCCAAATTTCGAGGGTCTGCTCCAAAGCATGGAGGCGCTAGAGCTTCCCAAAGGAAAAAAAAAAAAAGTTTCCAGACATTGTTTACGAGGGCAAGCTAATGCATTTGTCCTCTGCTCGTTCTCAAACAGCTCAACCACTTTGTCTGAAGAGGGGCGGACGTGGGGCATTCGACCTGAGATCGTTCCCATGCTGGGGGACAATCAGCCCAGGTGATTGTCTGGGGAAGCTGGAAGCAGCCGGAATACAATCTCACTAGGAAATGCCGGGCACCCTGAGTCAGAGGCAGAGCTAACGACCGGCTGGGCGTGTGCGCGCCTCCAGCAAGGTGCGACGGGGACGAGGGAAGCGTTCGCTACTTACCGCTGCGCAGCCGCCTGGGATCACGCCAGCGATCAGGACGGGGGAATCCCCTCGGAGCGTGAACCCAAAGCCGAGTTCTCCTCTGACCAGGTGGACTTGCCGTGCAGGGCTCCACTGGTTTTTGGCTGAAAAGACTGACAGCGGGCCCTGGGCACACAGACACACGACGACATGTTTCAGTGCGGCCGTGCGCTCTGCAGCCCAGCTCTAGTCCCCTGCCTCACAGAGCTCCTGCGGACATGGAGTCACTCCCAAGAAAGAGCCATGCTTGGTCATTTGTGCTCCGCGGACCAGCCGGGTTTGTGCCCACCAAGAATTCACACTGACCACACGTCAGAGTGACTGCAAACTTGTGGCCGTCCAAAAGGCAGGGAAGGCGTTTCGGGTTGGTACGGCTTAACTAAAAGACACTCAACCCATTCCACACCTTTCAACCCACTTCTTGAGAGAACGGCGGCAAGATCTAACCACCTAGAGCAGCTGCCAGACCCTGGGAGTGTTCTCAAATTCTAGAACATCTGGGACTAGATTCAGACCTTCAGCCAAAATTAAAAGAAAGCAAAGACACAGATCTACTTCCCCTTGGTGCGCAGAATTGACTCTTCAACTCCCTCCCCTTGGAACAAAGCAGGGGAGGGGAAGGGGGGGCTCTAGGTCAGGATTTTAGCTGGAGAACTGCAATCCAACTAGGGTGGTTTTCATCTTCCACTGCTTTCTGGAATGCCAGCCCAGGGGGTGCGCACGTGGGTCCGAAGCAGGGCACAGTGCCAGCTCTGTGCCCTTACAATCAGATCCCGTTTCCAGCGCAATTAACGGCAGAGCTTCCCTTGACTAGCCGGAGTAGGACTGGGCCTTCCTCAAGCACCCTGGCTCCTCAGCTGTGACCAGCTAGCTACCCAGAGTGCAGATGCCTGTAGTATTCTGCTGCTCTGCAGTCCTCATCTGAAGCTACGTGTCACACACATCCTGGGCACCCTGCACAAACGGCTCCACTAGCAGCTGGCAGTACTATGGGAACGGGAGCAGAGTATTCTCACAGTATTTTTGCCAGCAAGTTAAAGAAGTATGGCTTGGATGGCTGGCTGGAGGAAGTGGATAGAAAGCTGGCTGGACTGTCTGGCTCAGCGGGTAGTGCTCAACAGCTTAGAACATAAGAACGGCTGTACTGGGTCAGACCAAAGATCCATCTAGCCCAGTAGCCTGTCTGCCGACAGTGGCCAGCACCAGGTGCCCCGGAGGGGGTGGACCGAAGACAATGATCAAGCGATCTGTCCCCTGCCATCCTTCTCCAGCCTCTGACAAACAGAGGCCAAGGACACCATTTCATCCCCTGGCTAATAGCCCTTTATGGACCTAACCTCCATGAAATTATCTAGCTTCTCTTTAAAGCCTGATGTCTAGTTGGCAGCTGGTATCAAGCAGAGTGCCCCAAAGGTAGGTCCTGGGGCCAGTCTCAGTAATGAGGTGGATGCGGGGATGGATTGCACCCTGAGCAAGTTTGCAGATGATACTAAGATAGGGAAGCGGTAGAGACGCTGGAGGGCAAGGATCGGGTCCACAGTGAGACAGACAAATTGGAGGATTGGGAAAAATCTGATGAGGTGCAATGAGGACAGGCTACAGGCTGACGAGCGACTGGCTCAGCAGCAGTTTTGCAGAACATACCCTGGAGATAATAGCGGACGAGAAGCTGGATAGGAGTCAACAGGGCGCCCTTGTTGCCAAGAAGCCTAGCGGGATATTGGGCTGCATTAATAGGAGCATTTCCAGCAGATCGAGGGAAGTGATTTATATATTTGGCACTTGTGAGGCCACATTTGGAGTATTGC
>CM057846.1:2893043-2905857 GCA_030068395.1 Apalone spinifera
TGGGCCTCAGTTTACCCACTTGAGCATTTCAATCCTGCGGCCCACTGGGCGGAGGGCGGGCTACTCCTGCCTCGGTGGCCCATTAGAGCCTCAGAACGCCAGATTTGCTAGGAAGCTGCCTCAGTGCTCTCCGGTCTCCTGGTCCCCTCCTCTCCACCCCGTGCCGTTCCAGTGCCCAAGGTCTAACCTGTCAGTTCTCAGACTGTGGGTCGGGACCCCAAAGCGACCATCAGGGCTGGCGTTAGACTTGCAGGGGCAGGGCCTGCAGCCCTGGTTGCGGGGACTCAGGTGACAGGCCAGAAACCTTTGGCTTTGGGGTCTCCCACCTGGCGGCTGGGCTCAGGTGTCGTTCTTCCCCCCCCACCCGCCCCGGGGTCCTGCATTAATGTTTGTTGTCAGAAAGGGGTTGAGCTGCCATGCTGTCTGAGAACCCCTGGGGCCTCTAGGCTGTAGTGTCAAGCGCTGCTTTCTCAGAAGACTGCGAGCTGTGCTGAATGTTATGGTGGATTCCGGGATGCGAATGACTTTTCCACTGGGGTTAGGCTGGAACCCGCTTCATTCCTATTGGTGATCTTAGCTGGATTGGAGCCCTCCGACATTGCGGGGGGGATGCCAGCTTTTCCCCCTCCTTGTGTCAAGGAGCGACCAGCCCCGCTCCCCAAGCCCAGCCAGAAAATGTCCCATCCTGTGGCTACTGGCAGGGGTGGTTCTCCTGAGAAATGTGCGGGTTAATGATGAGAGGCGGGGTCACCAAATGAAATGAATGGGCAGCAGGTTGAAAACAAACCAAAGGAAGTTTTTCTTCACACAGCACACAGTCAACCTGTGGAACTCCTCGCCAGAGGATGCGGTGAAGGCTAGAACTTTAACAGGGTTCAAAAAAGAGCTAGATACATTCATGGAGGTTAGGGCCATCAGTGACTATTAGCCAGGATGGGTAGGAATGGTGTCCCTGGTCTCTGTTTCTCTGGAAGTGGGTGACAGGTGAGGGATCACGTGAGGATTATCTGTTGTGTTCCCTCCCTCTGGGGCACCTGGCATTGGCCACTGTTGGCAGACAGGATCCTGGGCTAGATGGACCTTTGGTCTGACCCAGTCTGGCCTTTCTTATGAGGAGGATGCTAGCCCGGCTCCAGAGGTCCAAACTTTAAGGTGGTGAATGAGCAGAAAAGCTGATAGATCAGCGATGGGCAACCCAGGCTAGCGAGGGGGCCCCGCGAGTGGTCCTTCTTCATCTCCGGGGGCCGCAAGATTGTCACAACCGAGACGGTCTCCCGGGATGGGGTCGTTCTGCTCGCGGCTCTGGCGTAGCTAGAACGTGCGGGGTGCGCTGATGGCCCCGCAGCAGCGCTTTGGGTGCAGGGGGAGTGCTCGGCTCTCCCAGACAGTGCTGTGTACAGCCAGTGCCCACCTCCCCTTGCATGCCCTGGCTTACCACCGGGAGGAAAACCACAACCAGCCCGCAGAATCTGGCAGCCCTGCCCGCGGGCATCGATAAACAAAGCGTCTTGCGGGCTCCCGATGGGCCGCAGGTGGCTCACCCCTGCGATAGATCTTTGGGGGGCTGCCGGAGAGAACAGAAATGAGTTGTGCTGCCTCGTTGGTTCACGTGTTTTTGCAAACCGGCCGGGCGGGCAAGCCCGCTTTCCTGTCATTCTGCCTGTCGGTTTTTGCTAAGAAGCTCTCTCAAGCAAGAAGAGGCGGCTGAGAATGAGGCCTCCCGCCAAAAGTTGGAAGACGCGTCGAAAGCTCCGGAAGAGGAAAAGGCCGAGGAAAGGCAGGTACGTCTCAAAGGCTTTGGGAACCCCGCGCCGGCTGCGGTCCCTTCCCCTCCTACGTTTCCCTGACTCTTAACGCGGCTCTAGAAAGGTCCTCCGCGTGAGAATGAGGGGCGAAGTGTGATGTTCCCAACGCAAAGCTGGCGGCAGCCGGAGGACAGTGTGTTGAGATACACACACACACAGCGCGCCCCCAGTGCACTGGGGAAGGAATACGTCACGTGAAGGGCATGGAGTTGTGTCCCCCCGAGCTGTGGTCTTGGCAGAGTGTACGGGCTTAGCAGAGGCTGAGCCTCGTCTGTGCTCGGAGGGAGACTTGCATGGAAAATCCAGGAAGTCAAGGTTAAGAAGCAATGGGCTTAAATTGCAGCAAGGGAGGTTTAGGTTGGACACGATGAAAAACTTCCTAACAGTCAGGGCGGTGAAACACTGGAATAAATTGCCCAGGGAGGTTGTGGAATCTCCATCACTGGGGATATTTAAGAGCAGGTTGGACAGACACCTATCAGGGATGATCTAGATGGTGCTTGGTCCTGCCGTGAGGACAGGGGACTGAACTCGATGACCTCTCGAGGTCCCTTCCAGTTCTAGCGTCCTGTTATTCTATGAAACGCGACAAAGGCACAGCTGCCCTGCTGCAGCCCCCAGCCTAGAGACCATCTACACCTACCGGAAGGGGGGCACCTCTCAGGGTAGATAACCCACCTCCCTGAGAGATGGGGGCGAGGTCGCTGGAAGAATTCTTCCATCAACCCAGCATTGTCCCCCTGGGAACTCAGGGCAGCCTGGCAGGACTGCTCAGGGGGGTGGATTTGTGATGTCCCTTGGATGGAAAACGTCGGCCTGCCTGAGAGCTGCAAGGGCCCACGTGGCTGTAGGGACGGGGAATCAATCGGGCGCCGTGCACACGGTTCTCGCTGAGTGCATCTCTGCGATTGGGAACGCGGTGGCCTGTGGTCTCCTTTCCACGTGGCCGTGGCCTCCCAAAGAACCAAGGGGATACGATCTCTTTCAGGTGGCAGCTGAGCCTGCCCCGCCCGAAACGCCCGCGTCCGGACGAGAGAGCACGTCCAGGTGAGACCCGTGTGGTTCTGCGTGGGGGTGGGGTGGGCCATGGGGCAGATGTGCTACGTTTCTGGAGCAGCTGGTTTTCAAAGGTGGGTTGGCCCTACCGCTGCGAGTGAGCTGCCCAGCCCGGGTAGACAGCCCCGTGCTAGCTTGCCGTGGGGTGTCCTGGTCTGAGCGCTGACCCACCTGACTTCCCTGAGAGATCTCTCCCGGCCCCATAGTCTGCAGGGGAATGTGGGGCTAGATCGTACACTACTCGGAGCAGCGGTGGAGGAAGGGACACTTGAGTGGGTGCAGAGAACTTCCGTGTAGACGAAACCTACGCTTCCTCTTCGGGGCATCATTGAAAGACACGTATCCTATTCACCGTTCTGGCTTGTAGCCTTGCTTTTGCTTCCCCGGGCTTCTGGTGCAATGTAACTTCTGTGTGTCATTTCCTTTCCCGTGTTGTTTGCGTGCGGAGCCTTTCCCGATGGTTGGTGGCCCCAGATTGACCAGGGAAAGGTTGAAACATTGCTGCTCTGCCATTTTTATCCAAAGTGCTACTGTACTAAATTGATTTATTTTCCTCCCTATGAGAAACTCACCTTACTCCCTGTGGCATTACAGTGGGCACAGCGGAGAGCTAGCTACTCAGTTACCAGCTCTCGTTTGCCTAGGAACGCAGGGCGAAGACATGAAGTTTTTGTGTAATCTTTACGTTCCACTTGGGATCAGATCCAACACCGACTTTAGTGTTCACTTGGTTTCAGTGGATAGTTGATCGATCTCTTAATCCTTTGCTTCATCTCAAGAGGAGAGAAATATCAAAGGGGATCATTGATTGATTATACGTCCTTAATAAATCCAGCGATGAGCTTTATAGAAAACACTAAGGGTGCATCTTCACAGCAGGGCTTAACTTAAAATAAGCTACGCAAATTGAGCTACGTCAATTGTGTAGCTTATTTCGAAATGGGGAGCATCAACACACTTATTTCGAAATACAGCACTCTTCTGCCGACTTCCCTTACTCCACGTACAATTTCTTACTCCGAAATCAGGAGTCGGAGTAAGAAGTCCTCCAGCTTGACAGTATTTGGACATTATTTTGAAATAACTGCCTGCTGTATAGACGTGGACTAAGTTATTCTGAAATAACACTAGTTATTTCGAAATAATCTTGCTGTGTAGACGTACGCTAAGATTAAGACAAAATTCATCTGAAGTCCGAGAGATTTCCATTTTCTATACAGTGCTACAGTCGGTGATGTGGTGATATGAAAGGAAGGAGTTCATAAGAACTTGGCTAATTTTAACTTCCCTCATTTTAGGGTCAGTGACTTCTCTATGACCTCCTGTGGGGAATGACAGACCTGGTGGAGGTGGGGTTATCCCCCTAGATCAGTGGTTCCCAAACTTTTCAGCATCATGTCCCTTTTTTGATTTTTGAAAAACCCTCATGCCCCCTTTACTCCCCAAAAATAGCAGCAAAGCTTGTTGAGCCAAAAAAAAAAAAAAAAAAGGAACTGACCGGGGCAGCAAAACTTGATGGGGGGGGGAGGACAGAGGCTGGGTTGCCTCACCCTCCTCCCTTTGGAATTTCTTCACACCCCCCAGTTTGGGAACCCATGCCCTAGATGTTTTATGGGGAGTCGCAATGATTTTCTCTACCCTAGCATGCTCTGCTTTTCAGAGGAGCTTAGGTAACAAATAAACTCTCAGCTTTCGACTTAATCAGATTGGGGGAATCTGGTGCATTTCACAAAGCACGTTGGTTTCATGCTTAATGAATTTAGCTGAAATTGTATAACTCTTGCGGGGGAAAAAATCCAGTACGTTTGCCCCTTCTTCAGCTGCAGACTACGCTGAAGGCTATAAGGGAGAAGAGGACTCTGAATGGGAAAAGCCAGTTGTGAACTTGTATTATTTATATCAGCCCAGAGGTGCCAGCTACAATCAGCGCTCTGTCGTGCTTGGCCTACCACGCACATAGTAAACACACAGCCAAGAAGAATTATCCTCGTTTTACGTATGGAGAAATGAACATAGAGCGGGGCAGGCAGCAGGAGCAATCGACTGGCTGGGCCTTTGGACAAGGTGGGTGGGAGCCAGCTCTGTGCTCCTGGAAGGGGTGGAGCCTCGGGCAAGAGGGGCGGAGCTGGAGAAGCCAGCCCTCAACACCGTCTGGAGAGCACCACGCCGGCTCTCCCTCCCCGCCACCAGGCAGCCCTCAGAGCCGTGCGGAACACCCAGGCCCGTGCTCCAGCGGAGATTTAAAGAGCTCTATTGCTGTGGTGGCAGTGGCTGGGGGCTCCTTCTGAATGGCCAGACAGAGGGGGCAACTGCCCCCTTTCCCCGGCTCCCCGTCAGCAGGCCCGGGGAGGAGTGACTTCCCTATGCTCACACAGGAAATCAGTAGCAGAGCAAAGGTGTGAATCCAGATCCTGTGGGAATCCCAGTCCAGGGCTTTTAAGCACCAGCCCATGCCTCTTCTGCGTGTTAGTCCTAGGTTTCACTTACTAGAGCATGGGTTCCCAAACTGGGGGGCGTGAAGAAATTCCAGGGGGGGCGCGAGGCGACCCAGCCACACTTCCCCCTGCTCCATTAATCCCACCCCAATTTTTGCTGCTATTTTGGGGAGGGGTTCTCAAAAATCAAAAAGGGGGTGTGATGCCGAAAAGTTTGAGAACCGCTGTACTAGAGGAAGTGTCTCTGTTTTGTCTGAGGGGCGGCAAGACCAGGGGAGGGAGGGGGGAATGTGTCATGACCTGCATCCTTCCTGACCACATCAGACCTTATTAGCTGGGAGCTGTCAATGTTATGGGGACACGTAAAGTGGCTCTCGGGAAGCACAAAAGTCCCCGAGGGGTGTCGCTGTCCAGTGCCTCAGAATAAGAACATGGCCCATGCCGGGAACAGCTGGTAAATAGAAAATTAAGCCCTAATTTCCGGTCTCTTTAGACCGCACCCCATGCTGCGTTGGAGGAGGAGAAAGGGAGCCGTTCCCCATGCGTTGTCGTCCCCCCCACCTCTCGCTTGCCCGTCCCAGATTTAGAACTTCCCCTGGCCAGAACCAGTTCAACGAGTTCTTTGCTTTTCTCCTCTCCAAACCCAGCTCGCACGCAGAGTGAAATCCCAAGCCGGGCCGGGGGATCGCCTCGGGTGTCCGTGTGAACCGGCGCCAGTTGGCGCTTTGCTCGAGGCCTGGGCGCATTCGTCAGTCCACGGAGATGCCAGACACGTGGTCCCCTCGCTTTGCCTGAGCGATTCAAGCAGGTCCCGGATAGCTTTTGTTAGGATCGTCCCGTCTGGCCGGTTCGTCAGCATCCTCACCCATGGATTGCTGTAAGGGAAGGGGTTTAGACGTCTTTGTTATGGAACAGTATTGAACTCATGACTAACCCGATTATGCTTGCTGGTTCTCCGATGCCAGTGAGCCCAATGATGGATGACTAATTAGAGCATATCTTTGAATAAGTTGCTTAAAATCCCTTTTTCCGTGCAGGAAATCATCCAGGCCAATGGGAGCTTTGTTAAAGGCAGAGAATTTTCTGTCCTCCCACGACACATGACTATTCCAGCACGAAGCATGTGTCCAGCAAGGCTGGCTCTCTCTGTCTCTGGGAGCATCCTGCTGTCATTGAAACCCCTGTGGTGACGCTGATTATTTTCCGAGCTGCTGCTTTATTTGTTTTTCCAAAAAATGGGGTGGCATCCGGTAACCTGGTAACATTTCACAACCCCCTTTGCATCCAGCCACTTTGCTTTGGAAAGCCGTTGGCTCAGAGACAGGAATTTGGGGCCCGGGATTGCCCGCTTGGTGACCCTACTTAACTTGTGGCTGCCGATATTCCGCAGGAACATCTGCAAAGCTTTCTGCCTGGCCAGAGTTCAGCTTTAATACTGCTCGCTAATCTGCATTGGATCTGTCTGGGCTGTGGGAATGGATGTCCAGGAGAGAGGTGGCTGCTCTTGCGTCATAGACCAGCTCCCCCGCACGCAGGATAAGAAGAGCTTATCGTGGTGCTTGAAGCGCAACTAAACCGTGGCTGCAGGATAATTGCACCTGACGTTGTACTTGCGTCTCTTTCAGAAGCAGGGCTGCGGTTGTAGCAAGCCATAAGCACCCAGGGCCGGTGACGTCCGCTCTCTGACGTTTCGCTGGGAGGCATGCTGCAAATTAACCCCCGGTGGTCCCAGCCCTGGCTCTTTCCCCAATGACTAGTGTTTTGGGAGATACCTTGAGGACTTGGTGCTCCACCTGACACCTCAAAGGGGTGGATTTCCAGAGGGCAGGTGCTTGGAACGCTCCAAGAACTGGGGCCTCTTAATATGTCTCCTCTGGGCTCCCCCCCTCCCCAATTTCATAGTCAGTCTTGGAATCTCATCCTTGCTCGCAGCTGACCCCATTGGCAGCAGGGAGGCCGTGACGGTGCATTGACGGGGAAGTAGAACGAATGTGCTTCATTGTTTCACCGCCAATTCCTTTTCTCTTCCGGTGAGAGTTTTCCGGCTAGAAGCTGACTTTAAGACGACTGCCCTGACGTCCAAGGCGCCTCTTGGGATAGCGGCGTTCGCAAGGCAGGCGGAGATTGCTTTTTTGGCAGTTTTATTCCAGATGGATTGTTTGCCTGTGGGCCAGGCTAAAAAAGAGATTAGCCCCAGGGCATGCTGGGTATACAGAGTTGCTGTACACCTGGTCCTAGAAGGTGTACACCTGGCCCTACAAGGTGTACACCTGTTCTTGGGACGCCAGCTCACCAGTGACACCCGCAGGCCCGAAATCCTTCAAGCTGTATCACGTCTCTCTTCCCACCCCTTCGGGAGGGACTCCCTTTTGCAAGGGTGGTGGTTAACCCTGAGCAAATACTAGTCCCAACCAATCTTAAGAGCGGGCAGCCCTGGGAACCCCGTTCCCTCTGCTTCCAACGTGATCCCAAAGCCAGGCGCAGCAGTGAACAGTTGGAAGCCCTTGCTGCTGTAAAATTTCCCTGCTCCCAGACCGGGCGGGTAGATCAGCGTTGAGTAGGGGATTCATCCATATGCCTCTCGTTGAAATTAACGGGCGTTGTGTGGCTGGATCCCCTTGAAAGCCACCCCTGCCTGCCCCCCATCTGTGGGGTTGGGAGGCCAGAGTGAGGGCCCCTTTGTGTTTTGGGGGAGCTGGGTGGGGCTGGACGGCTGATGAGAAGAGTTAGGGGTGTGGTTGGTTGTGTGTGGTGCACACGCAGAGCGCTCCAAAAGAGCATTGATTCGCTGCTGCTTGGACAGCTGCCCAGACCCGTGAGCCTGGATGAGTCGGTTTGTCTCCTGCACCATCAGGCCTTGTCTCCTGCACCATCAGGTTCTCTGGATTTGCCGGGCTGGGGGGGTGACTTGAGTCTGACGTTGATGACCCTTGTTTCGATCCCATTGCCGGGCGCTGGCTGTGGATCTACTCAGAGAGCTGCGGGCCGATCAGCGGACGTCAGTGCATCCCCTCACTGGCTTATGTGGGTCCTTGGGGCTCCTACAATATGAAGGGGACTAATTTAGCTACAACTACTCAAGAGAGAGATCTTGGAGTCATTGTGGACCCTTCTCTGAAAACATCCACTCCGTGTGCAGCGGCCATCAAAAAAGCAAAGAGAATGTGAGGAATCATTGGAAAAGCGATAGAGAATAAGACAGAGAATATCTTATTGCCTCTCTAGAAAACCATGATACGCCCACATCTTGAATACTGCGTATGGATGTGGTCGCTTCATCTCAAAAAAGATAGATTGGCATTGGAAAAGGTTCAGGGAAGGGCAACTAAAATGACTGGGGGTTTGGAACGGGTCCCATATGAAGAGAGATGAAAAAGACTCGGACTTTTCAGCTTACAAAAGAAGAGACTAAGAGAGGGTAGGATAGAGGTCTATAAAATCATGACTGGGGTGGAGAAAGTGAATAAGGAAAAGATATTTACTTGTTTCCATAATATAAGAACGAGGGGCCACCAAATGAAATTAATGGGCAGCAGGTTTAAGACAAACAAAAGGAAGTTTTTCTTCACGCAGCACACAGTCAACCTGTGGAACTCCTTGCCAGAGGATGTTATGAAGACCAGGACTTCAACAGGGTTCAAAAAAGAGCTAGATAGATTCATGGAGGTTAGGTCCATCCGTGGCAATTAGCTAGGATGGGTAGGAATGGTGTCCCTGGCCTCTGTTTGTCTGGAAATAGGTGACACGGGAGGGATCACGTGATGATTCCCTGTTCTGTTCATTCCCTCTGGCGTATCTGGTATTGCCCACTGTTGGCAGACAGGATCCTGGACTAGATGGACCTTTGGTCTGTCCTCGTGTGGCTGTTCTTATGTTCTCCTCATTGCCCATGCAGTTTTTCCACCAGAGATTTCAATGGGACCGTCTCCCTTCCTGTCTGCGATTGCTCAGCATCCACATGGCAAGGGAGCAATGGCCTCCAGGGAAAAGCAGTCTTAGGAAAACAAATGAATCTGCTTACCTGGCGCTCTCAGCTTTCAAAAATCACCTACCACCTGCACACCAGGAAGAGAGAGAGCTGCGCCCCGGCTCCCACAAATCCTCCCCCTGTGGTTTTGGTGTTTTATGAGCTGCCGTGTTTAATTGTCACCTATTGCCAGTCAACTGGACAGTGGACACGACTCAGATATTGGAAATGGTAACACACCGAAGCCTGTTGGGGAACATTTCAACTTGCCCAGGCCCTCACTCGTGGGCCTAAAAGTGACCATCCTCTTACAAAGCAATTTCAGAAACCAGCTGGGGAGAGAAACTGCAGAACTTGCCTTGGTATGCCAATTTGACACATTGAACCAAAGTTTGGACAGAGACTTGAACTGGACGGGGCGTTATAGTCAACACCCAAATGACATCAAAGGCTGAGTATCGGACACTGACAGCCCACTCAGTTAGCCTCGTTTAGCAGGGACACTCTGATTGACAAGGGTCTCCCCCCTTTCCCTCCCCATCTCTCTTCTTTTTCTGCTGTTTATTTGTACCTCTGGGACCCCCTGCTCCATTCATCTGAGGAAGTGGGCTGTGCCCACGAAAGCTCATGAGACCATCAATGTTTTGTTAGTCTCTAAGGTGCTGCAGGACCATTCCTTGTTTAACCGGATAGTGATCACGCTTCATCTCTCTTGCTTCTGCTGCAGCTCTTCCCCTTTCCTGGCTTTGCCCCTTCCTTTTGTGTAATGGATAATGGGGCATCTTTCCTGCGCTGTCTTGCACCTCTGTCTCCTCTCTCTGTCTGCGCCCTTGCGATCTAATGGATGGGGCACTGGACCACAGCTTAGGAGACGTGGGTTCTGTTCCAGGGTCTGCCACTGAGCGGCTGGTACGTTGGGCAAGTCGCTTCCCCTCTCTGGGCCTCTTTTCTCTCCCACCCTTTGTCTGTTTCATTGTGCACGTGAAGGGCAGGGGCTGGCTCTTCCTACGTGTATACACAAGCCTGAGCGGGTGGCAGCGAGATCGGGGCATCACGTATCGTGTTGCCTCGGGGATGGGTTCTCCCTTCTTACTGCTTTGGCAAGGGAGCCGTGGACAGTTCATCCTGTTAGGGACGAAATTGACCAGGCTGACTCTCTCTCTCTCTCTGTTTCAGGGTCCTTGAGGTGGCTGCCGACTGTGCGGATTGCAACGGGCAGAAAGCGCCTCACCCGAGGGAGCAGGAGGAAGAGGGACGGCCCAGGGAGGGGAGCGCTGAGAGGTTTGCACGCTGTGGCCTTTCTGGAATTTGCAGCCACATGATCGTTTTCTTTCATAGCATCCAAGGGTGGAAAGAGACCTCAGGAGTCATCGAGTCCAGCACCCTGCCCAAAGCAGGACCAACGCCAACTCCATCATCCCAGCCGGGGCTTTGTCAAGCCAGGACTTAAACACCTCTAGGGATGGAGATTCCACCCCCTCCCTAGGGAACCCAGCCCAGTGCTTCCCCACCCTCCTAGGGAAATAATTTTTCCTAATATCCAACCTAGACCTCCCCCACTGCAACTTGAGACCATTGCTCCTTGTTCTGCCATCTGCCACCAGCCTCTCCCCGTGCTCTTTGGAACCCCCCTTCAGGTAGCTGAAGGCTGCTACCAAATCCCCCCTCACTCTTCTCTTCTGTGGACCAAGCCCAAATCCCTCAGCCTCTCCTCGTAGGTCATGTGCTCCAGCCCCCTCATCATGTTGGTTGCCCTCTGCTAGACTCTTTCCAATGCACCCACATCCTTTCTGTGGTAGGGGGGCCCAGAACTGGATGCAGTTCTCCAGATGTGGCCTCTCCAGCGACGAATAAAGGGGAATAATCACTTCTCTCCATCTGCTGGCAACACTCCTTCTAATGCAGCCCTGCATGCTGTTAGCCTTCCTCATCGAGGGCACTGTCTGGCCCTTGCTTTAAAATTGCAGCAGGGTTGTCTTGGGACCCCAGGTGGCTACAGAGCATCCGGATTCCACTTGAGTCTTATGGAATTTGCATCCCCCGTCATGTCAACGTCTGTTAATGGTGGGGAGGACGAAGCAGGGTGTTCTTCAGACATGGCTAATCCAAGTGAGCCGGGTCTGGTCCCAGTCCTATCCGCCCCTGCACCTGGAGCTTGATTCCGCATCTAACGGGTTCCCTTTGTAGCAGCATGGCAGCCATATTGAAAAGGCTGGAGAGGCCCACGGGGGCAGGTCCAGACCCCCTGCGTGCCTTTCTCAGCGATGCTGTGGCATCAGGATGAAAGCACAGGGCTGGGCTGCCGGAGGGGCAGCTTGCATCGCCGGGGCGGTTGCTAAGGGGAGAAGCCAAAGGGCGACCGTCTCTGAGGAGACCCGCTGTGCGCCAGCTTGCAGAACCTCTTGCTGGGGTTCTCGCTGCCCCTCTCCCCACACACACCCCACACCGTCCCAGGACCTCCTCACCTGCTTCTTCCTGGCCCTGGCTAAGATCGCTGTCGGTCAGGCCTGGAGGAGGCTGGACAGGAGATTCTCTGACGCTGGGGCCTTTTCCTGGGCAGCGTTCCCTCAGCTAGCGGCCAATGACTCCTTCTCGGAGCAGCGGGCACTGTCTGAGGCTCCATGTCCCCTCCTGGATCCCTTGTTTTCACCTGTGACTGGCACCCCAGTCCCTTCGGTTCCGTCCTCAGTTGCTGTCTGGGTTCTGTGGCCCCTCCTTGGCCCAAGCGGGTGTGTGGAGTCTCCATTGCTTTGATGGGCTCTGCTCACCAATCCTCGTCACCACATCGTTTAAAGGCCCTGCCTAATAGGGCCCGTCCTCAAATAGGCTTGCGTGTTTAAAGGGAATTCGGTGGTTGCCTGAAGAGATCTTGGTGGGATTTGGAGTCAATCCATATCGTGCCTGCTTATAAATAATCAAAGGTGCTCTTTGTTCTAGATCAGAGCCTGCCCTGAAGAAAGCAAGATCTGGCCCTGAAGGGAAACTCCCGGGGACCCACAACAGAGACCAGGTAAGAAGCATCTTAAGGTATCCGGAGCTGCTGTAGTTTCAGTACATGATTCACTAGAATCATTCGCACAGTCAACCTGTGGAACTCCTTGCCTGAGGAGGTTGTGAAGGCTACGACTAACAGGGTTTAAAATAAAACTAGATACATTCATGGAGGTTAAGTCCATCAGTGGCTATTAGCCAAGATGGGCAAGGAATGGAGTCCCCAGCCTCTGTTTGTCAGGGTGAGATGGATGGCAGGTTCACTCCCTCTGGGGCACCTGGCATTGGCCACTGTCGGCAGACAGGATCCTTGGCTGGATGGTCCTTTGGTCTGACCCAGTAGTGTTCTTATAGAATACTAGGACTGGAAGGGTCCTCGAGAGGTCATCAAGTCCAGTCCCCTGCCCTCACGGCAGGACCAAATACTGTCTAGACCAGTGGTCTCCAACCTTTTTACACCCAAGATCACTTTTTAAGTCTCAGAACAGGCAAAGATCTACCGCCTTGCCCCTTCCTTGAAGCCCCGGCCTCTCTATTCTCCTGTCCATCACTTGCTATCC
>CM057846.1:2917295-2930183 GCA_030068395.1 Apalone spinifera
GGGGTTTGGAACGGGTCCCCTATGAGGAGAGATTACAGAGACTAGGATTTTTCATTTTGGAAAACAGGAGACTAAGGGGGGATATGATAGAGGAAAAGTTATTTACTTGTTCCCATAATATAAGAACTAGGGGCCACCAAATGAAATTAATGGGCAGCAGGTTTAAAATAAATAGAAGGAAGTTCTTCTTCACACGGCACACAGTCAACCTGTGGAACTCCTTGCCTGAGGAGGTTGTGAAGGCTAGGACTATAACAGGGTTTAAAAGAGAGCTAAATAAATTAATGGAGGTTAGGTCCATGAATGGCTATTAGCCAGGGTGGGTAAGGAATGGTGGCCCTAGCGTCTGTTTGTTAGAGGGTGGAGATGGATGGCAGGAGAGAGGTCGCTTGATCATTAGCTGTTCTGTTCTCTCCCACCTGCATTGGCCACTGCTGGCAGACAGGATCCTGCGCGGGATGGACCTTTGGTCTGACCCAGTGTGGCCGTTCTTATGTTCATCAAAAAGAAGCCATTGGGACTCAAGTGCATTTCTTTGCCCTTGGTTGGCATCCTGTGTCCGTAGTTTTGAGCTGCCTTTGGGCAGACGGGCCCTAGGGGTGGTCATAATTTTGCCGTGTACCCTTTCCACCTGGCAGGGACTCTAAAATCCCTGAGCCCCCATTGGGTCACAAGTGGAAGGAAGTGCGCTGCGACAACACCGTCACATGGCTGGCTTCATGGACGGAGAACATCCAGAACTCCATCAAGTACATCATGCTGAACCCCAGTTCCAAGCTCAAGGTGAGCGTGCTCTGTGTGGCGCAACTGTCAATGCCGTGTGCGGCTACCCCGGTAACTTCAGAGCCCTTGCCGGGGAGGCTGCAATCTCTTGAAACTGGAGGCTTTCACCGTTCTGCCTCTGACTGTGGGTGGTCTGGGGGGATGGAGCACTGGGCCGGGACTAAGGAGATCTGGGTTCTAGCCCATCTCTGCCACTGAGCTGCCGGGTGACCTTGGGCAAGTCACTTCATGTCTCAGTGCCTCCATTTTCACATCTGTAAAAGAGGGATAATGATCTGATCTCCTTTGTAAAGTGCTCCGAGATCTACTGATAACAAGTGCTAGCTAAGAGCTGAAGGTGCTTACTTTATGCTAATAACCAGAGTTGTTATGGAGTTTCTCTAACGTGGTTGGGAAGACTGTTCTGTTTTACAGCAATCCCAGCAACGGTACTTTGGACCCACATTGGGCTTACTTGAGCTTAATACTAGCAACAAGTTTTGTTCTCCCTTTTTTCTTTAAAAAAAAAAGGCAATTTCAATTTAATGTGTGCAAAAAAAAAGCAAACATGATTCTGGGCTGCATTCACAGGAGTGTTGTGAGCCAGACACGAGGAGTCATTCTTCCGCTCTACTCTGCGCTGATTAGGTCTCAGCTGGAGTATTGCATCCAGTTCTGGGCCCCACATTTCAACAAAGCTGTGGAGAAATGGGGGAAGGTCCAGAGAAGAGCAACAAAAATGATGAGAGGCCTAGAGAACGTGAGCTATGAGAGAAGGCTGAAAGAATTGGGCTTGTTTAGTTTAGAAAAGAGAAGACTGAGAGGGGACATGAGAGCAGTTTTCAAGTATCTAAAAGAGGAGGGAGAAAAATTGTTCCCCTTGGCCTCTGAGGACCGGACAAGCAGCAAGAAAGGTTTAGGTTGGACATTAGGAAAAAAGTTCATATCTGTCAGGGTGGCTAAACACTGGAATAAATTGCCCAGGGGGGTTGTGGAATCTCCATCACTGGAGATATTTAAGAGCAAGTTAGTTAGGCAGCTATCAGGGATTATCTAGACAGCACTTGGTCCTGCCATGAGGGCAGGGGACCTGACTTGGTGACCTCTCAAGGTACCTTCCAGTTCTAGGGTTCCCTGTTTCTATGTTGTACAAGTGCAACAGGCTGGTAAATAAGCATGCGAGTCAGGACACAAAATCAAGGCTTTCACTGGGATGTGAATGGTTAACTGATAAGTCTCACCCTTAATAGGGTCAGCTTACTGATTACTTTAACCAGTGGGGGCTGGCGAAGCCCCCCATCCGCTGTGGAGGTGGGGGTGTGCTACAGCTCACCCCCTATTTAATCAGTTAACCAATTAAACTTAACATTTAACCAGTTAACTAATGAAAAGGGATAGCATTAACTCAGGTACATGGCATTTCACTGAGCAGTCCGTTAGTAATCAAAGATCATAAATGTTTAACAATGGAAAGTTAATGCTTTAACATTTCTTGATTTACATTCTTACTCCTCTACTGGGGAGAAATGCGTTCAGGTGATCCTCTGACAAGTACTGGGGTCAGAGCGGATACAATGCTTCTGCGAAGCCATCAGGGGGCGCTCAAAGCATTTGTCCAAAACTTGTACAGCCTCTCTCCGACTTACGAACCCGTTACGGACTAAGCAATTGGTCGTAACTCGGTTTGTTCGTAAATCGGACCCCATAGAGTTACATGCAACCGTGCTGTTCGTAAGCGCGGATCGCGTTCGTAACTCGGGGTCCGCCATTTACGACAGTTTTGGTCGTAACTGCGAACAGTCATAAGTCAACTGTTCGCAACTCGGGGACCGGCTGTAGTTCTTCCAGTTTAACTGCAGTGACCTGAGAGAAATGATTAAAAAACCAAAACAAACCCCCAAATCACCTGAACAATATTTAGAACCCAAAGAGTGTTCTTAATAAGAGAATGTCATCAAAGCAGTTCTAGTCTGGAACCAGGGAGTTTCTTTGTAAAGGATTTTATTCCTGGAGCAGGCTAGGAATTATTTGGCAAAATTTTTGGTAGGAAAATGCTGGTGTGTCAAAATCAAATTTTTTTTTTATGGGAAAATGTCTGCTTTGGTTGATTTTTTTTTTTCTTCACACATTTTTTTAAAGGGTTGAAATTGTTGAAATGAGAATCTTGTTGAATCTTGAGAATCTTGTTTTCCAGCTCAAAATCACTTTTCATTTCGAACTTGAAGCTCATTGTAATTGGGAAACACTGGTCAAAATCCAAGCCGACTGGTTTGAAAGGATTGAAATGCAATGTTTTCATGGACCGGAATCAATTATTTTTCCGAGACGTTCGATTTGTGAAAAATGTGAGATGTCGACTTGTATTCCAACCCGGGGATGGGAAATGTTTTGGATTCTCTGGAAATAGTTGGCAGGAGGAGAAAGCCATGGCTTGCCTAGCTCTGTGCATTGCCCGTGACCGAGTTTGGGATGACAGAGGGGTGCTGTTCAGAGCAATTGGAAACATCCTTTTTTCCTTCCAGGGGGAGAAGGACTGGCAGAAATATGAAGTCGCCAGGCGTTTGAAAGGGGTAGTAGACAAGATCCGGTCTCAATATCGCGCAGACTGGAAATCCAGAGAGATGAAGAAGCGGCAAAGATCCGTGGCCCTTTACTTCATTGACAAGGTGCTGGCTGCTTCTCTGTCTTGTTGGGCTTGGTGCTTTGTTTGGGACATTACTTCATCAGAGCCACCGTCACGCTTGCCGGTAGCTGCGAGTTGTGATTAGCCTGTAGGGGAAGCCACTTGTGGTCACAGAGAACTTGGGAGTGGATTGTGATGGGTAGAGCCCTGCAAATCTGTGGGTCTCTGCTTTATATCTGCAACTGGGGATGCGGAGAGACATGGCTCATTTTTGCTGATGCAGATACAGATTTTGTATCTAGAACCCTGCAGGTTTATGGCTGCTTTATATCCATGGGTCTCTGCATCGCCTGTTACAGAAAGGATGTGGACACGTTGGAAAGAGGCAAGCAGAGGGCAACCAAAATGCTGAGGGGGCTGGAACACATGACCTGCGAGGAGAGGCTGAGGGATTTGGGCTTCTTTAGTCCACAGAAGAGAAGAGTGAGGGGGGATTTGGTAGCAGCCTTCAACTTCCTGAAGGGAGGTTCCAAAGAGGCTGGAGAGAGGCTGGTGGCAGATGACAGAACAAGGAGCAATGGTCTCAAATTGCAGTGGGGGAGTCTAGGTTGGATATTAGGAAAAACTATTTCCCTAGGAGGGTGGGGAAGCACTGGGATGGGTTCCCTAGGGAGGGGGTGGAATCTCTACCCCTAGAGGTGTTTAAGCCCGGCTTGATAAAGCTCTGGCTGGGATGATTGAGTTGGGATTGGTCCTGCTTTGGGCAGGGGATTAGACTCAATGACTCCTGAGGTCTCTTCCAGCCCTCGGATTCTATGGTCCGCGGATACGAGGCAGAGATCCGCGGCTGGTTTTTGCAGCTACAGAGGCGGATACACATTTTGTATCCACGCAGGGCTCTCGCGATGGGCAAAGCCCGGTGCGTTCCTGCCAGGGTATTTCTGCACAGCTGTTCGAAGGGCAGTCAGTAACGTAAGGACGAATGATGTAGCAAAGCAACTCCAGATGCTCGCGGGCCGTGTGGCGTCTCCGGTGCTCGGGGCTGTAGACTCATAGACGTTAAGGTCAGAAGGGACCATTATGATCATCTAGTCTGACCCCCTGCACGATGCAGGCCACAGAATCTCACCCACCCACTCCTCGAATGTGGGAAGACACATTCAGGGCGTTTCTCACAGCATTGTAGCCTCTTTGCACTAGTTTGCGGAAGGGGGCGCAGGTGGGAAGATTAGGGGGTTTAAATCCGGCCTGCTCTCCTCTGTCCCCTCTCCCCAGCTGGCCCTGAGAGCGGGAAACGAGAAGGAGGAAGGGGAGACGGCGGACACAGTGGGCTGCTGCTCCCTGCGCGTAGAGCACATCAAGCTGTACTCCGAGCTGGACGGGCAGGAGCACGTTGTGGAGTTTGACTTCCTGGGGAAAGACTCGATCCGGTATTACAACAAAGTGCCTGTGGAGAAACCGGTGAGCTGGGTTGGGGACCGGGACTCGCGTGCGCTCCCAGAGACGGGCAGTCGATGTGCTGTCTCTCTCCAGCTCTCACCGCCCTGGTGGCCAGGCGCCGCACAATCCTATTCTCCCAAGCCCTATGTGGGGTAGGGCAGGGCTGTGATCGCCATTGTATAGATGGGGAAACTGAGGCACAGTGCGATCCTTCCTGTCGTTGCAGGTGTTCAAGAACTTGCAGTTATTCATGGAGAACAAAGACCCCGGGGACGACCTCTTTGACAGGCTGAACGTGAGCTGGATTCCTCTTGCTCTGGAAAGCCAGGGGCCAGTAGAGCTCACTGGAGCTGGGCGGATCCGTGTGAACAGTCTTGCCGGCAGGACCCCACCCAGCTCAGTTCCATTCTTCCTTTGAGCAGAGAGACAGCCAGCTCCAGCCGGGGCCTGGCGATTCGAAGGGACCTGGGGCACCTGGCCACCACCGCTGCTGCAGCGCCAGCGGCCGGAGCCCTGGGCCTCTTTGAATCGCTACCAAAGCGCTGCGCCAGGCCCCGCACGGGGCTGGCGGGGGGGGCCTAGCGCCACAGTCCAGGCAGCACTGAGAGCTGACTGCCCAAGGCCCTGCCCCTTCTGGGGGCATGGAGCTGCCTCCCCCCACACACACGCCTGGCCCTGGGGCCCGTGGTGGCTGTCGGCCCTGCTGGCCACAGCAGTATGGTGTGTGCATCAGGAGGTCCGATGGATGGGGCCACTGATCTCGTTGCACTTCTGACTCTGATTTTTAAGCCCGTCCTCTCCCGTGATCAGCTAGTGCCACCCGCCGTGTCCCTCAGCACCTTGCTGCGCTGTGAGCATTACCTCAGCCGCTGGGCTCTCCAGACCCGACGGCCGACTCGTGGCAAAGCTTCCTGCAGCGGCTTAGAAGAGCCCCAAATGGTCCAGGGGCTCGAAGGGTGCGGAGGGCAGCCTAGAGACCGTTTTTAGACAGGGCCCACCCTTTCCCTCACCCGTAGGGCAAGTAGCCACCTCCTGAGGGCAGCCACGTTGTCAGAAATGCTGGGTTCAGCTCCCTCCGCCAGTGTCCGTGGGGGTAGCCCACGCCGCCCTTCAGAAGCGAGGGCTTGGGGGTGTAACCTCTCATGTGCAAGAGGCCTAAACAGCTCTCCAGCAGGGCTGGGCCGACCGCCCGGGGCCTTCTGTGGTTTCTCTCCTGGAATTTGGCCTCCTGCTGAGTTGTGTTAGCCCCCTCCACCCGCAAATACGCACAAAATTGTTTCCATTTCTGTGCACGCTTCAAGGGCCTGCACGCTTCTCTCTCCCACGCTTCCTCAGCATTTGTACCCAGGCACGCCCTCCCCTCCAAAAACACAAACGCCTGATGTTTCTGTGGGAGGGTCCTTCTCTGTAAGAGCAAGGAGGCCTCGCTAAGTAACCCGAGCACAAAGATCTTGGGGCCTGCTACAGTTTATGACCCTCCCAGCACAAACACCCGTGGCCTTGCGGTGTAGTATCTGCTGGTTTTGGTGGGACTGTGATTCCATGTGGGCCAGCAGTGTAAATTCTAGCAGACGTTGGGTCAGATGGGAGCCAGGGCACATCCATGGAGCTATGCCAGGGGCCTCTAGCTGGGAGCCGCGTCCTCCAATTTCACAGCTGATGTGCATCCCCCACTGTCGCTTCCGGCGCCTACAGTCGGCTGGCTTACAAACAGGGGAATTGAAAACTGAGTGCATTACTTCCCCGCTTTTTACTATTCCCCCCCTCGGCCTTGTCTTTTTTTTCCAGACGACGGTCTTGAACAAGCACCTCCAGGATTTGATGGACGGTCTGTCAGCCAAGGTGTTCCGAACCTACAACGCGTCCATCACCCTGCAGCAGCAGCTGAAAGAGCTCACGAACGGTAAGAGCGCGCGCCTTTCGGCAACTTGTGGAACTCAATGCCACTGGAGGAGGTGGCACCGAATGCCATGTGCCCATTGACACATGCAGTTAATGCCTGTTAGGATGAGTTGTCGAGTCGCCGAGACGCACAATGAGCGTAAGAATACAGTAATTCCTCATTTAACATGGTAGATACGTTTCAGAAAATGATCGTGCTAAGTGAAAACGTGTTCTGTGGGGTCAATTTTCCCATTGAAAATCATGGAAAAGGTGGGGGTTGCGTTTGCGCTCGTGGCTCCAGCCTGCACTTGTTAGCTGCTGGGACCAGGACATAAGGTTGGAGGAGAAAGGGGACTGAGTTATAGCAGGGAGGGGAGGTGTTTGGCTCTGGGGAAGGAAAGGGGAGGACAGGGGAGGGGTCTTGCAGCCGGCAGCTGGGTTTCCCCAGCTGGCTGGTCGCTGGCAGCGGAGGTTTGCCGCTTGCTGTGCCGTTCCCCGGTGACCCCCTCTGGCCGGATGCCTTACTCCCTCTCCTCCGCCTCCCGCTTGCAGCTGGCGGCTGGGTTTCCCCAGCTGGTTGGTCGCTGGCAGCTACGCGGGGCTTCCCCTGCCTCCTTGCGTCAGGCGAGGAGGGGTCGCCACGGAACAGCGCGGCAGGCCGTGAACCTCCACCGCTTTGCAAGGAGGCAGAGGGAGCCCCGCACAGCTGCCGGCGACTGGCCGGCCGGTCAGGGAAATCGTGTTACTGCGGGGACGGTCGTGCTAGCACGATTTTTTTTTTTTTTTTTTTAGGGAACATTTTTCTATCGCGAAAACATGTTAAGTGGGCACGTGTTAAGCAAGGAATTACTGTAGTCAGGGAAGGGAAAAGGTTGTGCTTTTCTTGCCCAGTGAGTTGGCAGCATTATCTTGGGCTTATCAGTTGGCCTTTCTATGAAGCATGAGTTGTTCGCTGTCTCTGGAAGCAAGATATCGGGCAAGCCCTATGCCCCACCCCCCCAAAAACCCTCTTTCCTTCTTCCTGCCTCTGATCATAGAGGCAATGATGAAACACACAAAAGGGCGCGTAGCTAATTTTTTAGTTTATAGTTCATTTATTATGCAATGTTATCATACGACGTTAATTAATCATAGCCCAGGGTCGGGAAGCTTTTTTGGGTCGGGGGCTGCTGACCCACAGAAAAATCAAATGGGGGGGAGGGCCACACATAAGCAAGAAGCAAAAAACCCCAAAAACATATAGAAAAAAATCCCTCACTGATGTGGCCCCTGACGGAGAAGCAGAAAGACACTCCCCACCTTCCCCTCCCGCATCAGAGCCTAGGGGGGCCCCGTCTAGTAGATGTTGTGGGCTCCAGCCCCACAGCAGGGTGATGAGAGGGGTCAAGTGCCAGCACAGGCCCCCCAGTGCTATGGGGAGCCCTGAGCCTTGGGGGCCAGATCCAGGCAAGCCAGAGGTTGCATTCAGCCCCCCAGGCCTTAGCTTCCCCACCCCTGTTGTAGCCCGTCATAATACGTTCGATTAAGTTCAGTTGTAGGATGATAGAGGCACACCCTTGATCCGTGTGTAGGTGGTGGGTTGCCTGCAGTTACGGGTGAGGCCTGGGTGTATTTCGGAGCTGGATATGCTGTGGCCGTCATAATTGTGGGGGCAACTTGAATGAAATGGAGGAAAGGTTGTGGGCTTTGTTCTCCTGAGTGTCTGTGCTATGGGCCTGTGGCTTCATGTGATCCTAGGAGCTCTAGATCTGGAACAAGCCGACATATCTCTGGTGGATGTGAGACTGTAGCCACCAGAGCCGACCCCTCGACAGTAGAATCCACACCCCACGCCACTAAATCTTAACTGTAAATGAAAAGGCTCAGCGGGTGTATCCTGTCAATCTGATAATTTGTTTCCGAACTTGACAGCCTGTGAGCTTTGCCCTCCTTCCACTTTCTGTCCCGGGGGCTTGACAGTCACGTTTTGGTTTTCCAGCTGACGACAACGTCGCAGCAAAACTGCTGTCCTACAACCGAGCCAACCGAGCGGTGGCCATTCTGTGTAACCACCAGAGAGCCACGCCCAAGACCTTTGAGAAGTCGATGCAAAACCTGCAGGCCAAGGTAACGGCGGAATCGCGCAGAGGAAGGCCAGGGCTCCTAGTGGGAGGGTGCTGGACCCAGTTGTGGAACTCTAGAGTTTAAGGATAGAAGGACTCACTAGATCACCCAGTCCGACCTCACGTTGGTGCCAGCAGCACACCTGGCACCAATGTGGCCTCTAATCGTCTCCATTCATGTGTGGAATAATTTTTGTTATATGCGCTGAGGCATTTTGAAGGTGCACCACCCGGAGAAACACAAACTTAGCTGTGGGCGTTGTGCTCATCAGCCGGGTGGCATTTGAATCTCTCCTGATAGATGCACAAGCGCCCAGCTCACAGGGAACACTGCCCGGCACACACACACACACACCAAACTCCCCAACCAGAATTAGACCGAGGTATCACAGCCTTCGGGAGAGTGAACTAGACTGTGTCACAAGCAGAGACCAGGAGGGACTGAGGTGCACCAGAGCACACAGCTCCTGCTAGGGCCACAGCTGGAGTCACGAGCTCGCTGAGCAGGTAGGATGCTTTCTGAGACCAGTTCTGCCCATTTTTATGAGCAAGACACGAGAAGTCCTTCTTCCGCTCTGCTCTGTGTTGATTAGGCCTCAGGTGGAGTATTGTGTCCAGTTCTGGGCCCCACATTTCAGGAAAGCTGTGGAGAAATTGGAGAGGGTCCAGAGAAAAGCAGCAAAAATGATGAAAGGTCTAGAAAACATGAGCTATGAGGGAAGACTGAAAGAATTGGGCTTGTTTAGGGTATGTCTAGACTACATTGGGTTTTTTTAAAAAAACTGCTCTTTTTTTTGAAAAAACGTCACCCGTGTCCACACTGCCACACTGAAATTAAATCGAAAGAGCACAGGAGTTTTTTTCGACATTGGTAAACCTCAAATGACGAGGAAGAACGCCTTTTTCGAAAGAGCTCTTTCGAAAAAAGGCATGCGTGGACGCAGAACAGGGGCATTTTTCGAAAGAAGAGGCAGTCGAAAAAAGCCCAGGTGCCCTGGTGGCCATTCTGTGAACAGCAATCAGGGCTTTCTTTCGAGAGAGCATCCATGCAGTCTGGACACTGTCTTTCTTTTTCGATCCAGTTTTGAGGTGCGGATCCTCTTTTGAAAGAAGCTTGCAGTCTAAACATACCCTTAGTTTGGAAAAGAGAAGACTGAGAGGGGCCATGATAGCGTTTTTCAAGTATCTAAAAGGGTTTTCCAAAGAGGAGGGGGAAAAATTGTTCTCCTTGGCCTCTGAGGATAGAACAAGAAGCAATGGGCTTACATTGCAGCAAGGGAGGTTTAGGTTGGACATTAGGAAAAAGTTCCTAACTGTCACGGTGGTTAAACACTGGAATAAATTGCCCAGGGAGGTTGTGGAATCTCCATCACTGGGGATATTTAAGAGCAGGTTGGACTGACACCTGTCAGGGATGTTCTAGATGGTGCTTGGTCCTGCCATGAGGACAGGGGACTGGACTTGATGACCTCTCAAGGTCCCTTACAGTTCCCATGCTCTATGATTCTATGATCTTCTGAGGACGAGGCCTGGCTAACACCGGGCCAGCACAAAGGAACTGTGGGGTGCTCAAAGCACTGGAGAAAGTTGATAGGAAACTGAGGGGGGAGCTGACAAGGAAACCGAATTACGCCTGTGACGGAGACGAGCCGATGGCGCTGGGTCGCTGTCGGGGCCGACGCTACGTCGGGGCTTCTCTGGGGAGAACGGAAGCTCAGGGTAATTTGGGTTCTTTTTCCCAGATCGACGCCAAGAAGGAGCAGCTGGTGGAGGCGCAGGTGGAGCTGAAGAGAGCCAAGGCGGATCTCAAAGCCAAAAAAGACGTGAAATCTAAAGCGTGAGGGTCTCTTTTTTCACCGTCTTTCTCCGCGGAGGGACACGAAGCGGCACTGGGGGCATGTCTGCCGCACATACTTAAATGAGCTTATGTCGACGAACAGCCGCTGCCTCGCGCTCACGCTGTTCTCCTGTCCGTGGTGAGCGTCCGCACCAGGGGCACGTACACCGATTTCACTGCCTGGGGCTGGCCCCTGCAGCCCTGCTGCGTAGGACACTCTTCCTCGCCACCCTCTTTAGTCCTTCACCAGGCAGCAGGGCTCCGGCTGTCGGCCCCAGGAGGCAACCGCCGATGTAAGCACCACAGTGTCTGCATGGACACTGTGTCCGTCTAAGGGCGTTGACCTGAGCGCCACGCCTCGCGGAGGCGGAGCAATGAAGTCAGCGTGGCGGCGGGTGAGTTCCGTCGCTGGGAGCGACGTTTTCGTGTAGATGCTTGCAGGGCTGTATCGACATCACTTTTCGTATGGCAACCTACTGCTAGGCTAGGGATGTTGTGCTTAAAAGAAGAGCTTAGTTGTGCTTATCTTTTTCAGGGGGATACGGCAACATGCCACATTTATTGAACATACAGAGATCAATCAATACTTTATCATATGCATATGATAAATTACACTCATGCACCCTCACACACACACAAGCACACTCCATCTTGTTGTTACCAAAAGTTGCTCCCCCTAACTGCACTGGCCAGGTGAGTTAGATGGAGGAGGGGTGGAGCCGGGCTTCTGCCGATCCGGATCGATGCTCCCATGTTGACAAGACGAAAACCCGGGGTCCCTCTGCAAGACGCCTCCTATTTATCCCTCTCATGCAGCCAATTAGTCATCACCTCGCCTTTCTTAATGCTGCTTCAAAGAGAGTTCTTCCAAGGGCAGGCACTTGCTGCTTGACTCCCAAGGCGTCTGTCTGTCCAGTCTTCTTAATGAGCTCACTTTACAGGTATTGTCTTGGATCTGCCTCCCAGACCCTCTCCACCCTTGCAACTGCTGCTGGAGGCGCTCACCTTTCATTCTCCATTCACACCTCATTCATTTCAACAGGACAATCAAGGAAAGGGGAGAGCTCAAAAGACATTTTTTTTCTTACAAGGAAAGTTTCTCTTAATACAAAGTTCTAGGAGAAATGTTACGGAGATTCTATACGAACACTTAAAGATAGATCTAAAAGGGCAAGATCTTAATACAAAGTTATATGAGAGTGATAATATTACAGGGATTTCTCCACGGGGATGTAGTAGTGTAGTCGCTTAACCGATAAGCAAAAGCTTATCGGTTAATGTTATAGACCCCACCACCACCTCCACCACCAGAAATTTTTTTTAGCAAAAGTGTGCAGCTCTAGGGGTCTAAAATCGGCCTTTATTACAGGACGATTCCCCATCAACAGGGGCGGATATAGGGCAGGGCGAGCGAGGCGGCCACCCCGAGCCCCGCGCTTTGAGAAGCCCCGCGCATGCGCCGTGGCAAAGGGGGGTCCCCGCGAAATTGGGCTGCCCTGGGCCCCGCAGAATCGTCATCTGCCCCTGCCCGTCAAGAAACCTTCCAGTGTCCAATCTTGCAGGCTCGGGCCTAAGAACCAGTCAGGCCCTTCCTTACAAGCAGTAGGCCGTGTTGGCCAGCAGCCCAGCTCAGTCCTGGCTGGTGATGGGTCCAGGACCTACCCCCGCCGTAGCTCTGCATTGCAAGTGTTGTTAGGAGGTAGGCGGGCAGGCAGCCTAGCTCAGTTCCAGCTCACCCTGGGTCCGGAAGCTCAGCCCCCACCCCGGACAGGGGCTGCTGCCATCTCTGTATCAGAGCCAGCAGCATGGGGCGACAGGCAGCCTGTCCGTGAGGGAAGCTGGATTTTAAACTGGCTCCTCTCGCGGACCAGCTCCTGCCTGACACCCCACACTGCTGCCTCTGATCCAGAGGCAGCAGTGTGGAGTGGCAGGGGGCTCTCGGGAGTGGGGGCGGAGCGCACTGGCTGCCGGCCTTGCCCCCGGGGACTATAGAATAGTCGACTACCCGATTGGAATTCATGAGGTTACTCGACTGTTCAATTAACCGATATTTAACATCCTTAGACCAGGCCTGGGTGTTATGGGATCTGTGGCCTGGGGAGAGGGATCAGTCTTGACGTTTCCACTCCGCACGTAGAAGATCTTGGCTGTGAAATACCAGTGTGGGAGTCACATTGTGCCTTTAGGGCAGTGGTCTCCAACCTTTTTACACCCAAGATCGCTTTTTAAGTCTCAGAACA
>CM057846.1:2986850-3005059 GCA_030068395.1 Apalone spinifera
CTTACCTCACATCTCTCTTTACAGTCTCTCCTCACAATCTCACCTCACAGTCTCACCGCTGGCAGCATGTGAGCTTTCTCCTCCAGAACTGTTTCTCTTCACTCACCAGAATAGTTTCTCCACCTACCCCCAGGTCTGGCCTCTGACACCTCCTCTCCTAGTAGCTCCATGGGCAGCAGGTATGCTAGGTGGGGGAAGGCTCAGCCTTCCCAAACTGCCCGCCGGGGACCGCGCACACTCCACCCCCAGAATGCCTATTATAGGCATTCTGGGGGTGGAGTGTTGCTGCCCCCCAATGCCAGCCCTCCCCAGTGATCTGGGGCTGCGGAGGCTGAGGCGCGTGCGTCCACTCCCTTCCTCTCCTCCCCATGCTGGGGGGAGGCAGGGAGGTGGCTTGGCTCCCGTGGGGAGCAGGGCCTCACCGGAAGGGCTGGAGCTGGGGGCTTGTATCTCCCATCCCTACCATCGCCGTCCGCCCATGAGTAGCCCTGACGAGCGAGTGAGGGAACGAATGCCCATTCTGGATTTCATCCATCTATACTTGGTTACCATTGCTTGTTTCGGACATTGCCCCATATAAGCATTTGCTGGTTTGTAATGCTCCCCTCTGTGAACGCCCATTTTGATACCTTTTTTTGGACAAACGCTGGACAAAATAAAGTGCTGATTTTTTTCTGTCGTGAAAGTGTCATTGGCGGTAGCGCTGGGATAAAACAGGCTGGGAACAAAAAGATTGCTGGTCTAAGTCTGCACTGCATTTAAGCCTGGGAGGTGTCAATATTTATAGATCACTGTGCGTAAACCCCTATTTCACCCTATATGAGTGGTTCTCAACTCGTTTCAGTCCACGGACCACCAGGCTAATCAAAAAATTTTCGTGGACCACTTCCTTTTTGAGAAAAGGAAAAAAGAGCAGACAGCGAACATTTTGATTTGAAATTTATTTCTTACTAACAGATTTTTGGTACCGGCCCACGCCGTGTGACTTTGGACAATGTTCCTGTGGACCACCGAAAAAGTCACGGTGGGCCACCAACGGTCCGTGGACCACCAGTTGAGAACCAGAGCCCTATATACACAGCCTGACAAAAATGATTTTCATAGATAATAATGGACATCAGCGAGACCAAGCAAGGAAAATGCTGCCTGGCTAGGTCTACACTATCGGGGTTTTTTTTGGAAAAAGTTAAGCAAATTGCACTCTGCAATTTGCGTCGCTTTTTCTGATTGCTTTTCCGGAAGAGGCTTTTCTGCCATTTGACCCCATCTAGATGGGGCCAAATGGCAGAAAACCTCCCTCTTTTGGAGGAACCCTTATTCCTCATGAAACAAGGAATACAGGGCTCCCCGAAAGAACACGTTTGCTCTTCCACGAAAAAAAGTGGAAGAGCAAATGTGTTCCCTGGATGTGGCAGGGTTTTTCCGGGATATCTCTGGTATCCCGGAAAACCCCCACAGAGTAGACATAGCCCCTGAGAACTTAATTTTTGAGTGAGGGCTATCGACGTTGTCTCTCTTGTCATGGGGTTTTGACAGTTTGCGTTCTAATGGTGATGAAGCTTTCATTTTTTGAATCTCAGCATCTCCTATCCTGAAATAATTGTTCTCTGAACCCGCCCCGTGACCTGACCCTCTCCCTGTAATTTCCTGCAGCGGTGAACATATAAAATAGGGGGAAATGCTTAAAAATAATCATTGATGTTATGCATCAAAATAAAAAAAAACTAGAAGTCTTACCAGGCATTGCCAGGACGGGGTGGGGGAGGATGTTGGGGGGTGTAGGCATCAGGGCACCTCCCTCTGGCTCATGTCTCCCTGTGTCCTCATTCCACGCTTTCCATTCTGGACCCATGGCGCTCCTCCCCAGGGAAGGGGGCTACTTATCGCTGAGCTGGCAGGCAAGATGGAGCATCCCCAGCCCTGCTGGCCTCTCTCTTGCTGGTGCGGCTGCCCCCAGTGGTCATTCTGCAGAATAGCTCTCCCCTGACGGCTTGCAGCCCCCAGTGGCCACTCTCAGTATTACAGCCCTCCTCTCCGTGCCCCTCCTTTTCCATGTTATGGAAAACTGTCCCATTCAGAGCACTTCCCATTTTCTTAGCATAACCAAACCCTCACCTGGCTTTACATTAGGAGAAGAGGAAGCTGCCTGCCAAATTTGGTGGCCCTAGCTCTTATTGCTTAGGAGGAGTTCTTGAACAAACACACTTACAGACATGCAGACAGACTCACAGAGACAAACCTCTAAAATATATATATAGAGAAAATAAAAATCAACTCATCTGCACCCGGATAAAGGCCTGGGCATGGAAACCTGCTCCTTCATCCCCCAGAAACACCCACGCTGTTTATATTGAAGCTATTTTAATTTGTTCCCTGTTGACTTATCCTGGATTCAGCTAGCCCCTTCTTTGGATGAGCTGAGGTGGCTCTATTTTAAAAAGCTTTTTTCCCATTATACACCCTACTTATAATCTTATACCAATACTGAAATACTACCTTTTGGCTATATTTAATCCCCAAAAGATCTTTGAGGTTGAGGGCCTGTATTCCTCCAGATGAGCACTTAAAGAAACACGAGGGTACCATGGTATCTTCTGTTGGAACATCCCTTTCCTTGGCGTGTTTCCGGGGGATGGAGGGGTTGGTTTCAATGGCCAGGCCTTTATTTGAGTGTGGAAAAGTGGCGCAGACCAAAGCCAGGAGCAACCAGCCAACTCCCCAATTCTTCACCCCAGGGGTTCAGGAGACTGGTAGGGACATAATATGGGCCCCGGCCTGCAGGACTCAAGGGCTATGTCTACACTGGTGGGTTCTTGTGCAAGAACATCTTGCGCAAGGGTTCCTACACAAGCACTCTTGCACAAGAACATGTCCAAACGGCCACGTGCTTTTGCAGAAGAGCATCCATGGCCGTGTGGACACTCTCTTGCGCAAGAAAGCTCTGATGGCCATTTTAGCCATAGGTCTTTCTTGCGCAAGAATCCCCTGCAGCGCGTCCACACTTCCTTCTTGCGCAAGAGCACTTACGCCTGTTAGAAAAGAGCGTCGCTCTTGCGCAAGAAGCCCTCTCTTCCGACGCCGTACTGTAAATCTTTTTGCGCAAGAGCGAGTGGGCAGTGTGGATGCTCTGTGGAAGAACGGCCATTCTTGAGCAAGAACCCTCCAGTATAGCCAAGGAGGACCAAGCTCCAGGGAACGGGGGGGAGCCCGAGGGGTATGTTGCAGCAATTGGGCCCATGAATACTACCCTGACTGTGAGTTCACTGTGAAAAGTGAGTGTAAATTCATCAAATGTCACAATAATCTATAATAATAAGTGTGGAAAGGGACAGGGGCAAGAAAACCAGGACAAGAACCTGGATGAGTCTAAATGGAAGAGGTCCCATTGATATGTTCCAAAGTTTGTGGAAATTATACTTGTTGAAAACAGAAAGCAGAACCAGAAGTGAATGAACCAAGAGAGATGTGTCAGGCAGGAGGTATAATTGTTGGATAAGACAGTGAGGGGGTGGGCTATACTGCCCAGTAACCCCCTTCCTGGCCCACTTGGGAGGGAATATGGAAGAACAGATGAAGGTTACTGAAGCCAGCATCACCAGCATGGCTATATGCCCCTCCATCTCCCGGGCCTTCATCAGCCTCATCCTGAGAAGTGTCCTGACCAAAATGAGGAGCAGGAGTGCATGACCTATGGGCTGCATGCAGCCTGTCATGGTCATGAGGGATGGCCAGCAGCCTGGGGACTAAGGGGTTAACTGTACCTAGCCAGGTAGCAATCAACCAATAGAAATGCAGATAGGGATTTCAAACTGAGACAAAGGAATTCTGGGGTTTTCCGTCCTTTGTCTTTGGGCCAGTTTTTCTCTCTAGATACGGAGGGAAACAGAAGACATGTGTCTCTCCAAGAAAAAGACTCTTCATAATGTGTAAGTAGGGCAAAGTCTAGATAAATCCATTGGCTACGTCTAGACTGGCATGATTTTCCGAAAATGCTTTTAACGGAAAAGTTTTCCGTTAAAAGCATTTTCGGAAAAGAGCGTCTAGATTGGCACGGACACTTTTCCGCAAAAGCACTTTTTGCGGAAAAGCGTCCCTGGCCAATCTAGACGTGCTTTTGCGCAAAAAAGCCCCGCTCGCTATTTTCGCGATCGGGGCTTTTTTGCAGAAAAGAAATGTCTGCTGTCTACACTGGGCCCTTTGCGCAAAAGTTTTGTGCAAAAGGGACTTTTGCCCAAACGGGAGCAGCATAGTTTTTCCGCAAAAGCACTGACAATCTTACATCAGATCGTCAGTGCTTTTGCGGAAATTCATGCGGGCCAGTCTAGACAGCTGGCAAGTTTTTGCGGAAAAGCAGATGATTTTCCGCAAAAACTGGCCAGTCAAGACGCAGCCATTAGATTTTATTGTTTTCTGTTGTGGCACTGTAGATCTGATGTCTGTGTTGTTAGAAATGGGTTTTCCTCCCTTTTGTAACTAAGTTTTGAGCCATGGGAAAATTCCCCCTGAGTTTATTAATTGGTGGCCCTTAACATCTAGCCAATCCAACTCTGCTTGGAACAGGAGTTTTGCTTTGATAATAAAAGTTCTTTCTATTTTTTTTATTAACCTGGTATTGGGTCAGTTCTGTGTCCCGGAAAATCTGCCTGTGGGATCTACATGCCTCTGACTAGGGCAGCGGTTCCCAACCTTTTCCAGATGGGGACTCATTTTGACAATTCAGGAAGACTTGCTGACCCAAGCCAATTCAAAAACGGTGAGGGGCCGGGGGACAGAGCCACCTGGGGAGACACTTGGTGACCCTTTTGAATTGTAATGGCGACTCATATTTGGGTCCCGATAGATTGGGAAACCCTGGATTAAGGGGATAGCAACTACAGACTGCAGTTTATATTTTCTCTTTCTTTTTCACGCTCTTTGGAGAAAAGAGCTTGTGGTGCCCTGGGTTGGTTTCCAGTGTCCACCTCTGTTTGTGGGTTCAAAAGCACTAGATGGTGGCAGCGGATTTTTTATCCCCAAAATCTAAGTTTTTAGGATTTGGGGGGAAGTTTTATACCAAAGCCTGGAGAGAGAAGGTTTTGGGGTACTTTTGGGGGCCCCCACTTCTGCATTCATCATGCCAAGTGGGGAATCAGCCTTGACACGGCCCGGCAGGGTTCTATGTGTGGCCCGCCAGGCATTTTGTTTTCCTACTGGTATTGCTAAAGTGACGCGTCTGTGAAGCGAGCAGCGCGCTGATTTCACACAACACCGACTGCGAGCGCCGGGCGATTCTTCTGCAGCCAATCCCAGCGCGGCTACGGTTCCGTCGGCACCCCCGCACGTTGTAGGGACGCAAGTGCAGGTAGTAAAACTACCCATTCCCGGGAGACCGTGTTGGTTACGACAATCGCGTGGTCCACTGAAATGAAGGAGGCCACTCGTGCGGCCTCCCTCGCTAGCCTCGGTTGCCTAGCGAGAAGGACCCGGATGGCCTACAAAATGGATACATCCCCCAATCCAGTTGATAAAGTTTTCAACTGATACATTTTAAACAGCTCACGTGTCAAGGAGCACCGAGGGCAAGCGATGGGCACTTCTTTCCACTCAGTGAACGTCCACAATGAAACAGATCCATAAATAGCTTCCCCCTTTCTTTAACTCTTCCCATTTCCCCTATTTAAA
Organism: Apalone spinifera; assembly: GCA_030068395.1. Lineage (NCBI taxonomy): Eukaryota > Metazoa > Chordata > Testudines > Trionychidae > Apalone > Apalone spinifera. The sequence goes on from CM057846.1 coordinate 2,992,512, forward strand.
CCCCATCTTCCTCCCTAAGAAATCCCGCTCTCTTGGACGAACCGATCCTCCAAAGAAAAGTTTGTAGACTGGTGTCACTCCCAGCCCGTCTGCACACACATTCCAAGTCTCTTTAACAACCTTGTTAGCCCTTTCAATCTTTCCCCTGAATCAACTGCTCCCACTCATTTGCCTTCCTCTTTTTTCTATTCCTTCCAGTTTATCGACATTGTTTTTTTTTTTTTTTTGCTCAACAACGTCTTTCTCTCAGCTCTTTGTACTGTACCCACCACTATTTTGGCTCTTTGTCTGTAACAGGTTGGCCACCCCTGCTGTAGAGGCTCCTACACTGAGCTCCAGAGGTCTCAGGTTCAAATCCACCTGGTGACAGTTACAACTGCACAGTTTGGGTCTTTCTGCTCCTGTGTTTTCCCCTCCAGTCTTGCAGCAAATTTGAACATGTTTGAATGTATCCTCAAGAAATGCCTGACCAAGCAAAATAGCCCAGAAGGGAGCAGAAGACACAAAAGGTGAGAAAATGCTCCCAGAGTCCAGCACTGGGCCACAGCTAGCCACGAGCATCGTTCTGTGCAGAATGAGAGGTGCCTCTTCCTTGAGGCAGACGTGGGTACCGGGAGGACAAGCAGCCTTGCTGCCTAGTCTCCAAAGGCCACTGCTTCATGCTCACCAACCCAAAGTACCATTGGAAAAGAGAAGACCGAGGGGGAATTTAAACACTGGAATACATCTATCAGGGATGGTCTAGACCAGTGTTTCTTAAACTTTTTAAGACCGAGGAACACCAAACAATAATTTTTTTATAGGGCACACCAAGGATTTTTGGTTGAGGAAAAAAAAAAGTCAAGGGGAAAGGGTCGGGAGGAAAGTTATAGAGGAAAAAAAAAAAAGGTTGCCTGCCCCTTTAAGGGTGGCCATTTTTAATTATGTTGTTCTCCATAGCACACTGTTTAAGAAACACTGGTCTAGACAGTGCTTGGTCCTGCTGTGAGGGCAGGGGGCTGGTCTTGATGACCTCTCGAGATCTCTTCCACTTCTAGTGTTCTATGATTCCTATTTTTCAGAGTTTGTTTTATTTAATTTTAATTACTTTCAATCAGGAATTGCTTTTCTGGGTGCAGTGCTGGGTTTCTGCTCAGCAGCAAAATCCCCAACCATGGCATTCTTTGCTTTTTAATCTCATCCCCCCAATAATAGCCGCACGGGGCTGCTTTAGGATCCCAACAAAACAAGACAGACTATGGCGTGCTGGAACAGAGTGCGTCAGCCTGCTGCCTTCTGCCTCGTGTCTGATACCACCCGGTTTCCCGACAGACACACCCTTGCGAGGTTTGGTTAATTAATTGATGTCGCTCTTTGCTCCCAATTTCAAAGCTGGAGCGATTGGGAAAGCAGAGCTGTCCAGGTGTGAGTCACACCAGGCCCACATGTGGCATTGTTAATGAATGGGTACTGGAAAAACAGCATCAATACGAAATGACCTACAATCTTCATGTGAACTCATGTATGTAGGTGGCAAATACTCAGAGTCATGAATACTCAGCGGGAGAGAGCACTTGAGATCAAGACTTCACAGAGATGTTGGAGAGCCACAAGTTGGGGTGGGCAACAATTTTTAAAAGGGGGGCCACTTCATAAATGTCTGACGTGGTCCCAAGTTGCCCCAGAAGGGGCGGGGCCTCGAGCGGAAGGGGAGGGGCTGGGAGAGTTCTTGTGCTCCTTCACCTACAGACCCTGATTGGCCTGGGGGTGGGGAAGAGCGTGAAGTTTTGCCCCACCCCCCGGTGCCTAGAGAGAATTGCCAGCTGTTTTAAAACAGCAGGTGGCTCCCTCTAGGCGCCGCAGTGGGAGGTGACTTTGCGCTCCGCCCTACCCCTAGGCCGATCAGGGCCTGGGGGCGGGGAGGAGCGCGTGAAGTCCCTTGCCTCCTGCCCCCACCCTGCCAGAGGTGCACAGCAGCTAAAGGGAACCACTGGCTGTTTTTAAACAGCCACCGGTTCCCCCTGGTGCCACGCGCCCCTGGTGGGAGGAGAAGGCTTCCTATGCTCCCCTGTCCCCAGCTCTCGATTGGCCTGGGGGTGGGGAGTGGCAGGGCAGCCACGGGCCGGATCCGGCCCATGGAGGCTGTCGTGCCCACCCCTGAGTTAGTCAGTCATTTGCAAAGTGATAGGGCATGAAAAATGGCTAGTGCAATTTTTGCTTGTATGTGCATTGGCTTCGGGACCTTGGGACCATGAGTCCATCTCAAAGAAGAGCTAGGAGAATGGAAGGGGGGCGAGCAAAGAAAATCATTGGAGGCCCAGGAAGAGTTGGACGTTTTAGTTTAGGGAGGAGAGGACTAGAGGCACGACGAGAGGGGTGAAAATCATGATGCGCATTTCATAGATGGCCAGTCAAGTGCTTCTCTTTACCCTTTGGCAAAATATTTTCCCTCTGAGTTGCTTGTGGAAGTTTGTTTTTACTGTAAGGTGGATTGGTCGGCTTACTCATAGCGTGGGGTGTTAGAAAAATCAAATGGCCAGCTCAGAAATCGAAACGCGTCATTAACCACAAAAGTCTTTTTAAAACCATTCCATGGGAAATGCGACCAAGGAACTATACATGCCTTTAGATTGGGCAACATTTCCAGAAAGAGTCCCCTCATCCTGGATTGAAACCGAATTCTCTCACTTCTCCTAGCATCTTTCTCGCTGTTGTGTGGATGTTGTCAGCAGGAAACAGAATCGTCAAACACTAGGACAGGAAGGGACCACGAGAAGTCATCAAGTCCAGCCCCCTGCCCGCATGGCAGGACCAAGCACCATAGATCATCCCTGACAGGTGTCTGTCTAACCTGCTCTTAAATATCTCCAAAGATGGAGATTCCACAACCTCCCTAGGCAATTTATTCCAGTGTTTAAATGGTTGAAGAAAATGCAAAACCGCAAACCACGCGTTTCCCTACAGACACCCACATTTGTCTTGAGTCAGGGCGTCAACCAAACACTCAGTGAAAGAACCAGCGAGCTGCTTCCCATAAAGGTAGGTTAATTTCCCTCTCATCTACAGACACACGCCCATCAATCTGGTATCCTGCCCAGTGAGGTGCCCCACACCCTCAAATGAGCCTCATCCCAACAATGAAATAACAAACACTGCAGAGCTATAAAACCTGGCTGGAACGTAGCTGCCCTTATTGTGAAGGCTGTGAAGACGGAGCAAAGATGAAGGCTTTTCTTTTCGCCCTGCTGGCTGCCACCCTGTGCATGGAACGAGGTGAGCTGCTAAGGATTGCTGTATGCTAGACCGAGAAGAGGCAGATGAGAGAGGACCAGCTTAGACCAGGTGGAGACACAGGGAGATTTTACAGCCTCAGAGCTGCTGACCCTTTTGTGGTCTGAGAGTCCAGCTTGTGGTTGGGTTATTTCAGAGCGCCCGCAGCTAGGAACACTCATTCCATTCGAGTCAGAAAGTTGTGCCAGGTGCAAATATAACCCACACCTTGTCCCACATAGTGGCACTTAGACGCTTTAAGGTGCATCTACACTGCATCCGTGGCTCGACATAAGTTGCACAATTTGAGCTACGCACTTTGCGTAGCTTATTTTGAGTCAATTTCGAAATAGCTTATTTCAAAATTTAGCTCTGCCTACACAGCACTTATTTTGAAACAAATCGTTCTTCCAAAACGTCCCTTACTCCTTGTGGAATGAGGTTTACGGGGACATCGGACTAGCGAGCCCATTATATTTCGAAATAACGGGGCGTGCTCAATAGACGCAGAATCTCTATTTCGGAAAACCTCCAGTATCCCGAAATAGCGCTGCAGTGTAGACGTAGGCCTACAGAGAGAAAGAATGAGTTTCCGCTTAGCTAGGAGTCAACTGGCTTTTAGCTCAAGCTGTAGAGGCTCCTGCACTAAGGTCCCAGGTTTGATTCCACCTGTCGGCGTTACACATGGCTTTGACCCTTTGTACATTCGGTTGTACAATGGGCCCATGCCCATAAACGATGGGGGCCCGGTCTACCAGCTGCATGAAGGAAGAGGGATGAACTAGTTCTGGGGATCTACTTAGACCTTCGACAAAGATCTTTTATACGCTCTGTAATCTTGAGCCTTTTGCTCAGGGAGAGTAGCTTTTCCTAGCACCATTTTCTTACCAAAAACTCTTCATCCTGTCTTGTGGGATCTGATCCTGCTCACTGTGGTCCACACTGCTTTCTATTCTATTCTATTCTATTCTATTCTATTCTATTCAGTAAAACACTACATCACATTCTTAATTTTCAGCAGTGAATAGAAGTCAATGGGACTATCCCCAAGTAAGAACAAAACAGAAGAACGGCCGTACTGGGTCAGACCAAAGGTCCATCTAGCCCAGTGACCTGTCTGCCGAGAGTGGCCAATACCAGATACCCCAGAGGGAGGAATCACGTGATCCCTCCCCTGTCTTCCACCTCCAGACAAACAGAGGCGAGGGACACCATCCCTACCCATCCTGGCTAATAGCCATTGATGGACCTAACCTCCATGAATCTATCTAGCTCTTTTTTGAACCCGGTTAAAGTTCAAGCCTTCACTGCATCCCCAGGCAAGGAGTTCCACAAGTTCACTGAAGTAGAAGGTTAGCAGATGCTGGCTGGAGACTGGAGTGCTCAGCACCATGCAGGGTCGAGCCCTTGTGCAAGAGCTGAACAACTGTGATCAAATACAAAATAAATGTGCACAATGGGAGGGTGGGGAAGCACTGTAATGAGTTAGCTAGGGAGGGAGTGGAATCTCCATCCCTAAAGGTGTTTAAGTCCCAGCTTGACCAAGCCCTGGCTGGGATGGTTTAGTTGGGGTTGGTCCTGCCGTGGGCAGGGGGTTGGACTCGATGACTCCTGAGGTCTCTTCCAGCCCTCGGATTCTATGATTCTATGAACAGAAGAATGTAAGAACGGTCAGACTGGGTCAGACCAAAAGTCCATCTAGCCCAGTGTCCTGTCTGCCGACAGTGGCCAATCCCAGATGCCCCAGAGGGAGGGAACACAACAGGCAGTCCTCATGGGATCCCTCCCATTTCCAGACAAAAATATGAAATAACAGATTTACTAGAGGATCTAACGATAGGCAATCACACTGACTGGATCCATTCAAGGAGCTAGTTGTTCCGCTTTAAGAATTCCTGATCTCATCTGCTTTTCAAACCTAACCCTCTGCCTCTGTAAACAATTGCCCAGGTAAGTCATTGTCTGAATATGAGTAAACCTATTGGACTAACAGACTATTTACATGGGCAAGTCTCAGAGGGGTTGCTGTGTTAATCTGTATCTGCAAAACCAACTAGAAGTCCCGATGCACCTTAGAGACTAGCAGATTTATTAGGGCATAAGCTTTCGTGGGTAAAACCCACTTCATCAGATGGATTGAAGTGGAACTTACAGAGGCATGGGTGTGTGTATACATATATGTAAAAAACAGAAGTGTAGGACCAGTGTGAATGAGGCTGCTCAAGTCAGAGTGGATGTGGTTCATTCATAGCAGTTGATTGGGAGAAGTGAATATCCAGAGAGGGGAAATTGCCTTTGTAATGAGTTAACTAGTTTAGATCCTTATTCAATCCTAATTTGACTGTATTGAATTTGCAAATAAATTCTAGTTCAGCTGTCTCCCTTTGTAATTGGGTTATGAAATTCTTTTACAGAAGGATGGCTACTTTTAGATCCATTACTGAATATCCAGAGAGGTTAAAATGTTCCCTTCCAAGTTTCTGTGGGTTACCATTTCTGGTGTCCATTTGTGTCCATTTATCTTTTGACCCAGAGACTGTCCGGTTTGTCCAGTATACGTGGCAGAGGGGTATTTCTGGGACTTGATGGCCTATATCACATTAGTGGATGTGCAGGTTAGACAAGGCATTTGCATGAGGTCTGACTTTGCTCAGAGCATGGCAGAGACCAGGCGTCCCAGAGAGAAAAGCTTGCTGTTTAATATGTTTATCTTTGGTTCCCTGTCCGCCTCTGAAGCCGTCTATGAGGAAGGAACACTGGCTACTAACCACTGAGCGTAGCCGTTCAGCAGTCACGTAAAGGGAGAGCATTGGCATTTCTCCAAAATGTTTCTGCTGCAGTTTGCGGTAACACTTGTGGTTCCCACGCCTGAGGTTAGAGCAGAAGCCTTTGTCCCTGTTTTTCCAGTTTGTTTCACTCTGTATGTGCGACGGCACTTGACCTGGTGCCAGTCCCTCCTTTTCCCTAGTAGAACCAGGCAGGTTTCTCAGTGTGGCCTGGCAAAGGACGTTCCCGCGAGATTCTAAACGGCGCCGAACCTTCCTTTTGCAGCTGGCGCGCTGAGGTGCTTCACTTGCAACGATGAACCCTCCAACTGGAATTGCATTAAAATAACGGACTGCGCCGAGAACGAGAAATACTGCCTCACATCCTACACGAGGACAGGGTTTGGTGAGTCCCCGCCGCACCACGGTCCTCGTCTAAGCCTGGGATCGGTTTATTGATGCCAGGCAGTGGGATTCTTTCTTCCCTCTTCAGGAGGAGGAATAGCCCCTCAGCCTAGCATGGGGAGAGCGCATTGAGCAACAGATGACCTGTGTCCCTTCGCTCCAGGGCTGGATCCTCCCCCCTCACTACAGTAATTACTCGTTTAACACGTGCCTGCACAACACGTTTTCGCAATAGCACGATTTTTTTCGTGTGAACGTTTTTCAAAGAACACGACCATCCCCGAAATAACATGAAAATAATCAAGTGGCGGACTACTTTGCGCCGTGGTATAAGTTGGTGAAAACAGTGGTAATACGCATGAGCGGATGAATACACGTGGTCACAGCGCTCCTCCGCTCACTCATGTGTTTATCTTTGTGTGTTAACAAACCGCGGCGACTTGTGTTGCTAGCTATCGAATGTTGACATTGACAACCCAGTACCAACAAAAAATTGACTTTGCTACCAGCACCTGAAACGCAACCGCCACCTTTTCCATTATTTTTAATGGGAAAATTGACCCTGCATAACACGTTTTTGCTTAGCACGAACATTTTCAGAAACGCATCTATTGTGTTCAATGAGGAATTACTGTAATCGCACTCCGGGGAAGGATCTATCTGGAGCAAAAGGAGTAACGCGCAAAATCCCATAACCTGATCTTGGTGTTCATAAACATGGGCGGAGGGTAGGCTAGGCAGGGGAAGGCACAGCCTGTCCAAACCGCCAACCTGGCCCCGCTCCCAGAACGCCTCCTGTAGGCCTACTGAGGGCATAGTGTTGCTGCCCCCAAGTGCCCCCGCCCACCCCATGCTCAGGGGCCAGGGAGGCTGGAGCCATGTGCCGCCCGCTCTCCCTGTTCTCCGAGGCTAGCGAGGTTCTGTCCGCACCCTCTCCACATTCCAGGGATGGGGAAGCTTGGTCTGTAGGCCCTCCTTGTGCTCTGGGCCAGGGAGGCTGGGGCATGCACACCTGCTCTCCCCATGGAGAGGGAGCAAGAAGGCGGCTTGGCTTCTGTGAGGGGTGAAGCCTCGGCAGAAGGGGTGGGGCTGGGGCTTGCCCTACCTTCCCCCACTGCCCATACTCATCAATATATCTGCATGGTGTTGCGCATGCACGAAAGGATCAGGACCCTAGTGTATGTGGCCCTATCATCCTATTGGCCAGTGCACCCTTAGGCCAAGCCTACGCTAGACCTGGCAGCTCGGCTTATGGTACACAGCTCCAGCTGTGTAGAATAAGGAGCTGGAGTCAGTTTTAAGCTGAGCTTGGCGGCGTCCCCACAGCGGGAGGCCAACATGTAGCCCTGAATGCCGTGGGCTAGGGGTTATGGCTCGCCACTGGCCACAGCATGAGCCTGACCCCAGAGAGTTCTGTCCCAGAAGGGGCGTTTCGGGGAACGCGGAAGGGGCACTTAGACAGAGGACAATGCCAATTCGTGAATCCCTTTATTAAAACAAGTAAAAGAGTGCCAGGCATCAAAAGGCATCAGGCTGCTAGATGTCAAGGACTCCCCCATGCCAGGCAGTGGGGGAATTACTGTAATCGCACGCCGGGGAAGGACCTATCTGGAGCAATAGGAGTAACATACAAAATCCCATAACCTGATCTTGGTATTCAGTGGCATGAGGCCACTGAAGTCGAAGGTCCCGGCAGGTAGACTGCAAAGCAGCTAAGCTAGACAATAAACTAACCTCATAGAATGGGCAGCCTAGCGAGGGAGAGATGAAGGAACTTCAAGAGCCTAAGAAAGTTTCAGGAAAAGAACTTTGAAGCCAAAGAAACCAAAAGACTCAATTAACGTCAACAACACGGATATTTACAGAGTCTTGGCATTGCTCGATTCCGACCCAGCCCACTATGACCCTAATTTATTTCCGCACCCTAAGAATATATGGGTACCCTTATTCTATCGGCTAGTTGATTATGACACTTCCTGCTACATATTCATTAGCATTATCTGATTCCCATGGCTTCTGATCCTTATGGCAACATATTTGCTTTGTCACTTTTGCGATTCCTGACTGAGTCTGGAGTCAGGCAGACTAACTCCAAATAGACACATTTCCAGTATGGTTCCTCTATTTAGTTCCCCAAATGAAGGCACATCTACGCTGAACACGCATTATATTTGGGACTGATGCAGCTCCCTGCAACATGCCTTAGCTGCTCTTATGAGATGTAGGTTTCTTGCATCCCAGTTTAATATAATAAAGATCTTTAATCTATATCTAAACTAAATACAATGAACACAATAATGAATAGAATACGAAGTCAGTATAAATCAATCCAGACACATGTTATCTGATATGGCAGACAAGCAGCTTAATCTTATAGGCTTCAGGCAGGAGCAAACACTCCCATCGGCTTCTCTTACTCCTCACAAAAGCAGGAGTACTGGCTGCTGGGGGTGGGGGGGGCAGGTGCATCCTCTGAGTTTGATTTAGGGAGTCTTAACTAGACTTGCTAAATCAAACTCCGGAAGATGGATCGTGGCCATGGAGATCATCCATGTAGTGTAGACAAGGCCGGAGTCTCTCATACTGCTGTAAGTGCTGGGCACTGAGCCAGGTTACTAGCTGGAGTGGGGTGCATGGCTGTGAGCCATATGGATCACAGCTGCACTGCAAGGTGTCTGCACAACTTTCCAACTCCCCAACCCCTTGCCCGCCCCCACAGTCAGTGGGCTCCGTATGAATCCTGGGAAGGACTCTCCGGGGTCGGGTTCTCTCCTTGGGCTGTTCCAAAGCCATGGTTAGGAATTGGAAGGGAGGTTCAGCGCTTCATGGACTCTAAGGCCAGATGGGACCATTGCGAACATCCCGTCTGACCTGCTGCTTCACACAGAGCCTTGCCCCAAGGCATTCCGAGGGCCGATTTCTATTTTTTAGGAACTCCCCTTCCCATCCAATCTCAACTGAAAAGTTGCCAGTGGAGACCCTGGCAAATTCTTCCAGCAGTGAACTGCTCCCTGTGTTATCCAGGGTGAATTTGTCTAGAGTCAGTGTCCGGCCACAGTGGGATACTGGACCTTTCTCTCCTAGGCTGAAGAGCCCAGGATCAAATATTTGTCCTTGCAGACAAAACTCACACCCTTTGCTTGCGCTTTGCCAAGCGAAACAGATTTGAGTGCTTGGAGCCTGCTGCTAGAATGATGAAAGGGGTGGGGAACCTTAGGCCCAGGGGCCGGATGTGGCCTCTGACTTGCCTGGATCCAGCCCCCGAGGCTCGGGGCTCCCCCTCCCAGGATTGGGGAGCCCACGCTGGTGCTCCAGGCCCCTTGCCACATCTCTGTGGGGCTGGAGCACACAAAGTCTACTCGCCTTGGCCCCCCAGGCTCAGGTGCGGGAGGGGAATGTCTTTCTCCTTCTCAGTTGGGGGCTAACATGTGAGGGGTTGTTTTGTTGGGGTTTTTTTTCGCTTCTCTCTTGGGTAATTTTTCTGGGAGTCAGTGGCCCCCAACCCCAAAAAGATTCCCCACCCCACCCCTGACTTGGAAACCGTACCTAAACATGCCCCTAAACATGTTTGGTATGGTACTGCAGGAAAGAGACCGGCCTCTGGGGTTGCCAGATGGTTTCGGAGAAAATACACAACAACAAAAAACACGCCAAGAAAAAGTTTGTTGAGCAAAAATAATAATAAAAAAAAAGACCCCAACAGTTGTTAAGCCAAAAAAAAAACACCCCACCAAAAACCCAACCGTGACCCCTTTAAAAACCACGTGGTGAGGCTTTTTCGACTGCTGGTGGCCGCCCATCACCTTGCTTCCCTGTGCAGGGCTGGACACCTCCCCGGGAATCACTATGGTTGCCAGGCTGCCTCTGTATTGAGCCGGACAGCCTGGGGTTTTCGCCTCCTGGCCGGGAAAAAAATCAGAAAGTACTGGACATTTTAGGTGTCTGGTATTTTCTGAATTTTTTTACCGGACAGGAGGCAAAAATATCAGACTGTCTGGTTCAATACTGGACACCTGGCAACCCTACCAGCCACAGCGAGCATTAAGCCCGGCACTTCCTAGCAGGTAAAACTGGGTTGGGTGAGAAGCCTGAGGCAAATCAACCAAGCGGTAACTGCTGAGAAATGCCTTCCCCTTTGGCTCCTGTAAGGGGAGCCGGCAGCTACGCTGGGCCCCAGGCAAGGTGGGGCGGCCCCGGCTCCATGCTCCCAGAAGGGGCAGGGTCTTGGGTGGAAGGGGTGGTACTGGGGCAGAGAGCATCACATGCTGGACCCTCCCAGCCCTCAGTGGCACCCAGAGCACAGCGCCCGCCCCCTAAGCCTTTAGAGCCAACCGGAGCGTGCCACGTGGCAATTTAAAGGGCTGGGGGTGCCAGGTGTTGCCGCAGTCACGGCGATGGTGGCCGGAAGCCCTGGGCTCTTTCAAATCACCAGGCCCCGGGGCAGGTGCCCCTTTTGCCCCCTCCCTCTCCCCTCGGTGGGCCTGGCTCCTGTCGCCTCAATGAACAAGGTTGCGTAACTCTAAAATAATGGTTCTTCGTTCTGTGTTCCCCGCCCTGCTCAGGGGAGAAAGCCGAGTACCGCATCACCAAGAGATGCTCCGACGTGTGTCCCCAGACACACCTGAATTTCGGCATCGCGGCCACCACCATCTCCTGCTGTCAGCGATCCCTGTGCAACGTCAGCGGGGCCAACAGCGTGAGAGCCAGCGCCGCGGCGACGGCCACGGGGGTCTTGGTCAGCCTCCTCTACGTCCTCAGAACGCGGCTGTGAGGGGGCCGGGAGAAGGACATGGCGTCTGGTGTCGAGCGTCCCCTGGCAGACACCAAGGCCCTCGGGGCAAAGCGGGGGTGTGATTCCCACCTCACACAGGGTGTACTCGGGCTCAAGCGCTCATTGAGCCCGCGAGCCGCAGCCAGCCGCGGCCGCCGTCCCGAGTCCGCGGCCGCCGCCTGTGTTGCCGCAGCGATGCTTCTGTCAGCATCCCGCTGGACGCGCGCTGGGGCACGTACGTCAGCATGCGCTGGGACTCCTCCCCCCGCTAGACTTGGCCTCGGTGTCACTTCAGATTCCGTCAGCGCCTCTCCCCGATGTCGCTCCACGGTTCGGCCGCCGACACGACCACCCCTCAGGGCTCAGCGTGAACGGGAGGCTCAGCGGCACCGCGCTGCCTGCTCAGAAGGGCATCAGCTAGCGTGAAGCACTAATGAGGTCGGAGTCATCACGCCGACCTCTGCCCCAGACTCTGTGCCATCCCCCTGACGCCTTTCTGCCTCTCCTCACAGCGCCTGAGCCTTCTCCTCCATGGGTCGCTCACCCCAGCAGCCTCCCTGTGCTTCTGAACATTTCCTTCACCCTCCAGTCCATCGCCCCGTACGCCCCTCAAAGAGCAGCTCTGGTGAATGCTTGAGTTGAGTTTATCCCGCTCCCGGGCTGCTTCTACACTGCAGGCGTCTTGCGCAAGAACCTTTTTTCGGAAGAGATCTTCCGCAAAAAGTTCTGGCGTGTTCCTCGTAGAAAGAGGAAGAACTCTTGTGCAAAAAGCCCTGTCTTCTGATGATCGACTGTACATTTTCTTGCTCAAAAAACCACGCTTGTAGTGTGGACGCTCTGCGAGTTTTTGCGCAAAAACTCTGCTGTGTAGACATAGCTCTGGTTTCCCCATAGAGGCTCGTTGGTGGCTTGTGTTTGGTTCACCCTTTTCGACCCACTCTGTGGGACAGATGCCAGACGGAATAAAGTGGCATTTTAGTCCATCGTGTAAGCGTCTGATGTGTCAGCTTTTGGGGGAGGTGGAGAAAACGGCTCTGCCAGGTTGGGAACCAGCAGACGGGAGGTTTCAGTCTGTATGTTGCATAGTTTGTTGGCTCCGTGTTTACTCCAGATTCCTTTACTCCATGGCGTGCACTTGCTGGGGGTCTGTATGGTGCTTTTCCACAAACATTTGCCTCCGTTTGATCTCATAAGGCAGAGGCAGTGCCAGGGGGCGGGCTTCTGCGCCCAGCAAGCCTCCAGGTGCTACGCTCACAAGTGGGAGTGGGATTTTGGTGACGAGGATGGATCTTCTGCCTCTGAATCCACCTGCACCCTTTCAGCAAAGCCCAGGTGAGCCTCCAATTGCTTTTACTGCC
>CM057846.1:3051762-3062738 GCA_030068395.1 Apalone spinifera
CAAGCCCAAATCCCTCAGCCTCTCCTCATAGGTCATGTGCTCCAGCCCCCTCATATTTTGGTCGCCCTCCGCTGGACCCTCTCCAATGAGTCCACATCCTTTCTATAGAGGGGGGCCCAGAACTGGACTCAATACTCCAGATGTGGCCTCACCACAGACGAATAAAGGGGACAGGGAGTTTGGGTGTGTTGAGTGGGGGGGCAGAGGATTGGGGCAGGAAAGGGCTGGGGTGCCAGAAGCAGGCTGTGGCCAAGAGACTTACTTGTCAGCTGTCAAACTAGCCTGCCTGCCTGCAGAGCTTAAAATGTTTCCCAGCCAGCTTGCTTGCCTGGCCATGTGCTTCATGAATAACTGAGCCCAGGAGAGGGGGCCTGATTCTTCTTATCTGCCTGTTATTCTAAGAGGCAGCTCCCATTGGCTGGTTTCTGCCAGAAACTGGCCAATGCGAATGTGCTGAGGGTGGGACGGGGCAGCTCTTAAAACTTCCCCTCTCCCCTCCAGTTTCAAAACAGAAACTGAGCCCTGCAGCCACTTTTCTGCCTGGCATGCAGGGCTGCAGGGGAGCCTGCCTGGGGCTCCCTGCTGTGTCTGCGGGCCAGATCCGGTGGGTTGGCGGGCTGGATCTGCCCCGCGGGCCGTATTTTGCCCAGGCCTGAGCTTGGTGCAAGAGTAACTGACAGGATACACGCAACAATCTCCTGCAGGACTGATGCAGAGCAATGGACCATGTGTGACTCCTCCATTTGGGTCGGCTGGGTATGCCTCATCCCAAAGCCTTCCCCTACCAGGCCACTTCCCCCAAAGCACCATCCATGCGTCACCCTCCCTGCCCACCCTCCCTGCGGCCTCCTTGCCTCTTCCCCAAGTTCCCCTGCCCACTGTGCACATGCCTCTTTGCCCCCTCCTTCGCCAGCTGTCTCCTGCTCCCACACACCTCTTCACCCCCGGTCTTGGCCTGCCCATCTCTCAATGTCACCTCTTTGCCTCCTCCCTTGGTCCCCAGTGGGTGGAGCTGGGACGGGAAGAGACATACGTTGGACGGAGCTTGGAGTGCAAGGAGGTGAGCCAGAGCTGGGTGGAGTGGAGGCAGGACCACGGCCAGAATGCCCTTTCCGGCGTGGTGCATTCCAATGGTGGCAGGCTGGTTGGTTGGGGAGACCAGCCATTCATGTGCACCGTTCCAGAGTCCTTTGGAGTTCTGACAAAGTCCCGTGATTCTTGCCTAGTCAAAGCAACATAAAACCTCCTCGCACTTTCCGTCTTCTCTGCATGTTTGCAGGGGCCATGGCCTAAACAGGTGGGTGCCGACTACACAAAAGCACGTACCACGCTTTTGCATCCTCCTTGGGAGCAATGGGCTAAGCTGGTATTGAGAGGCTGGAGGGATGAAGTGCCAATCGCTTGTCATGCATCCCCAGCTGATCATCTACGGCACATGCTTGTAAGTCAGCAGGCCCAGACTGTATTTCCAAGCTGGTCACAGCTTTGCTGTTTAATCAAAAGGGGAGGGGTGGGTGCCTGCAGGGCAGCAGAGATCATAAAGGGGAGGGGTGAGTGCCTGCAGGGCAGCAGAGATCATAAAACACTGAGAAGAACCCTCAGAGCTGGCATGGTGGGACCCTGGCAGAAGTCAGTTCTCTTGACAAAACGAACAAAAGATTCCATCCACCCTGGCTTTTTGTTGACAGTAAAGGGAGGGGAAAAGACAAGTCTCTTGCACGTGTGGAAGTTTTTTGTTGCCAAAACTAGATGTGTCCGCCTCCACTCCCAACAAAAGTTGCATGATAGTGCGTACACTCTCACTGTTTTGTCACCAGAAGCCAGTTTTAAGCAACAAAACGTGCCAGTGTAGAGAAGGCCAAGGCCTTCGTTAGAATGAAATGTGCAGGGAGAGACAGCGCCAAACCAACAAATGCAGCGGTCCCCTGCGGATGAAAAAGAATCATGCCGATGCATGGGTGGAGTGAGCCCACCTGGAATTCTGCACTGAATTCTAGGCAGCAGAAGGGAAGGAATTAAAGGCAGAGCAATACCAGCAGTTAGGGGGGCAGAGGGATTGATTTATGAGGTTTCCTCCCTGACCAAAATAATCCACATAACATTCAAGAGAGGTGTTATTGTCCTGGGAGGTCCAGCCTTGGAGGCCAAAAAACTTTTCCAGGCATCATTCCTAGAGGGTTGCTTACCCATCAACCCCCCAAAAATCCAAAGGTTAGTTCATAGACACCCCAACCCTGCTCTACTGATGGGGGAGAAACGTGAGCTCCTCGGCCTGCTGCTGCAGAACCCCTTCTACCAGCCACAGCCGTGACGGTTTGAGTCCGGTATGGGAATGGCATGCTACACCTTTCTTGGACCAATATTTTATAAGTGGCGAAGGTGGGGATACACCATCTGCTATCTAAGTTCCCACTTGTGGAATCAGGGCGCCCCTGATAAGAAAGCCAGAGAGGCTCCTAGGATTTTTAGTAAACCTGCCCCCGACCCACAGATGAGGGAGAAATGTGAAATCCTCGGTCTGCAGCTGTAGAACCTACTTCACCCCCTCTTCCAGCCACAGCTCAGCCGTGATTATTTTGGGTACAGTATGGAACCCAAAGAGGAGAAGTAGACCAAGGAAAGCAGCCCACCCAGAGTAGTTGGACTTATTCCCTAACACTGCAAATTGAACAAAATCTCAGGATGCTTACCGGACCTAATCAGGGCAATTACTCCTGAAAAGGTCCTGCCACGGTCACCAAAATTGTTACCTAGGGGCAAGGGCAACTAAGAAAATAGAAATTAAAAAGTGACCCCTCATATCCTGTTTCAGAGGATGCAGGCCTCTTTTCCCGCATCTCTCATCGGCTGGAGTAACCCCTCAGTGCGCCCTCCCAAGTGTGATGTATAAATAAAGGACCCGCTAAAATAAGGTAACAAATGCATTGGGGAATTAAATAACAGTCACTGGGAAAATGGGGGGTTTGGATAAGAACTAAAACAATAACACAAGTGATAGTAAGCATCCTTACTCGACTGTGACTAACGAACAGTATGTGGCAATGTAGGGATTTCATCAGGGAGGCATGAAGCCTGTGCCCAAATGTTCCCGTGGGTCAGGAGGAAAAGAAGAGAAGACAGGAGAGAGCCCCAAAAAAGCAAACCCCTGTTCCATTCAGAGGTGCTGGTGGTATCAGGCAGGATAGTCGGAACTGCTGAGGCCCGGGACCTACAACGCTCGAGCTAATTGCTAACGGAGAAGCTCCAGGGAGATCCCCGCGGAAAACTGCTGGCACGGTGGTGGAACTCTGATCATTGATGGGGACTCTTCCCCCTTCCTCGTCACAGCTGTGGTGGTCTGATGTGGACAGGAGCAGAGATGGAAGACGTCCCCCCTTAGCGGCTGCTCGGGGCCTCACAACCCTTGTGTGGCACGCTGCCCTGAGGGGATGGCATATTCTGAAAACCAATTCTGGCTGGCAAGAGCCAGCACAGTTCCTAGTCCCCAGCTGCTGACAGGCACTCTGATCAAAATGGAGTCCTTGGGTCAAAAGTTCAATGCCTCCATTTTGAATGGTTTTAAGTGAACTGTTTTAGCCCCAACACCTCATTAAAGAAAACAACACAATTTGAGAAAAGCCAGGATGGTATTGCTCCCCGACCTCCTCAAAAACAAACAAACAAACAAACCAAAAAAAACCCCACTAGGGCATGAGAAAAGCTGGGGATTGAAAACCCAGCAAATAGGCTACCAATAATTATAACTCCTGAAGAATTATTCTTCTTCAATTTCCTGAAGGGAGGTTCCAAAGAGGAGGGAGAGAGGCCGTTCTCAGTAGTGACAGATGGCAGAACAAGGAGCAATGGCCTCAAATTACAGTCTAGATTGGATATAAGGAAAAACTATTTCCCTACGAGGGTAGGGAAGCAGTGGAATGGGTTCCCTAGGGAGGTGCTGGAATCTCCATCCTAAGGCTTGACACAGCCCTGGCTGGGATGATTGAGATGGGGTTGGTCCTGCTTTGGGCAAGGGGCTGGACTTGATGACTCCTGAGCTCTCTTCCTGCCTAGGATTCTATGATTGTATGATCACGTTTTCATTTGTAAGTAATAAGCAACAATGGGGAAAAGCCGAGGGTGTTTTAGAGAAAAAACCCAAATCAGATCAGATCACACGGTGAGCTGTACAATAGCTTCTCCCTGTAACAAAAGGCTCTGATTGGCCTTCTTTGTGAAAACCAGGAGCCGTGGTTGATCTTAAAATTAGGTTGTCAAAGCTGAGACAATGCCTTCCTTCCTGCCTCAACTCTATCCGCCAGGTTTCTGATGTGGCTGAAGCCACTAGACACGAACAGAAACAATAAAGAATCTTAACGATGAAGAGAGCTGCATTGGCACAGCGTGGATCAGAGACCACAAAGACGCATGCCGGTAGCAGGGCAGCTGTGAGCCGAGAGAGCTCGGAAAGGCGTCTCCACGGTGGCCCTGATTTGGGTTTCGCGATGAAGTCTCTGGTGGAGGAAAGTCGAATAGGTACCGATGTGCTCTGGGTCAGAGCGCTCTGCCCCTTGGCAGGATGGAGCCTGGGCTGAAGTTAAGGAAGGGAAGACAGAGGATAGCAGGTTCCCCGAGCACCCAGTCTAGCAGTTAATAGAGCAGCCACCATAGAGCTTCTTGTCTGAACCGTGCCCTTCCCCACCTTCCCCATCTTAGTACCAAGCATTGTTACAGGCTGGGGACTGACTGGCTAAGAAGCAGTTCAGCAGAAAAGGACCTGGGGATTACAGTGGATGAGAAGCTGGATATTAGTCAACAGGTTGCCCCGGTAGCCAAGAAGGCTAATGGCATAGTAGGGTGCATTAGGAGGAGCATTACCAGCAGATCTAGAGAACTTATTATTCCCCTTTATTCGGTATTGGTGAGGTAACATCTGGAGTATTGCATCCACTACAGAAAGGGGCATTGCAGAGGGTCCAGCTGATGGCAACTAAAATGATTAGGGGCTGGAGCACATACTTATGAAGAGAGGCTGAGGGATTTGGGTTTGTTTAGTCTGCAGAAGAGAAGAGTGAGGGGGGATTTGATAGCAGCCTTCAACTTTCTGAAGGGAGGTTCCAAAGAGGATGGAGAGAGGCTGTTGACAGAAGACAGAAGAAGGAGCAATGGTCTCAAAGTGCAGTGGGGGAGGCCTAGGTTGGATATTAGGAAAAACTATTTCCCTAGGAGGGTGGGGAAGCACTGGAATGGGTTCCCTAGGGAGAGGGTGGAATCTCCATCCCTAGAGGTTTTTAAGTCCTGGCTTGACAAAGCCCTGGCTGGGATGATTTAGTTGGGGTTGGTCCTGCCTTGGGCAGGGGGCTGGACTTGATGACTCCTGAGGTCTCTTCCAACCCTAGGATTCTATGATTCTATGATCTGCTTCTCCAATGTCTCTATTCTCTTCCCGCAGCCCAGGCTAGCTGATAAAGAGGCAGGTATGTGGGCAGCAGGCATACTGCCCCATGACATTTCTTTGCTCCCCCCCAGTAGAAATAAAATGTGTTAGTACATAGTTAAAGATGTAAAATCCCGTTTAATTAGTTAACTGGTTAAATGTTAAATATAAGTGATTAACCGATTAAACAGGGGTGGACTGGAATAGTGGACATGCGACTTCCCCAGACCAATCACTGCTAAGACTTAAAGACAAAAGAGATTGTTTAACAGTTGGTCATCAGGACACTGGGGGTTATACCCATTCTGGCTTTCATTCACACATTTAAAAGACTTTAAATCACTCCCCACTCCACACGTCTAATTTCACACACAAGAGTGATACACACACCAAAAAAAGATGAATGGATCCAGTGGGTTATGACATGAAGACTGATAGGTTACATGAAGCAATTTGACCCAAGCACTTGAGTTATGTATATTTGTGTCCATAGGACCATTTCGTAAAGCATGGAAGTGGGGAGGAGGGTGATACCATTTCCTCCAATCAGATAAAAATTGCACTGTGTGAAGGCAAAGGTTTAATCACACCTGAAAACGGCTTAGTCCGCCTGAATGCAATGGCAGATTGGACTAGGGTTGCCAGCTGCCTGGTTTTTACCTGAAGAATCTGTTTTTTGGCTTCTGTGTCTGGGTGCCATTTAAAGTTGCCAGATGCCTGGTTTTCAACCACAAAACGTGATAAAAAAGGCAACTAGGCAGCCTGCAATGGCATCCAAACAGAGGTGCAAGTAAGCAAAAAGTTCTTACCGGTATGGGAAGAGAAGGGCACACCAGCTAAAGGGAGCTAACTAACCCCCATAATGATCACTCAGGTGACTCTGCTCAGCCCCCAGGCGGGGACCCTCACATTCTTAAAATCAGATTTGGGTTGGAAACCTCAGGAATCATCTAGCCCAGTGTTTCTCAAGCAGTGGTCTGAGTACCCCTAGGGGTACTCAAGAGAAGGTGGGGTGGAGGGAGGGTACATCAACACAGCTGAAATTTGGAGAAAACTGAATTTTTGTTTTAAGTTTTACAATGCTTTATTATTTTTGCACTTTTTACACCCAAAAATTTAATTGTCTGCCTGGCTATGATTAAACAAATGTACTGCAATGGTGGAAAAAAATGTTGTGTGTCTAAAAACTGTAGGTACCGGGGGTACTTATAATTTTTTTTAAAGGGGCACTTTTTTTTTTTTTAAAAAAGGGGTACTTTATAAAAAAAGGTTGAGAAACACTGATCTAGTCCAATCCCCTGTTCCAAGCAGCACCAACCACCAACCTCATCCCAGCCAGGGATTTGTCAAGCCGGGACTTAAAAGATGGAGATTTCCCCTCCTCCCTAGGAAACCCATCCCAGTGCTTCCCCTCCCTCCCAGGGGAAAAGTTTGTCCTAATATCCAACCTAGAGACCTTCCCCACTGTAACTTGAGACCATTTTTCCTAGTTCTCTCATGTCACCAGCCTCTCTCCATCCTCTTTGGAACCCCTCTTCAGGTAGGTGAAAGCTGCTGTCAAATCTCCCCTCGCTCTTCTCTTCCATAGACTAAATAAACCCAAATCTCTCAACCTCTCCTCATAAGTCATGTGTTCCAGCCCCCTCATAATCTGCTGCTTAGCTAGTCAGCCCTTGCCTGTAGCAGTGCAGGCGATTCTCCAGTCTCTGTAGGACACTGCAGGACTCTACACTTGTCCTTGTTGAACCCCATCAGATTTCTTTTGGCCCAATCCTCCAATTTGCCCAGATCACTGTGGACCCGATTCCTGCTCTCCAGCATAGCAACTTCTGCCCCCAGTTTAGTGTCATCTGTGAACTTGCTGAGGGTGCAACACATCCCCTCATGCAGATCATTAAAGAAGATGTTGAACAAAACCGGCCCCAGGGCCGACCCTTGGTAACCAGGCTACAAGGCCCTGCCCCCATCTCTCTCCCAGGCTCTGCCCCTGCCCTATATGTTCCCTTGAGGCCCTACCCATTTTTCCCAAGTCCCACCCCTGATCCAACACTTCCTCCAAGGCCCCTCCCCATTGCTCATCTCCCTTCCTCCCCTCTTGCTCACTGAACATTTTTTGGGTCTTGCCTGCAGGTAAGTGGACACGGTTGCGGGGGCGGGGGGGGGGGCGGGGAGGGAAGAGTTCTGGTTATTAGCAGTTAGAAAGGTGGCAACTGACTACCCTTAACTGGACTGCAGCAAGCAAGAGAGAAGCTGCATGTAACTTTTGCTCCTTCAGTAACGATCAGGGTCCAGGCACCCCAAAGTAAAAATGGGGGTCGGGAAGGGAAAGAGAGGAGGCATCTACACCCTGAAGGATTATGCAATTGACTCCATGGGTTGTATAAAATATTATGTATAAAAATATGTCACGTAAGATCTCTGATGAAAGTTTGTAAAGGTCTGAAGCCCCTGGTCATTCGGAGATAAATTCATACTTGCTGTCTGTACACATATATGCTGGGATCTGTAAAACTGTGTTCATCATTTGTGTGGGGAGCTGGTATGCAATGGTAGCTGGCTTTTAAGGCAGCCCCTGCTTTTTATCTGTTCCCACAGAGCCACCTACCTCTAACCTCCCAGGCTGCTGCCTCTGATTCAGAGGCAGCAGCCAGGAGCTGCCTGCCCCCACGTGTAACCTCTGAAATTTTCAGTGATTACACGATTACTTACTGAAATTCATTTTAACATCCCTAGAACTAACCCACCTTGCTGAAGGAGTTAAACTCATCTTTGAAGAACTTCACTAAAGGAGAAAGGCATTTGAAGGGTTTGTCCTCTCAGATTTCAGCCAAGCCCTCTGGTTTGAAGGATGCATGGGAGGAAGCGTCAACATTCAGTTTTGCCAGCAAAATATCCAAGAACCAGAGTTTTCAAAGTCCCTCTGCACTTGCTCCATGACACTTTGGAATGGTGGCACCAACCATTCCAGGTGCCTCATGAACCGACCTGGGGGTAATTGCAAAGGAGTTCCTCTCAGAGAGTCTCCAAGTTATGGAAACGTGTGTCGCCAACCTAATCCATCAGCCCTCCAGACATCTTGATCTCAGAATCGCTGTGTGCTGTGACTGACTTCTGGTTTAGACATTGAGGAAGAGAAAGTGGAAAAGATTGGATTTAAAGAACTAATAAATTACAGAAATGGCAAAGAATGTGAAGAAGTTCTAGGTGCTGCCAAGGCATTAAGGGGAGGTTTCCTATGAATGTTTGAAATGTTTATAGCGGCCTTATTTGAAGCATCAACTGTACCTTGTGAGAATTCCTTGTCTCATCACAAGGCTGTATTGGCGCTAGCCCTGGTGGGTCCCGGTATGGGCCCAGACACATGGCGAAGGGAAAGGGAGTTTCACTAGCCTGGCTGGAGTGGGAAGGTTGCAAATGCCCTTTGTGTGTAGTTACAGTTCCTGGTGAGCAATAGCAGTTCTTGTCCGAGTCACTAGGACGGGCCACTCAAGTCAGGTCTCTTCAGAGCTAGTGGAGGGGTGGGGGAGCGCCCTCTCCGGTCCAGTCCTTACTCAAGGAAAATCGGAGCTTGCTTACAGGTGTCCAGGCCAAGCTTGGTTATAGTCTCTCATTGGGGCCCTCTGCACTGGCTCCTTGCCCAGCTGCTGCTAGCGCCTCCCCCCGCCTGATGGCCCCATTGATCTGTGCTCGTCCGTAATGCCCGGTACACAGAGCCTGTCCCCCACGCAGCTCTGCAGACTGTTCTTTGCATCCTGCTTCTCTGCAGCACCTGGTTAGCCCTAGGGTGGCTCTTCGTCCTCTCTTAGGACATGTCTACACTAGGAAATTATTTCCAAATAACGTATTTCGAAATAATAACTCCCGAAATAACATTTTTGAAATAAGCATTATTCCTCATGGAAAGTTGGAGTTGTTATTTCGAAATAACCAGTCCATTCTGAATGGGCTTGTTATTTCGAATTAAGGCAGAAGTGGGGAATGGTTTTTGGTTCGAGGGCCGCCGACCCACAGAAAAATCAGTAAGGGGCCGAAGAAAAAACCAAAAAACCCCCCAATTTCCCCCCCCCCAACCTTCATTGGCATGGCCTCACACTGGAAAGGAGAAAAGACACTCCCCACATTCCCCTCACACAACAAAGCGTGTGTGTGTGGGGCAGCCTAATAAATGTTGGGTGCTCCAGCTCTGTGAGGTGATAGTTGGGGGCTGGTGCACCAATGTGGGATGCCCAATGCTCCTGGGGGGAGCCTTGAGCCTCAGGGGCTGGATCCAGGCGAACCAGGGGCTGTGTCCAGCCCTCGGGCTTTAGTGTCTCCACTCCTGGGATAAGGAGAGCTATTTTGCAGAAGGTTATACAACTGAAGTTACAGCTATTAAGGCATATCTGCAGAATGAACGATGAGCGAAAAGTCAAGACCTTGGTATTTGGCATAAAGGATGGTTCGAATAGGAGTGGCAGACCCCCCAGAGAATGGGAAGATGATATAGTACATTGGTCTACAGAAACGAAGCCATTCCACACTGGACAGGGAAAGATGGAAGGAAATAGTGAGGGAGGCATGGGCCACCAACGGGTGTTGAGCCCATGGTTTTTTTATGATGATCTCCTACTGTAGACTAGGGCTTATAGAGAACAATCCCCCTTTTTTTTTCCTACTCCATCCTATTGATACGAAACAGGGCGCCTTCATGGCCTCTAATTTTTCTCTTAACACTAGAGGTCAAAGAAAGCTGGTGCGCCCCAGTGCAGCACTCTGTCAAGAAAAAGTGGACCACCTCCCGGGGCTCTCCTTCAAGTTGCCTTGCTAAGCAGCAGGTAGCCAGGCAGGTGAACGGGGCGGGCTGGGTGTGTGCTCCCGGGCATGCAGGGCTGCCCCAGCCCCTAGCCCTCCCCCCTCCCACACCCTTTTCAGAGGGCAGAGGACCTGCAACCAAGTGTACCCAGTCTTCTTCCTCTTCCCCTGCAGATCAGGAAGCGCGGGGAAAGTGCTCAGCTTGTGCCACCTTCTCACTCCTGGCAAAAGTGCCATTTTGGAGAGGAGGAGGAGGAGTAGGGGGAGGAGGTAGCAGCCGTGCACACCGGAACCCGGCTTGTTTTTCTTCCCATGCCCCTGATGATAAGGGAACGGAGAGGGAGGGGAAGTACTTGGGAGGGGGGTGCATACCCCTCACTCCTGGCTGGTGAAGGGAGGGGGCAGAGAAGTAATTCACAGAATCTGAGTATTTTCCCCTCACTCACTTGTCATCATGGGAACAGGAAGACAAGGAAGGCGCATCCCGGTACCCACGGCTGCTGCCCGCTCTCCCGGAACGATGCCCCTGGTTCCCAGCTGCCGAGGGGAGGCCAGAGGAGGATGCAGCAACCTGTGAGCTTTCCCTTCGCTCCCTGAGAATCAGAGGAAGAGCAGCAGTGACTCAGTAGCTGTGGTTGCAGCTCCTCCCTCCCAAAATGCCCCCCTTATCCCCCCCCTCACCTTCCAGCCCTGGATCCCTTCACCCCAGCCCAGACTCCTGAACTGCCCCCATCCTCCTGCCCTAGTCCCCCTATGCACTAAATGCAACTGT
>CM057846.1:3081475-3092868 GCA_030068395.1 Apalone spinifera
CTCCCAGTGGCATCCAGGAAACCTGATGTTGCCCCTCAGTCGCGCCCTCACCTGAAACCCTCACTCACCAACCCAGGGCTCCTGCATTTGGGGTCATGGAGCGATTCTCCACCCAACTCCTGACGAGCCACATCCCAACCTTTCAGCAGCAGCAGGAGAAAGGAAACCCCAGGGATCCAGATTGGGAGAGCGCGATGGAAAAACAGGCAGAACGTGCCCAAACCTACCAATTCCTGCCCCCACATATGTGGTCACACAGTAGTTTGCCTCACTCGGACACACGACTGGTGTCAGACAGCCCCAGTTGGAGGGGGAATCGTCACAGCTGAAGCAGAACAGCGAGTGAGCTGCAAAAGGAAAACACGCCCGTTAGACTGAGGCTAGCAGGAGCAGGTTATTTGTGGCTGGTCTACAGCCCCAGGGCCTGTGGCTGACTGCTAATGAGCATCGATGCAGACCCTCCCCATGTGTTCTCAGCCGCTGTTTCAGGCCAAACTCACTGACACCAGAAAGAGCTTTTTTTCCTGTGCACCAAATGAGCAAGGACTGCAGCCAAAAGACCGTGGGAGAGGATTTTTCGGTTGCGTGCCCAGCTGCTATTTATGCTTCTGCCAAGCTCACCCTCTGCAATACCAACCTGGACAGACTCTCTCAGCGTGCGCCTTTCCTACCCCCTACCCCTACACACAGGATCACAGCTAAGGAAAAGCCAGCCGGGACTGCCCAACCAGCCGGATTTCCTTCTCTGACAGGGTTCCTAACCTGGGGTAGCGGTGCACAACCCGTGGGTTGTGCCCCCTCAAGGGGGTCGCAGCTGTCTTCCAGGGGGGTTGCAGCGCCGGCTCGGCATACATGCGGCAGGAGCGGGGAGAGCAGCAGGCGAGCAAAGCAGAGATCCTTCTCCCCCCCCCGCAACAAAATTTCCAAAAGTTTGTGCACCACTGGCCTAGGGGATAGGGGAAAGCAGCAGACGGAGAGTACAGGCGACCCCCGCACTTACGACTTAATTGGTTCCTGGAGAACCGTCATAAGTCTGGCCGTCGTAACTCAAACCCTTATTTCCCTATGTTATGAACAGAGGTTCTGTTCCTGGCCCATTTGCTCCTGGGAGTTGTAGTCTCCTGGAGCCAGGGGGCTCTGCTAGGCGGTAGGCAGCCCTGCGGCACGACGTGACTAGTGCCCTGAGCTAGCTGGGAGCTGCGCCAGCCGGTAGGTGGCCCTGGGAAGTGGCGCAAATAGCACACTGAGCCAGCCAGCCGGGGGCTGGGCCCAGCAGTTGGCAGCCCCACGGTGCAATTTGCGCCTTTAACCGGCCGGCTGGGCGTTGGGCTGGGCAGTAGACGGCCCCATGGCTCCCGGATCAGGGTGGCCATAAATGCAGGGGGCCGTAGGTCGGGCAGTCAGATATCAGGGTCGTCAGTATTTTGATTTTGACACGGCCCTACATGATTAAGAATACGATTCTGTCAGGGAGGTCACAGATTCTGGGACCTCGTGGGACCTCCGAGACGTCTTCTGGGGCAGGAACGGAGGAGCCGTCAGTTCGGGGGCTGCCGGACCAGTGGCCAGCCACAGAACAGTTGTTAGTGACTAGCCCTGGGACCCCGGAGCAGCAGCCCCCAGCCCACGAGAGCAGCAGCTGGGGTAGGGTTCGCCCAACTGGGCTGGAGCAACAATAGGGCTAGAGCGGCTGCAAGCTCCGGCAGAGCTCTGTTTGTCTGTATCAGAGGCAACGAGGAGGAGATGGGGAGTGGGAGCCGGGGCGTGGGAGCCGGTGCCTGTGAGGAGCTGACTTTATGCAGGTTTCCCATGAGCACTGGCTCCACCTTTCCCCTGTCTCTGATAGATAGGCACTTTTCCCCTGTCTCTGATAGATATGCTGCCTATCTATCAGAGACAGGGGAAAGGTGGGGCCAGTGCTCGTGAGGGAGGCAGGCTGGAGCAGATATGTGCAGGGAGTCGGCTTTCAAGCAAGATCCGCGAACCTACCTCCCTCCTCCTCCCGGCTGCCTCCTATAGAGGTTGCGAGGGGGAAGGGGGATAGGCAAGAGCTTAAAAGCCACCAGCTCTGTGGTGCCGCCTCTATCAGAAGCAGCAGTGTGGGGTGGAGGGTAGGGGAGGCTGCTCCGCCTCCTACAGAGCAGCCTCTGTCTGCAGCAAGCCTGGGGCTGCTGCAGGCAGGAGGATGGTCCACTGCTGCAGCCCCTGTCCACGGCGGTCCGACCTCCCTGCCGACAGGGGCTGGGCTGGGCAGACAGACACTCCTCAGTGAGCGGGGAGCTCAGACCCCCCACAGACAGGAGCTGCTGCCACCTCACACGGGTGCCTCTGTATCAGAGGCAGCAGACAGGACGGCAGGCAGCCGGTCTGCGTGAGGAGCTGCCTTTTAAATTGGCTCCCCTCACAGACCAGCTCCCACTTGCCACCCGCACTGCTGCCTCTTCTACAGAGGCAGCAATGTAGGGTGGCAGGAGGCTCCCAGGGAGTGGGCCAGGAGAGCACTGGCTGCCGGCCCAGCCCCTGGAGACTATTGTATAGCCATGTAACTGCTCAGATTTCATGCGGTTACCTGACTATTCAATGACACCATATCTATGAGGTATTGTGCACGATTATCATTAACGATTTGCATAATGGAGTGCAGAGAATGAGATGATGTCAAGCTGGGAGCGGTCGCAAGCACTTTGGCAGACAGGATTCGAATTCAAAAGGACCTTGACAAAATTGGTGTGAAATGCTCAAAGTGAAGTTCAGTAAAGCTAAGTGCAAGGTACTGCACTTAGGAAGGAACACTCAAATGGACAGTCACACAACAGGGAACAACTAGCTAGGTCAGGTCAGGCCTAGGCAAAATCCAGCCCACCAAGCCACTGGATACAGCCCGTGAAGGCAGGCTCAGAAACGCAGCTGCAAGGTGCTTTCTCTTTGGGTCTGGAGGGGAAGGGGGAAGATTCAGAGGCTGCGCCCACACCCAGCACAGTCCCACTGGCCATTGGGAGCTGCCTGTTTGAATCACAGGCAGCCACAAAGCATAACCCTCCTGCTCACTCACTCAAGCACATGGCCGAGCAGGCAGAAACATTTTAAGCTCTGCAAGCCTTTAGGTCCGGGTTGGATATTAGGAAAAACTATTTCCCTAGGAGGGTAGTGAAGCACTGCAATGGGTTACCTAGGGAAGTAGTGGAGTCTCCATCCCTGGAGGTGTTTAAGTCTCGGCTTGACCAAGCCCTGGCTGGGTTGATTTAGTTGGGATTGGGCCTGCCTGGAGCAGGGGGCTGGACTTAATGACCTCCTGAGGTCTCTTCCAGCTCTATGGTTCTATGATTTAGCTCTGCAGGCAGGCAAGTCTCCTGGCAAGAACCTGCCTCTGGCACCTCAGCCCCTCCCATCCCAAGCCCTCTGCCCTACTCTCCTGCCCCACTATTCCACATGCACCCATACCCCCTCCCAGATCTGGCACCCCAATCTCCTGCCCGAGATCACAATCCCCTCCTATCCTAGGTCACATCCCACAACCCTGCACCCCAGTTCCCTACCATGGGTCACAACCAGCTCCTTCACCCAAACTCCCTCCCAGACTCCAGACTCCCTCCTACACCGCAAACCTTTAGCCCAAGCTCCCTTCTGCACCCCCAGACCTCGATTAATACCATGGAAGAGCGCGGCCTTCAACAACTTTCCAAAATCTTGGGAGTGCCCCCCATAAAAAATTATTGCCCACCCCTGAGCTAGGTGGCAGTAGTGCTGAAAAGGAGCTAGGACAGTGGTGGGCAACCTGCGGCCACCATGAGGCCCACTGGGGCTCCACCTGCAGCCCATGGACTCCCTGGCTGCCCCTTTCCCCCGTATGCCTCTCTCATACTGGGGCACCAGACCCCCACACTTCCTGCTGCTTAGACTCCCTCCTAGCACTTTCGGGACACACGAATCGCCTGATTTGCGCTGCGTCCCCGCTCCTCCCCCTCCCCAAGATGAAACAGTATGAATCAGCTGTTCGCGGCATTCCAGTTCTGGAAGAGGGAGGAGTGAGGACAGAGCGTGAATCAGGGGATTTGTGCACTCCGAAAGAGCCGGGAGAGGGGAGGAGCAGGTAGTGCAGGGTTCTGGTGCCCCCGTGTATAGAGGGCTGCTGCCGCCCCCTAACATGAAGGAGGGCCACTCATGCAGCCTGGCCCACCTACTGTTCTTGGTTGCTCATCCCTGAGCTGGGGGCTCTAGTGGATCACAAATTGAAGATGAGCCAACAATGGGAAATAGTTTCAAAAAAGGCTGAAATCATTCCAGGATGGATTAACAGGAGTGTCGCACGTAAAACAGAGGAGATAATTGTCCTGTTGGACATTTATTGCTTCATAGGAAAGCATAAAAATCCACCGCACACCGGAGCTATTGCACATGGGGAAAACCAGCTAGGGTCAGCCCAATATTATATAAAGCCTAATTTGCAAAGAGGCAGATGCCAACAGATGGTGGGAGGTAATGGAGATGTGAGCTCACACTGGCGCTAAAACATGAGGTGTGAATGGCATGGTATGTTATTTATAGATGGGCATCACATGGAAGACTAGAAAATTCATTCTGATTTGCCAAACAAACTTCATTATTATTATTATTACACTGCTAGAAGCAGGCTGAATAAATAGAGAGACAAGGTACATTTCCTACAGAGCATATAGTGCAAACTGGGCAGGAAGCGATGCATGAGGGTGTCAAGGAAGGAAGGTGTGGATTAAGGAAGAACAAAATTTGAAGCATTAAATTCATCCTCAGGGCTTGATTTCACCACCTTTATGTAACCACCTACACTGGTCACCTTCAGAGTTTGAACCTCGGCCTCTCAGCAGCACAACATGCTGATAGGAAACGAACAATTCCAATTAGCAGCATAAGAACATAAAATGGTCATACTGTCGGCAGGACACCCTCTGATCTCAGCTTTGGCTAACACACCTAGTAATGCCCCACATTCCAGCAAGAGCTGGGGCATGATTACACTACAGGCCATATGGCATATAGGTCATGGTAAACATGGGGCTCTCTCCCCCTAAGTCACCTTGACCTAGCCTGCCCTCCACTGGCACGACCGCTCCAGCACCCTCCATGAAGCCCACACCTACTATTCTGCTTCTTGTCTCTCTGATAAAAAGAAGAGCAAGATTTTGAAATACTCCTCAGCAACATGCGTGCAGGCAGAACAGGCTCTGGTCAGCAGTTGAACACAGGTGTTAATGTTTCTTGATGGATCGTTTTTTGTTTTTGTTTTTTAATACAGACATTGTGTGGGCTTATTGGCCCAGCTGCACTCCAACTACTATTACTGAGCACGCAGAGTGTAAGATCTTTGTGCTGTGTTTATACAGCTCCTAGTGTACTGCAGTCCTGGGTCATGCCTAGGGCCCCTAGCAGGGCAGGGTCAAAGCAGAAAAACAAGAGATGCTTTTATTAAGACAGACTAATTGAACTACAAGAGTGGGCGTTCTGGAGAGGAATGCAGCTAGAACAAGCCGAGACCAGTCTTCCCAACAGCTCCACCCCCGTCACTTCATAACAAGACTATATAGTTCCAAACACACTAGCATCAGGTCAAAATGTCAGTGCCAGATGCTGAAGGAACAAGTCTGCACAGCAGTTTAAACGGCAGCTTTCTGGTAGAACTGCAGAGCCACAGGGGCTGACTCAAACCCCACACAGGACAGAGGAAAGCTTCCCTCTGACAGCCTCCAATGCCAAAGTGTTCTGCAGAGCCCGTGAATCAGTAGTGAATGCATTCGATGGTTCAATTCTGACTCAGTGCAAATGGCATCACAGAAATTCCAACTTGCTTGCCTCCCTCCACCACCTGCCCCCTCCCCCGCCCCGACTCTGACAGATATTCTTATCTTAGTTTGCATTTTTAACCACCCGTGCCACAAATTTAGCCCAGATCGTTCCTACGGACTCATCACCCTTAATCTAGCTCATGTTCTTAGATTGCCCCTCACAACCATAGCATCTGAGCACCGCAGAACCATTTGAGTATTTATCCTCACAACACCCCTGATTTTACTTAGAGGGAAACAGAGACCCAATGGGGCTAAGTAACTCTCCCAAAGACATGCAGGAAGTTTGTAGCAGAACAGGAATTTAAACCTAGGAGTCCCAAGTCCTACCCCAGTGCCAGACCAACCGGACCACCCTTCCTTTCGCTCAGAAACATTTTACGATCACATGTAAATAATTCTGAGGACGCTTGAGCCAAGAGTATCTATGCATCTGACAGATCAAAACTGGCAAACACAGCTAAAGAGGAAAGGAAAATGAGTTTTTTCCATGATGCCAAATACTCATGTAGCTGGGGCAATTTACAACACTGTTCTATTTCTGCCTACAGCAATTACTGATCTCAATATTTTTTACATTATATGTGTGTGTGCGTGTGCGCGCGCGCGCATTTTTCAAATGTCCTTGGACCTGAAACTGTCCAATTGCTATGTGGCTCATCTGTTTTCCTCCCACAGCAACCCTAACCCAGCCCCATCCAATTATGCATTCAACCCACTTCTTATACTGTGTCTTAATGTAGACTGTAAAATCTTCAGGTCAGGAACTGCTTTTTAATATGTTTGTAAGCTGGCAAAATGGGCCCTGAATCATAACTGTGGCTTCCTCCTCCTCTAATATGTACAATAAAATGTCTGTACTAGATTCATAAGATGAGTGTAAACATCCAGCCTGACCACCTATTTAACACAGGCCAAAACAATTCCTACAGCAGAGCTTTTACAAAAAATTCCAATTTTTATTTAAAAATTGCAGGTGATGAAAACTCCCCCGAGATCCTGAGTAAATTGTTCTAGGGATGTACGTGAGTAGTGGAGCCAGGTACTTGATTACTCGCTCCCCACCTCCCACCTCTGCACCAGAGGCAGCAAAAAGGCGAGGAAATAGGAGCTGGTGCGGGGGGGGAGCTGGCTTAAAAGCCAGTTTCCTCCCAGCACTGTCTCTTCGGTGCTGCCTTCTCCACCGTCCCTCCCTTCACTACTGCTTCTATCACAGTCAGCAGCGCCGGGGGGAGGGGGAAGGCAGGCAGAAAACTCCAGCAGCAGCCCCTGTCTCCGGGGAATCCCAGTGCTGAGCTGGGCCCCCCCCGTGGACAGGGACTGCTGCGGCAAAGCAGCCCCTGTCTGCAATGGCTTGGGCTAGCCATGGGCAGAGGCTGCTTTAACATGAGCCTGGGCTGGATCTTACTACATTTAAGGGTCCACTGCGGCTCTGCAGTTTAAATGCAGTAGGAGCTTGGGTGTCTGCGCACTCAGCTCCAACTACATTTAAATTGCAAAGCTACAGCGGGGATAGCTCCTGGACAGGCACAAGCCAGTACAGAGCACCATCCCTCATCAACTAATTGCGTAGTCGATACAAATCGACTACACAATTAGTCAAATACCTGCCTCCTAACATCCTTACATTATTCTAGGGGTTAATTACTCTCCCTGTTAAACATGTGCACGTTATTTCCAGTCTGAATTTGTCCAGCTTTAGCTGCCAGCTATTGGATTGTGTTGCCATTTCTCTGCTGGACTGAAGAGCCCATTCTTAAATACTTGTTCTCAAACCTTTTCTTCGTTTTGCGAACTAGATTGGGTCCTTGAGTGTACTGCTATCAGACAGGTTTTCTAGCTCTTTCGTCATAAGCTTCTGGCTCTTCTCTGAACCCTCTCCAAGTGACCAACATCCTTCTTGAATTGTGGGTACCACAGCTGGACACAGGATTATAGCAGTGAGTACACCAGTGCCAAATACCCAGGCAAAATAACCTCTCTGCTCTTACTCAGAATCCCTGTTCTACATTCACTAGCAGACTTACCCAGTGTTGCCCAAGTTTGGTCCTGGGGGAAAGCAGGCCTCCAGCTGGCATGCCCAGACTGGCCCAAGGTCAGGGGTTGGGACCAGCCTAGTGCTTGGAGGAGGGCCTGGACCAGAGATGGGGAGAAGCTGGGATTTGAAGTTGAGAGGGGAGCTGTCCTGGGGTCAGAGAACCAGCCCAGGGATTGGGGCCCCATGGGCTCAACTGTGGGGGAGAAAAAGTGTGGGTGCAAGGGAGGATGGGGGGAAATGAGAAAGAACGGCTCTTGCGCAAAAGGGTTTTGCGCAAAAAGGCACTGCCGTCTACACAGCACTTTTTTGCACAAAAACCTCTTGTGCAAAAGGGAAAGGAAGAGGAAATGCAAATGAGAGTGACACACAAGAATATTCTCCCACAATATTCTTGCCAGCAAGTTAAGGGAAAGTGGATTGGATAAATGGACGGTAAGATGGATAGAAAGCTGGCTAGAAGGCCGGGCCCAGCGGGTAGTGGTCAACAGCTCGATGTCAGGATGGCGGTCGGTTTCTAGCGGAGTACCCCAAGGTTCGGTTCTAGGACCGGTTTTGTTCAATATCTTTATTAATGACTTGGATGAGGGGATGGATTGCACCCTCAGCAAGCTTGCGGATGATACTCAACTAGAGGGAGAGGTAAATACGCCTGAGGGCAGAGATAGGGTCCAGAGTGACTTAGACAAACTGGAGGATTGGGCCACAAGAAATCTGATGAGGTTTAACAAGGACAAGGGCAGAGTCCTGCACTTGGGACGGAAGAATCCCAAGCATTGTTAGAGACTGGGGAGCAACCAGCTAAGTAGTAGTTCTGCAGAAAAGGACCTGGGGGTTACAGTGGATGAGAAGCTGGATATGAGTCAACAGTGTGCCCTTGTAGCCAAGAAGGCTAATGGCATATTAGGCTGCATTAGGAGGAGCATTGCCAGCAGATCCAGAGATGTCATTATTCCCCTTTATTCGGCTCTGGTGAGGCCACATCTGGAGTATTGTGTCCAGTTCTGGGCCCTCCACTACAAAAAGGATGTGGACGCATTGGAGGGGGTCCAGCAAAGGGCAACCAAAATGATTAGGGGGCTGGAGCACATGACTTATGAGGAGAGGCTGAGGGAGTTGGGTCTGTTTAGTCTGGAGAAGCAAAGAGTGAGGGGAGATTTGATAGCAGCCTTAAACTTCCTGAAGGGAGGTTTCAAAGAGGATGGAGAGAGGCTGTTCTCAGTAGTGACAGATGGCAGAACAAGGAGCAATGGGCTCAAGTTGTGGTGGGAGAGGTCCAGGTTGGATATTAGGAAAAACTATTTCCCTAGGAGGGTGGTGAAATACTGGAATGGGGTACCTAGGGAAGTAGTGGAGTCTCCATCCCCAGAGGTGTTTAAGTCTCGGCTTGACAAGGCCTTGGCCGGGTTGATTTAGTTGGGATTGGTCCTGCCTAGAGCAGGGGGCTGGACTTGATGACCTTCTAAGGTCTCTTCCAGCTCTATGGTTCTATGATATGCAAATGAGTGCTCCATTTGCATTTCCTTTTGCATAAGAGGCTCATAGTTTAGACGTAGCTTTAGACATATAAAATCCCAGATAATCAGTTAACTGGTTAAACATCGTGTTTAACTAGTTAACCAATGAAATGAAGCAGAGACTGCTCTGGCCAGACTGGAATGCCCGCTGACTGTGCCCGTTAACCAGTAAGGGTGATGTTTACTAGCTAACAAGTTAGCCATTCATCTCCCTAATCCCTACTTATATGAAAACTATACAGCTGCATATCCACTCCAGTGGCCAGCCCCCCCAAACATGTGCTCAGTGCCAGCTCCTGCCCACCCACTGCTCAGGAGGCAGCGAGGGATGTGAGCCTGTGGACCGGAGGACTCAGGAGAAGCAATGGGCAACTATGCTGTGGGCCAGAGAGAAGTGGCACCCACTGCTCCTCCTGAGTCCTTCTGTCCGCACATCCACACTGCTCATTGCCCTCTACAGCTCGCGCCTGCTCCCCTGAGGCTGCCTCCCTGCCCTGCAGACAGTGCTCCTGCACCCCACAGCTTCTACCCCCGACCCCACAGCTTCTACCCCTGCAGCCCGTTCCCCACAGAAGGGCCAGGAGGGGTGCAGATGCGGGGCTGCCTAGGACATCAGCATTGCTAGGGATGGCCCTGATTACCCATCCCACAGCTTTTGTATCAGCCATGTGGTTTTCTTCCAGGTCTCAGATAAGAATATTAAATACCCCAGGGCCACAAACTGATCCCCTCTTGAGACACGCCGACCCATTGATGACGCCCCATTTACAATTACACTGTGACCCCTAGCAATCAGCCAGCTTTTAAGCCAGACCTACACTACCAGTCACACCAGCAAAATGCACGCTGCACGTCGGTGTGAGAGAACCCCCATGAATGAGGTCCATCACCCTGCTGCCTTAAGTGCTGGTGCAAACAGGGCTGTCTCTCCCAGTGACCCGAACACAGCTACCCTGGCTCTTTGGCGGGGGCCTTAATTCCATCGACGGGACAGCTCTCTCCCGCTGGCATGCAGCAGTTATCACAAGAGACGTTAGAGTGGTGCGGCTCCCTGGGCACAGCAGTGCTGCTGTAAGCTCTCTAGCGTAGGCACCGCCTCAGTCCACACGTGCCGTGCTCAGTTTAGATCAGGGATGGGAAACCTCAGGCCTGGGGGCCAGATGCGGCCCCCAGCATGTCTGGATCTGGCCCCCGAGGCCCAGGGCTCCTCCCCCAACACTGAGGAGCCCTCACTGGTGCTTCAGCCCACCTGCCATCCGTCCACAGGGCTGGAGCACACAAAATCTACAAGGCTGGGCCTCCTCCCAGGCTCTGGTGTGCCAGGGGAAAGTGGGAAGGGTCTTGCTCCTCATCGGGACCATGTCAGTGAGGGGCTGGTGTTTTGGGGTTGGGGTTTGTTTTTTTTTTTGCTTTTGCTTCTTACTTGTGTGTGGCCCGGCCTGATTGATTTTTCTGACCCAAAAAAGATTCTCCGTCCCTATTTTATATCATGCAAGTTTTTTCATCAAAATGTCACCCAGTGCCACATCAAATGCCAGCATTAGGACATGACAAAAAAACAAAAAACCAACAGAAAGAGCTCATGAAAACTGTCTAAAAATAGAGAACATGATGGAGAGAGAGGAATGATTTCAGGAGGCTGTTGGCATAAAAAGGATTCAGTTGAACTACAGAACAAAGAACCTAAGCAGCGCAAAGGGGAACAACAATCAATGCCAATTTGCTAGGGAAAACAATTTCCTAGGGAAACAATTTGCTAGGGAAAACCCTTTTTGGGGCACAGCTACCAAGAACTCCTGAGATTCTACCCAATCCTCAGGAAATGCCTTAGATAAGACTTGTGGAATCTGACCTTGCAAAGAGCAGAGCTCAGATAAGGCATTACAAACCAATGCAGGCAGTGGAAAGACTTCGGTTGCCACCACTGGGCAGCAGATCAAGCCATTACCGTCCACGCCAGCACTGTCAGTTTCCTCCACATCACTGGGCTCCTTCAAGAGCCTGGTACTTGGCACTTCAGCA
>CM057846.1:3116041-3130705 GCA_030068395.1 Apalone spinifera
AAAACCCTGTAGTCTAGACACACCCTGAGATCTTACCCAGCTGACTCAATGACTCTCCTGGGCTTAGCCAGGAGCGGCCCGAGGCCGGCTGCGGCAGCTGGTGCCCCACGCGGAGTGCGTGATCGGTGCCCCCGTCTGCAGGGCCATCAATAGACTGACGTCATCGGCAGGCGCCCGGTCACCCCCATGATGTCATCATCGGGAGCCCCGGCTGGTGGCGCCTGAGGTGGCGGCCGAGTCCACCTATAGCCACGGGCCGCCCCTGTGCTTAGCACGGGAGAAAGTGCAAAATAAAAACAGCCCCTGACCTGAAGAGCTTATCGGCTGGGGGTCTGATTCTCACCACAAGGGTTATTTATACCCATTTATATGGGGTCTTCACACCACTCTGGTAATGTAAAGGACAAACAGCATGGGGACTCTAGCAAAGTCCCCTCTAATCTTTTCTATCCATGTGTGGAATTTTTCCATCCATGTGCAGAATAATTTTATGAGCACTGAGGCAAATGTGAATGTGCACCACCCGTAAAAATAAGGACTTACTTATGGGAGCGCTGCTAATCAGCTGGCAGCATTTGAATGTCTCCTGAGAGGCCGCAGAAACACCCAGCTTACAGGGAACGCTGGACTCCCAGCGTAAATCAGAATCCAGCCCCAGAAGTGATTGGCCCACCTATGGAATGACCTCTGTGTAAGTCAGTTCAGCCCATCTATTATTCTAGGTCTGGTGAGCTGGCCGAGGTTCCTGCCTCTCAGATAACTGTCTCAGAGGGGCCACCGTGTTAGTCTTTATCGGCAAAAATAACGAGGAGTCCTGTGGCACCGTAAAGACGAACTGATTTTATTTCAGTTCATTGTTGACCATTTGTTGTTTTTTTCTGTAACAGACTAACTCGGCTACCCCCAAAGCTTCCAATTTTATTTGGGCATGGACTTCCGTAGGCAAAATCCGCACTTACGCTCAGATAACTGTGGAAGACAGGGCTTATTAGCTAACGATTACAAAGCTGAAAGACACACCTTTTTGAAATTATGCCCTCCAAGGAGTGGATTTACGCCCCCCATCATCCCTGGAGGCGACTGATCATTAGGCTGGTGTTACAATGAAGGAATGGCGTGTGGGTTTAGCACATCACTCCGTGCATCAGCCAGGATGTATAAGGAACTGCCATGTGCTACTGTACCGTGGAATCGAACGTGGCACCTCTGGAGCTTAGTGCATGAGCCTTGATGCATGAGCTAAAAGCCCACTGACTTGCAGGTAAAACTGTAGAACAGGGCTACTCAAACATGCAGCCCGTGGTGTAGTTTGTGTTTATGCAGGGCTTAACACGCGGCCTGCGGCTGGGAACCAAACCAAAAAAGCAGTCAGTATAATGGTCTTCTGTTGAGATGTGTTTTAGTAGTTAAATTCCTGGACTGTCGGTGCTCACTAAAAGCGCTGTCATATGGGTGGAAATCGGGTAACTATTGCATTTTATTAATATCAGCAGAACTGATTTAAATGGGGCCTGTGTGTGGTGTAGTCTGGCCTTAATCTTTGTAGTCATGCCTGTCAGTGTGAAAGAAATTATTTGCATATATATTTGCATGTCTATATAACCACACTTAAGGTTGCATGTGCTGTGAGTATCACTCAACATGTGCTGTGAGTATCACTGTGCCCCCCGGGGCGTCCAAAGTTGAGTAGCCCTGCTGTAGAGCAAACTCCTTCTTGTTCTCTCTGTAAGCGGCCTCAGAGCCATTACATGGGACAGTGAACCACACCCAGTGGGTGTGTAGGTTTCACTACAGCACCACATTCTGATGGAAACTATACGCACAGGTGTGACTACCTGCCCTTTCCTGGTTACTCTTTGCAGCCAGTCCACAATCATATCCAGTGAAAAATATTTTTTTTTAAATAATAAAAATCCAAATTGTTACGTATTTTATTAAATACGTTAAAACCTTCATCTATAAAAGGTGAAAATATAGTCATGGATGTAGTCCAGTCCCTGCCGTGAGGGCAGGGGACTGGACTTGATGACCTCTCGTGGTCCCTTCCGGTTCTAATATTTTATGATTCTATGAAAATACAAAGTTATCAACCAATAATCCATGATAAAAAAAGAAAAAAATACAAAGAACTCCACTTAGGAAGGAACAATCAATTTCACACATACAGAAAGGGAAGCGACTGTCTAGGAAGGAACCCTGCAGAAAGGGATCTAGGGGTCAGAGTGCACCACAAGCTAAAAAGGAGTCAACAGTGGGACACTGGCAAAAAAAGCAAACATGATTCTGGGAGGCATTAACCGAAGTATTGTGAGCAAGACCCGAGAAGTTATTCTTTTGCTCTCCTCTGCGCTGATTAGGCCTCAGTTGGAGGATTGTGTCCAGTTCTGGGTACCACATTTCAAGAAAGATGTGGAGAAATTGGAGAAGGTCCAGAAAAGAGCAACAAAAATGAAGAAAGGTCTAGAAAACATGGGCTATGAAGGAAGACTAAAAGACTTGGATTTGTTTATTTTGGAAAAGAGAAGACACAGGCTATGTCTACACTGCAGGTTTTTTCTGGAAAAAGATACTCAAATTGCAAACCGCAATTTGCAGATCTTTTGCTGCTTGCTTTTTCAGAAGAGGCTTTTCCTACGTTTGGCTGTCTACACGGGGCCAAATGTCAGAAAAACCTCCTCTTTCAGACCATCCCTTCTTCCTCACACAATGAGGAATACAGGGATGCTGAAAGAACACTCCCGCTTTTTCGGAAATTGTTCTGAAAAAGCGGACACGTTCCCTAGATCCGGAACAGTTTTTCCGGGATGCCAAACTCTGCAGTCTAGACATAGTCTTAGAGGGGACACGAGAGCAGCTTTCAAGTGCCTAAAAGGGTGTTACAAGGAGGAGGGAGAAAAATTGTTCTCCTTGACCTCTGATTATAGGACAAGAAGCAATGGGCTTAAACTGCAGCAAGAGAGGTTGAGGTTGGACACTGGAAAAAACTTCCTACCTGTCAGGGTGGTTAAACACTGGAATAAATTGCCTAGAGAGATTGTGGAATCTCCATCACTGGGGATATTTAAGAGCAGGTTGGACAGACACCTGTCAGGGATGATCTATGGTGTTTGGTCCTGCCGTGAGGGCAGGGGACTGGACTTGATGACCTCTCGTGGTCCCTTCCGGTACTAATATTTTATGATTCTATGAAAATACAAAGGTAACATAGGGAGGAATATGCACAATATAAATATAATAGGATACCTGGAATGGAGCTCCAGGGCCATGATTTTTTGCTGAACGGAGCCATCATGTTGGTAGTGGCCGAGAACACGTGTGTCTAGATAAGTGTTCAGTCTTAACATTCAGGGAGTGGCAGTTTCTCTAATGGGGAGACATAGGGGGCTGACAGCACCTGTGGATCCCCTGAAGCCAACCCCCTTTTGTTCCTCTTTGCAGCCCACGCCTTGCAATGTTACACGTGCCGGGAGCCGACAAGCGCCTCCCTGTGCCTGACCGTCAGCAACTGCTCCAGCGACGACACCATGTGCAAGACAGTGATATACTCGCTGGAGGAAGGTAAGGATGAGAGTCCCAGAGGGAGAAACGTGGGCTCCCAGTTGGGGAAGGGAAGGAAGTTCATCTCGCCCCAGCCCCAGGGATAGACCTGCTAACAACGGATCCAGGCTGTGAGAGTGGCCCCGGGAACAGCGGATCCTCATCTGGGCTCTGCCCTTGGCTCAGTTGGCTTCACCTCGGTCCAGATGCACAGCAGCATCGCGACTCACAACGTCCGGTCCCTTGGCAAATCACAGGAGCAACCCTGGGGTTCCCCAAACCTGAGTTAGGGACCACAGCTCCTGTCCAGTGGAGGGGGAAAGACAGACACCTTAGACTGCCATTCACAAAAGCCGGTCCCTTCGGCGGGGAGACATCTCTAGCCAACGGGAGAGGCTCATGAGAGGGGTGTTGCTAAGCCCCGCTCCTCTCTTGGCAATAGGTGTAGGGAAGCACCTATCTTGGCTTTTGATCCACAAATGGGAACCATCCACAGCTTTGGCATGTGTGTGTGTGTGCGTGCGTGCGTGCGTGCACATGCACAGGGGAAGGAGGTTGTGTGTGTGTGTGGAGTGGGAAGTGGTTGTTTCAGGAAGGCGTGAGAGGCCTGATTTGGCGTTGCTTCCAGGCTGCTAACTTCTGCCCCAGCAAGTGGCATCTTTATCTGGCATGTAGGAAACCCAAGTTCAAGTCCCTCCTTTTCTAGCAGGGGAAAAAGAATGTAAATAGGTCCCTCCCTCCTCGCAGACAGGTTCTCTAATCACTGAGTACTAGGACGTTCCCTTGCGGGCACACGCAATGTTCCCTCTAATTTGTTTCCCATTCATGTGTGGAATAAATTTTGTTCTGTGCACCCAGGCATGGGCAGATGTGCACCACTACTAGACACACTTGCTGCCAGCTGAGGGTGCTCTGGCATTGAAATTGTTCCTGGGCAGCCGCCCAAGTGCTCAGCTTACAAGGAGCACTGGACAGCCTCAGTCTCTCCTGCTGTAACACTTCCATTGTGGATCAATAAGGAAAGTGTGACAGGAGCTGGCAGACTGGCACCTACGTCTGCCTGGGGGATGCTTTGCACCTCTGAGGATGAGCCTGCATCCGCCAATAGCTGAGTGCTGAGTAGACGCTTTTCCAGAGTCTCTTCACATCTTTGAGAGGGTTTCTGGCTGCCCCTAGGATGAGCACATGGGCGGAGATTGAAGGGCCATCTGGGGAAGGCAGCTGAAGCCCCGCCCCTTCTGCCCAAAGCCACACCCCTTTTCCTGAGCCCCAGCTCCAGACCCTTCTGGGCAGCTGGAAAGCGTAGGCAGTTTTGGGAAGGCAACGCCTTCCCTTGCCTCCATTACCCGCCGCCCACAGATGAGCAGCCTTGAGAGATGGGATGTTGCGCTTGCAGGGAGGTGACACCCAATGGACTGAGACAAAACCAGGGACACATTCCAGGTATTCCTGCTTAGCTCGTGGCTGCCCATGTGGAACTGAGCCACGAGCTGTGGGGCAGGCCGGAGGCAGAGACGGCTCAGCTCCCAAAGAGGCAGAGAGACACCCCATGGAAGGTGTGAGGCCTTTCTCTACATAGAAGGCCCACACCAAGTTTGGGCATTAGTTCTTAGCTGGTCCAACCCCTGAACCTTTCTGGAATTGGAGCTGAATCCAGAGCAGCGTTCCCTCTAAGCTGAGCGCTTGGGCAGCTGCCCAGGAGAGAGAGCAGAACACCCACCGCTGGCAGCATGTGTCTCTCTTGGTGGTGCACACTCACACATGCCTCAGTGCACAGAAGAAAATTTATTCTGCACGTGGATGGAAAAAATTAGAAGGAGGCCCAGTTCTCCCTGAAGGGCTGGAGACCCTCCCATCCCTCTCCCCCCGAAACCTCCTTTTCATACCCTTTTTCCCTCTCTCGCATTGAAATGTTGCAGTTTACCCCTTCGTGGGCGACTCAGTGGTGGTCAGGGATTGTGCTCAGAAATGCATCGCGTCCGATGTGGATGACATCGGGAACACTCGCCCTACCTTTTGCTGCACCACTGAGCTATGCAACCTGGACGGGGCGGGCAGCCTACGAATCAGCTACGTGGTGCTGGGGATTTCGGCCACGTTCCTCTGCCTCCTCGTCATGACTGGGCTGTGAGGAGCTGGGCAGGAGTCTTTCCCCGAAGAACCCAAGAAGAGAGCAAGCCCCCTCTGGCTGACCTTGTCAACCGGTGGCCTTAGGCATGTGTAGGAAGACACTTCTTTGCTGTCTTAGAAACGGTGGCCCCTTGGAAGGCTGTGATCTTCTGCATTCCTGACCCCACTGATCAAGGGGCCTAGCACAGGAACCGCACCACCCTTCTGCCACTAGCTCCTTGCTGCATTAAATTAAATGCTAATCTGCTCTGGAATGTCTTTGTGGTGTCAATTAGGTGCGGAAAATTCCACAGCGCACCCAGTTACTCAAGACTGAACTATGTGAACTGAAGCGCTTGATCCGCTTCAATTTTGCGGTTCTCTGACTCGACCTCCATCCTTGTGAAATGACCAGTTGGGAGGAGGGGGTGTGTGTGTGTGTGAAATTCACCTGTCCGCAGAGAGCCCATGCAACCCCTAGGCCCCGTGTGTACATTTCATTCTCGCTCCACAAAGGGCAAGGGGGACGTTACCCTAGCTCAGAAACACGAGGCAGGCGTCTGATCCTTGATATGCCAATGAGCTGAGTTAAGAGGGGTAAATTCTGATTTTTGGGTCCCTGTTTAAGAGGAATACTAAGGTGTTGCTTAATCAATGACAACTATGAACGTTATTTATAGTTCCGGATTTCGCTGTTGAAATCTGCAGCGGAAGGATTCTCTTTCTGACCCTCTGTTCTGGCATGAAATTTCGGCAACAAGTGAAGTGAGTTCCCTCAGCCCTGGTCTTCATGAGGGAGTTATTTCAAAATAACCCTCCCTTATTTCGAAATAACAAGCGGAGCACCCATACGACCAAGCCCGTTATTGCTAAGTAACGGGCTGGTTATTTTGCAATCTGTACTCCTGCTTTCCTCAGGGAATAACGCTAATTTTGAAAGAGTTCTTTCGAAATCGTGGCAGCGTGGATGCGCTGGTGCTGCTATTTTGAAATAATTACGTCCCAGAGTCATTCAAAATAATTACTCCCCAGTGATTCCTCGGGGTCTAAGTCTGAGGTAGCACGTCCACATTAACGGAGCCTGCCTCGGACTCATTTCGAGGCTTCCCCATGGTGTGGACACGCTATTTTGATTTTACTTGTGTCAAAATAATTTCCTAGGGTAGACATGCCCTCAGTTCTCAGTGCAATTCTGCA
Source organism: Apalone spinifera (assembly GCA_030068395.1). Lineage (NCBI taxonomy): Eukaryota > Metazoa > Chordata > Testudines > Trionychidae > Apalone > Apalone spinifera. The sequence continues at coordinate 3,122,885 of CM057846.1, forward strand.
GCGTGTATATGAGACTTGGTGAGATTTCAGCATGAATGCTATGCTGAATCCAGGCCTTATTTCAGAGTCCAGGTTGGAAATCCCTACTTTTGGTTTACAACTCTCCAGAACGTGCTCTGGTTTTCTCTGTCCCATCCCTGCACTGTTCTATGGAGCTCTGACCTCTTCTGCCCTGTCACGTCATCTCAACTGAGCTGGTGATGCGAGAGCCTTCTCCCCTGCAGCCGACACCTTCTCAAATCTCTCTCCACCTCATCCACTCGCCATCTCAATGGCAAGGATCTACTGAAAAAGGTCCCTTCTCCTGGCTTCTCCTCCCTCCCCCATTTCCCGGGAACAGTTACTTCATTCCATAGTGAGGGGAAAACAATAAAGCTGCCTGACAATGGACCGTGTGAGCTCATGGGACAGTGACAAGGCCCTCAAGGGGGACTCGCGGGCCGGCCAGTCCACTCCCCTTCCCCTCCTGAGATCTTCCCCCTGGTTAAAGGATGCGCTGACACGGCTCAGCTGCTCGGTGAAATTTGTCCTTCTGCCGAGAGCCCGCCCAAGGGGTAAGCACTTCTGCGGTCTATCAGGGACTTGAGTGATAGAGATGCAGCTGTGTTAGGCTGGTCTAGCTGAAACAAAAGACAGAACTATGTGGCACTTTAAAGACTAACAAGATGGTTTAATAGGTGATGAGCTTTTGTGGGCCAGACCCACTTCCCCAGATCAATATGTGGAAGAAAATCGGCACGACCATATATACCAAAGGGATACAATCAAAAAAATGAACGCATGTGAAATTGACAAATCAAATAGAGCGGTGATTAGGCATGGTTCTGGCCCTCGGCATGGGATACATTTCACTGGGAAGATGGCGTCGATGTACAGCCTAGCGTGCTGTCCTCCAGATCTGTGACTAGGGCTCCTGGAGCTAGGGTAACACTAAATTATTATGAATAATACCATGATCCAGGGGAAGGAGGCTGCACTCGCAGAGAAGAGTCCGTCAGTGAAACAGGGAGGAGAGATCCGGCCGGGAAATCAGATACCCCCCCACGGAGGGCACACACTGCAAAGGGGGAAATGCCCGTGGGCCAAGCCATTTAAAAGGGCCTGTGACTCCGGCCAGTGCCACAGCAGCTCGGCCGAAAAGCGTCTTTTGATTCAGAGACTCAGAGGGGTCTCCGTGTTAGTCTGGCGACCCTCTGAGACTTTGGATAGTAGTCCTGTAGCACAAAGTCTCAGAGGGTCGCCAGAGATCTCTGTTTCCCAATTTTATTTGGTCATGGAACCCTTTCAAACTCGAAAGAATTTTGTGGCACCCCTAATAACAGTCTTATCTATGGAGCTGAAAAAATAGACCACAAATAAGTAAGGATAATAATAAACAAATGCTAAACAAGGTCATGAGAGCAACAGAAATGAAAATTGTTTTCAATAGCATGCATAAATGCTTAAATATTAGTAATAATAATTATTATTATTAAATCATAAAATCTTCTTGTAATGGAATTTTCTTGCAGAACTCTTATTTTCACTTCGCGGAACCCCGGGGTATCCCGAAATAGCAACGCCGCGTCCAAGGAAATTGTCTGCTATTTCGGAAAAATTTTCGAAATACTGGACACGCTCTTTCGCCATCCCTGTAAACCTCGTTCCATGAGGAATAAGAGATGGTTCGAAAGGGCACTTTATTTTGAAATCTGGTGCTGTGTGGATGGGCCAAATTTCGAAATAGCCTCTTCTGAAATTAAATCGAGAAAAGATACGCAATTTGTGTACCGCAAATTGCGTATCTTTTTTTGATTTAACAGTGCAGTCTAGACGTAGCCTTAGAGGCTAACAAATATATATAGATAGTATCGTGAGCTTTTGTGGCATAATCCACTTCCTCAGATGAGTGGAGAAAAAAGAAAAAAAACCAACCAAAACAATTTAAAGCAGGAAAAGAAGGGAGAAGGGGAAAAAAACCTAATTGTCAATAGTAGTGCTGGAGCTAAATGAGGCGAACTGAGTGGGTTGTAAGGGTACAGCTACACAGCAGCGTTATAATAACATAGAGCGGGTCTACACAGCAAGCCGTTATTTCGAAATAATGTCGAGCTGGCTGACTTCTTTCGCCGACTCCTGTAACCGTCCTCTCACAAGGAGGAAGAGTGTTCTTCCTTCCACTTCCTGCTGTGTAGACAGCTCCACAAGCTGAGTTAAGCTATTTCGACTTCAGCTAGGCAATTGATGTAGCTGACATTGTGTAGCTGAATTTTACTTTTGCCCTGCAGTATAGATGGACCTTACGGGTTCCATACTTTTGATGCTATTTGGGTGTTGAATATAACGGCCCATCCAGCTCATGTTTTTGTTCTGTCCCTGATAGGGTCAAATTTGCATGCAAAGGCCAGTTCTGCAGTTTCTCGGTGTAGTCGGTTCCTGAAATTCCTTTGTAGAAGAATGGCTATCTTTAAATCCATTAACGAATGCCTACACACTTACGGCCCAATTCATCTCCATTAGCTTCAGCACTGCTATTGGCAGGGCTTTCTCCCCCCACTTCTTTTTCTGCTCTAAATTGGGGGGCTTTTTACTTTTTTCTCCACCCATCTGAAGAAGTGGGCTTTGCCCACGAAAGCTCTTAATTCAAAGACACTTTTGATATGCCCCATGCAAGTTCTGGGGCTGGATTACTGGGCCCCAGAACCTGCCTGGGACACATCAAAAGCCTCTTTGACTCAAGAGATCTGCTTCAGCTTTCCCCAAAGCAGATAGTTTGGTCCGGGAAAGGTAGGGGAGGCACGGTGCAGCTGCCTAGGGGCTCATCTGAGCAGGTGGGGGATGGGCCATCCCACAGCTCTTGTGGTGGGGGGGAGAGGTGTTTGGGGCTTCTCCGAGTGGGGTGGGGGTTTTGTGGCCCTGGCCGAGGGAGGGGGTCAAGGTCCCATTGATTTCTGCCCTGGGCCCAGAATTGCAGTCGGTGGGCCTGACACAAACCTCGCACAATGGTCCAGCCACGTGTGTGGCTGCTGCCAGGGAATGTTGTGAAAGCCAAGACTCTGACAGGGAGGGTTCAAACACAAATTCGAGACACCTTGGAGGTCAGGTCCAGCAATGACTAGCAGCCAAGATAGTCAGAGATGGAGCCTGCTGCTTTGGGTGTCCCCAGCCTCCACTTGCCAGAAGCTCTGAGTGAGTGACGGGAGATGGATCAGTCTACGCATGCCCAGCTCTGTCCATTCCCTCTTGGCAAGAGAGGACACTTATCAAGTTTGCGGATGATCCCAAGCTGGGAGGGGCTGCACTTGCTTTGGAGGACAGGGTCAAAATTCAAAATGATCTGGACACGCTGGAGAAATGGTCTGAGGTAAACAGGATGATGTTGTGATGACGCGTTGGGTTTTTCTTGTCTCCTGCACCCCTGTAATGGCACGAACAGACTCCACCAGCCAGTCGAATAGAGGGAGTTTATTGCTTCTCCAGGATACAGCACAGCATAGATGCAATCCAATTACAGGGGCCAGGCCCAGGATGCCTCAGCCCCCCTTGAGATGGGGTGGGGGGACTGGCCCCTCAAATCCCAGCCCCTGGCTCGGCTGCTTCCTCCATGATACCCAGACAGAAACTAACTCCCTCTCTTCCAGCCCTGCCCCCAGCCAGGGCGGCATTCCCCCTTCCTTTGTGTCTCTCCCTGGGGGGTAGCTGGTCAGACAGGTTAGGAAGCCCCTTTTGCATAATGATTCATCAGCTGTCCTGCTGGGCCCTGTTGCAGACAGCAGACAGTGGAGGCCACTCACAGTCCACTGCCCAGCACAGCAACCAGCCAGGTACCCCCACTACGTCACAGCTGTTTAATAAAGACAAATGCAAAGTGCTCCACAGAGGAAGGAACCGTCAGTTTCACACATACAGAAGGGGAAGCGACTGTCTAGGAAGGAGTCCTGCTGAAAGGGATCTCGGGGTCAGAGTGGACCACAAGCCAAATAGGACTCAATAGTGGGACACGGTTGCAAAAAAAAGCAAACATGATTCTGGGCGGCATTCACAGGTCCAGAGAAGAGCAACAAGAATGACGAAAGGTCTAGAAAACATGAGCTGTGAGGGAAGACTGAAAGAATTGGGCTTGTTTAGTTTGGAAAAGAGAAGGCTGAAGGGGGACGTGATAGCGGTTTTCAAGTACCTAAAAGGGTGTCAGAAGGAGGAGGGAGAAAATTGTTCATCTTGGCCTCTGAGGACAGAACAAGAAGCAATGGGCTTAAACTGCAGCAAGGGAGGTTTAGGTTGGACATTAGGAAAAACTTCCTGTGGTTAAACACTGGAATAAATTATCTGGGAAGGTTGTGGAATCTCCATCCCTGGAGATATTTAAGAGCAGGTTGGATAGACACCTGTCAGGATGATAGACGGTGCTTGGTCCTGCCGGGAGGGCAGGGGACTGGACTCGACCTCTTGAGGTCCCTTCCAGTTCTAGTGTTCTATGACAGGTCACTGTCAGACATCCCAGTGGGGGCTGCTTTGCACGGGTGCGTCCTTATTGTGCTCCACCCTGTGCATACCTGCCGAGCTGCCCCTCCTGACACAAACCCAGCCCTTCCAATGACAGCCGTGACCCGGTTACTGCCTCGGGTGCTTTCTTACCCCCCTCTCCCTAAAATGGAATCCAAGGGCAATCCCAGTTGCAGGGCCACGGGCAGATTACAGCCCAGGGGGACGGAGCAGGGGGCGGCAAAGAACGGATCAGGCCGGAAGATCGCTGCCAGGGGGTCATTTCGCCTTTGCAGCTGCACAACCGGAGACTCAGAAGGAATCTCATGGACATTATCAGAGGTAAATTGGAGCCAGTCGTGTGGACAGGGTAGGTGCTCAGATACCGGGGGACGGATGCAGGGGAAACGGACGTTTTGTCAGGGAGCTTCCCTCTAGAGCCCAGGTTGTTTGCAAGAGCCAGAGGTTCCTGCCAATGGGAGCTGCAGAGCCAGCACTGGGGGCGGGGGCCGCATGTGCAGACCTCCCCCACCCGGCGATGCGGGGATGTACCGGCCACTTCTGGGAGCGGCGCGGGACCAGAGCCAGGGCCCTATTGTGCCGCCAGACTTGACGGCCGAAAATTTCCCAGACTGGCTCCAGGGGTGAAAACACCAGCCAGAGCGAACGTGCCTCAGGGAGAGCGCGGTGTGTTCTGCACCAGACACAGCAGCTCACACGTGTTTATTGACATGGAGTCAAAGCAAAGGCATCCAGCCTTCTCCCACCCACTGACACCCCCCCATTCGTGACCCCTCATCTCCACTTTCCACACCACCCTAATACTTAGCTCTTTCCAGCCGCAGGTCCCAATGCCCTCTCCAAGGCTGGGTCATTACTGATATAGTTGGGGAAACTGAGGCACGGGCACTAGCCCGAGCTCACACAGCTGGGGAGTACAGAGGCTGGTCTAGAACTCCGGTCTCCCCAGCTTTTCAACCACGGTGTCTTCTTTCTGAGATACCCCACCACAGCATATTCCATAGGCCCGCTCCAAGAACCAGGTGAAGGCGTGTGGATGTGTGAACAGGTTCCATGCTCCTGGCTGATGCGTGAGCGCCAGACAGCCTACGTCGGCATTTCTCCCTGCTGGGTGCGTCAGTGCTGTCTCTTATGACACCTTCGTTCAATCCGCGCTCACGTCACCTGAACCCCGCTTCTCCCCCCTGCCAGCGCTGGTTTTCAAAGCCCCGCACGGTGTGTTGTCTGGGATGGACGACTGACGCCCTGTGAATTTGTCTTTGCCCTGAGGTGGTTGTTACACAAGACCGACACGCCCGGGAACATTGTAAATTGACCGTGTCATGGCACCGAAACACAAATACCTCAGGAGCCGGATTATCTTTTTAGAAGGTCAACGCGCAGAATTCACTGAAGAACTTCAGCACAGTCATCAGCCCGGATAGCGTGAGCTCCTGACGGGAGGTGGGTGCTGGGATTTCTAAGACAACCCCTCCCCCCCACGCCTTAGATGTAGGAGATGAAGTTAGGCTGATGCCATCAAAAAAGTCCAAAGGAAATCTCTCAGAATCAAAGGAGCTCAAGTTCGGTATGGATGGTACAGGTGGCATCTCTATGAACTGGAACTCTCTGGTCTGGACCACAGATGTTCCAGGACCAGAGAGTCCCAGTGAGCTGTGGGGGGGCGGGGAGCTGGGAGACCAGCTGGAGGGGGTGACACATCCCAGCTTGGCTGTAGGGGAGAGCTGGGAAGTCTGGTGCAGGCTGCAGGAGAATGGGGGTGAGAGCTGGTGCACAACTCAGCGGGGGGAACGAGGAAGCCCAGTGGTGGGGCAGGGGGTGGGGCCAGCAGCATGGGGGCCAAAAATGACCTCCCCTGGTCTCTCAAAATCCCTCATCCGGGACCAGCCAGTTCCTAAGGGTGCAGGAACCTGTATACTCTCGTTTCTTATGTCACAATCGTCACTATAGTATCTGAGCATACAACAGGGTGTCTCCTTCCTGGGGAACAGCGACTCTGAAACTTACCTGGGGGATCATGAGTCCGGAGTGCAATGTTGTGACCAAAAGGGCTCATGATCCTTGGGGGTACCAACAGGCACATCTAGCAGAGTGGTTACTTCCCCTTTGTGTTGGCACTGGTGTGATTGCTGCTGCAGTCCTGTGTCCTGTTCTGGTGCCGGCTGAAAAAGGCTGAAAAATTGGGGAAGGGGCAGAGAAGACCCACGAGAAGGATCAGGAAACCTTGCTTTCAGAGCAATCTAGTTAGCTTAACAAAGAGCAAGGCACAAATTTGAACAGAGAGGGTGAAGAACGGTCGGCCGGGGAGTCTATCACTGGGGACCTTTAAAGACTGGATATTTGTACCCAAAGAAGAGTTGCTTTAGTTCACACCAGGATTATTAATTCAGGGAAGTCCTACGGTCCGGGTTGTGTCAGAGTCAGTAGCTCTCAGACGTACTCGAGCGCGTGCCCGTTTCTCTGTATTTGTAGCTGCCTCCCAGGGCCAGATTAAGAGCTTTAGAGACATATGGTGCCCCCCCTATGTAATTCAAAATAAAAACAATACTATACCGTAACATCTCTTTTATTTTTGGTGCCCCTGCTTTCCTGGTGCCCTAAGTATGTGCTTAGTCTGCCTATTGGGTAACCCAACCCTGCGCCTCCCCCCGCCACACATCCCAGTGGCGGGAGGGCAAGCTGGGATCTATGCATGGCCCACGAGACATTTTGTTTGCCAACGCCCGTGCGCAGGGTGGCCACGTCCCGCGGGTTCCCCTCCGTGTTGCGTTTTCCCTACTGGTGTTACTAACGTGAAGTGCAGTCAGTACTCACCTCACCTCCCGTGCGTGAGCCACACGCTCCCTCGGCAGCCCGTCACAGCGCTGCTACGGCTCCACCGGCCCACCCGCAAGCCAGCGGCTGCCACTTTCCGCTCTGCCTTCAGAGCTGGGCAGTTGTTTCTCATTCCTCCCCCTCCGGTGCTCTCCCCCCTGCCCCCTAAATTTTGTGCCCCTCCCAGTCGGAGAACCTCTGGGTGGGATGATCACAGTGGTGTCTTCTGGTCTTCTCATCCCTCATTTCTGGCGTTTCCCGTCTGCTTTTCATCCCCCGTTTGACAGACAGAGATCTGATTTGTCTAGCGCGGGATGGGCAGTCATTTTCAGGGGCGGGGCACTTCAAGACTTTGGTGAGCGGTCAGGGGCTGCGCTTGACTATGGGTAGGGTTACCAGATAGCTTCAGAAAAAATACCGGACACACTTGTGGTGGGGTAAAGTGGGGGAGAGGGCCGGCTGGAGGGGAGTGGGGCTGGTCGGGGGGAGAACGGGACAGGAAGCAGGGCTGGCGGGGGGGGGGGG
>CM057846.1:3172342-3183504 GCA_030068395.1 Apalone spinifera
TCCTGAAGATGGCAAACATACACCATTTTAGATACCAGCAGGTAGCTTGAACATGTAGCCACACATGGGTTAAAATGTGTGGATATGTTTCATCCTTCCCCATGTTTTAAAATTACAAGTCCACTTAATTGTGCATAATATATGACCATCTATTTCTCCTGAGGCTCTAGGAAGATCTACAAATCACTCGGGCTTTGCTCTTGTGGTTTTTGTTGCCTCTACGGAAATCTGGATAGAAATCAATCCTTGTATCTTTCCATTGAAGGGAAGGTTTATTCGCCAGATAATCCATAGGCACTTGGCATTATCTGTTACTCAAGGAGCTCGGTGCTTTGTTTCACGGTGTGATGTCACTGGTTACAACGAGGTAGGATCTGGCTGCAGAAGAAGTCATGGGAAGAAGTCTTAGGCCATCAGGGTGAGCGGTTGTGCCTGGAAATTTGGGGTAGCCCAGGTGTGTATCAATGAAAGAAATATGCTTTGCATTCCAAGGTTGGAGTAACCATCAGAGCAGGTGGTTTGTAGAGATTGCAGCACGGCGGACCGGACGGCAGAGAGAGAGATGCTTAGGACTTGAGGAACAGCCTGGGGTTTCTCAGAATGTTTCTAGAAGTGCAGAAAAATCACAAAGGGGAACTTGAATTCTGTTCTACACACTGATCTCAGGGTTCGGATTGGCTCCCAGACCTGGAAAGGGGGTCATTAGAGGAACTCTGGCGTGGTTACATTGTGCAATCGCTACACAGAGCTATGGTGTTCCCACAGTTACTGTAAGGCTGGGAAATCCTTCTTCTTTAGAGACCGAGCCAGCGATCTTTGGCACTGGTGCATGCGATAGGGTCACCCCCTCTGGGAGAACACCAGATCTCACAAGCCTCTGACTCTTTATGGATAATGCCTTTTAGGGCTAAGAGACAAGAGCAAAAGTCAGGTATCATAGAATCGGAAGAGACCTCAGGAGGTCACCAAGGTTCCAACCCCCTTCCCAAAGCAGGACCAAGCCCAACTAAATTATCCTAGCCAGGGCTTTGTCAAGTGGGGATTTAATGCAGCATCAGCACTTTAGTGTTTTGTGAGTGCGAATGTATATAAAGTTAAAGACACACAGGGAGAAATAACACACAGTCATAGAATCACAGAATGCTAGAACTGGAAGGGACCTTGAGAGGTCATCAAAACCCATCCCTTGCCCTTACAGCAGGACCAAGCACCATCTGGACCATCCCTGATAGGTGTCTGTCTAACCTGTTCTTAAGGTATCTCCAGGGATGGAGATGCCACAACCCCCCTAATCAATTTATTCCAGTGTTTCACCACCCTGACCGTGAGGAAGTTTTTCCTAATGTCCAACCTAAACCTCCCTTGCTGCAGTTTAAGCCCATTGCTTCTTGTCCTATCCTCAAAGATCAAGGACAAATTCCCCCTCAGAAAGGGAAGAGCTGTGTTAGAGCCTGTAGGGGCCAGGACTTGAACTTAGACCCACTGTTTAGAAGACAGCTATGCTAACTGCTACACCACCAGCATCCTCCCCACTTACGTCATAAGACACCTGTTTGACCTTGAATGTTCCTGAAACAGTCAGGGGAGAGTCTGACATTCCCCAAACCAGGAGCCTTTGTCTTCCGTGCCCAGGCTCTCTCTAGCCAGCCTGACCAGCGTGGGAGGGGAACCCCCCGCTGCATCACACATGCTCCTGCCGGAAACTGGGATATCAAGGCATCACAACTTCATGCTCACTGTGGCTGGTGACTAGCAGGTAGCTAGCCTGATTTCGGAGCGTTGTGGGTCCGGGAAGCTTTCCAGAAGGTGGTGCTGTTGCATCATCACTGGTGCCCCGGTGGTTTTGGGGATAGGAGCAGCCCAGAGTGGCAAGCCTGTTTGTTCAACATCCCAGCAACTCCTGCCCATCAAAAATGCATCTGACATTTTTTGTCATTTTGCTAATTGCTGGGCTCGTTTGGTTGTAAAAGATTCGGTGCATGGGATCCCTGCCAGGGGCTGCAGAGGAGCCTGGCATGTCTCCGGGTGGTTGGCAGGAGGAGACGGAAAAGGACTTTCTTTCTTGGAGCTCTGCTGTTGGGAGAAGCGGCAGAAGGCAGGAATTCTGCCTGGCTTCCTGGGGTCTCACCGTGCTTTCCTGGCATGGGCAGGGCGTGAGCAACCAAGAGCAGAAACGCCTGGCCCAGGCGCACACACTGGCTGATCGGGGAACAGAATCCAGACCCCTGGGCGCTCAGGCTTGGGTTCTAACCAGCGGGTGCCCCCTACTTGTGCAGGGCTAGTGATGCTTTTGATCACCCATGTTCAGTCAGGTTGGGCCGCATCTGGGGTTTGATTGGGCAGATTTTGTAGTTACTCCAGAACGGACGAGAGAGGGAGGGCCGGACTGATCTCGCGCATGGGGCAGCCAGAATGCCATGGCTGGGCTGGGGGGCGTGAGCATCCACCCTGCATGGGGGGCGTGGCTATGTGGGCTCCTCCCCCTTGGCTCTGGCTGAGGTCTGAGACTGATGCTGGGAGGTGGTGCATGCTACACCCTGTAAGGCCACGGCCAAACCTAGATGGCTGCATAGCAATGCACAATTGGGTAGTCTTAAAGAAGCAGACGTCTTAAAGCCATCCCTGCTAGTGGAGGGGGATTGAAGGACACATGGGCAAGAGCTGCCTATAGCAGCTAGGTAGATGCCTAGGTAGCCTAGCTCCCTCGTAGCATGGGAAGGCACCCCAGCCTCAGTTTCCCTTCTCTCCAGTGGCTGAGAATAAGTGTATTAATATGGACACCTCAACTCACAAATCACTTCCTGCCTTCTTTGACTCCAGGCTTGTCATCCAGTTCTCATCGTCCAGTCTGGAGGGCTCTCAGACTTACCCCCTCCCTGCTCCTCGCCAGACTCCCCCAGGCTCCCCTCCACTTCTAGCGTCTAGGGTGGCCTTTCTTACAGCCCACCTGCAGGTCAGCTGACCAGTCACAGGACTGCTGGCCTAGTCGCTCCTGAAAGTGATGGAGAATAAGACAGAGAATATCCAGGAGCAGCTCGAGGCGGGCTGCCGGCAACTGGCGCTCCAGGTGGAATGCACGATCAGCGCCCCCGCCTCCATAGCCCTCAATGGCATGACGTCATCATTGGGCGCCACGTTAAACGCGACGCCATAGGCAACTGCCGAGGTTGCCTACACTCATGGGCCGCCCTGAGAATATCGTATTCCCTCTGTATAAATCCATGGTACGCCCACAGCTTGAACACTGTGTACAGATGTGGTCGCTTCATCTCCAAAAAGACTTCTTGGCATTGGAAAAGGTTCAGAAAAAGGGCAACAAAAATGTTGAGGGGTTTGGAACGGGTGCCATATGAAGAGAGATTAGAAAGACTGGGGCTTTTCACCTTAGAAAAGAGGAGACTCAGGGGAATATGAGAGAGGTCTACGAAATTATGCCCGGTGTGGAGAAAGTGAATATGGAAAAGTTATTTACTGGTTCCCAAAGAACTAGAGGTCACCCAATGAAATGGATAGGTAGCAGGTTTAAAACAAACAAAAGGAAGTTTTTCTTCACACAGTGCACAGTCAACCTGTGGAACTCCTTGCCACAGGATGATGTAAAGACCAGGACTTTTACAGGGGTCAAAAAAGAACTAGATACATTTGTGGAGGTTAGGTCCATCAATGGCTATTAACCAGGATGGGTAGGATGGTGTCCTTTGCCTCTGTTTGCCAGAGGCTGGGAATGGGTGACAGGGAAGAGATCACTTGATGATTCCCTGTTCTGTTCCCTCCCTCTGGGGCACCTGGCGCTGGCCACTGTCAGCAGACAGGACACTGGGCTAGATGGCCCTTTGGTCTGACCTAGTGTGGCCGTTCTTATGTGACACGTGTCCTTTTGTTGATTTTCAGCAGCGAGTTTGTCTGATGTTTTAGAACTCGGGTGAAACTCCAGAGAATTGCGTCACAATGAACGTGAGAAACATCCCCCCAGGAGCAAATGTGCACCTGATGTGACTGGCCTTTTGGTGTTTCCACGTGCTATGAATTTTTGTGAGCTCAGGGCACAGCTCGCAAGGCTAAACATTGGGTGTCTGCTGGCTGGAAGATACCCCTTAATTTTTGATTCAGGAGAAAATTGGCCAGGTGCAAGAGTGTTAAATTCACTCTGGTTTTTTTCTTGCACTGAAGAAAAGATTTTTCTTCCACCTTTATGTCCTATGTCACATGGGCTACTATGGTGATGAGGGCGGTCGGAGAAAGCAGCTAGAATAGACAATAGGAATTCCAATTTATATCTGTCATTTCCTTCCGCTAAAAACACTTTGCTGCAAAACCCATTAGAAAACCCCTGCGTTTCTCAAAGCTGGGATGCAAATAGAAGTGATGCTGGCTATTGCCCACATGAAAGGCGGTCCGTCGTGCACATGGGGAGGGCTAGATTCCAGTTACTTCTGCTGTCCCCTTTGTTTATTCTCCAGCGGGTGTGCATTATAGTGACAAACGGTATACATTTAGGGCAGGGGTGGGCAATAATTTTTGTTGGGGGGGGGGCCACTCCAATATTTTGGTAAGCGATCAAGGGCCGCACTTTTCTATGGAGCGGCTGCAGGGTCTGGGCAGCAGTGATTGGGAGATAGTGGATTACAGGATCTTGGCAAAAGGAAGAAAGCAGCAAAATACATACCCTGGACTTCAGAAAAGCAGACTTTGACTCCGTCAGAGAACTGATGGGCAGGATTCCCTGGGATGCTAACATGAGGGGGAAAGGAGTCCAGGAGACCTGGCACCATTTTAAAGAAGGCTTAGGAACAAACCCTCCCGATGCACAGTAAGAAAAGCAAATACAGCAGGCGACCAGCTTGGCTTAGCAGTACAATCCTTGGTGAGTTTCAACACAAAAAGGAAGCTGAGTTTTAGCTCGTGGTAAAGGCACATACACATAGGGTTTGTCTACACTAGCCCCCTAGTTCGAACTAGGGAGGCTAATGAGGGTGACCGAAATTGCAAATGAAGCGCAGGATTTAAATATCCCGTGTTTCATTAGCATGTTCCTGGGCGGACGCCATTTTTGGAAATTGACTAGCACGGAATAACTGCCCGCGTCTATTCGCGGCAGAGAAATGGGAGTTCGAAGTAAAGCGGTTTAACAGCTAATGAGGTTTAACAGCTAATTCGAATTAAGGGCTTTATTTCGAACTCCTGTTTCACTGCCATGTGTAGAAGTGGGCAGTTATTCCGGGCTAGTCAATTTCCAAAATAGCGACCGCCCGGGAACATGCTAATGAAGTGTGGGATATTTAAATCCCGCGCTTCGTTTGCAATTTCGGTCACCCTCATTAGCCTCCCTAGTTCGAACTAGGGGGCTATTGTAGACATACCCTAAGATCTAGAGGTTGTGGGTTCAGATCCACCCATTGACGTTACACCTACACTTTAAATGCTGGTCGCTTCATCTCAAAAAAAGCTATATTAACATTAGAAAAGGGCAACAAAAATGATGAGGGGTTTGGAATGGCTGCCATATGAAGAGAGATTTAAAGACTGGGACTTTTCAGCTTAGAAAAGAGGAGACTAAGGGGGGATAGGATATAGATTGATAAAATCATGACTGGTGTGGAGAAAGTGAACAAGGAAAAGTTATTTATTTGCTCCCATAACATAAGAACTAGGGGTCACCAAATGAAATTAACAGGTAGCAGGTTTAAAACAAACAAAAGGATGTTTTTCTTCACAGTCAACTGGTGGAACTCCTTGAGTTTGTGATGAAGGCTAGGACTTTTACAGGGTTAAAAAAAAAAAGCTAGATAGATTCATGGAGGTTAGATCCATCAATGGCTATTAGCCAGGCTGGGTAAGAATGGTGTCCCTAGCCTCTGTTTGTCTGGAAATGGGTAACAGGAGAGGGATCACGTGAGGATTATCTGTTTTGTTCCTTCCCTCTTGGCATTGGCCACTTTTGGCAGACAGGGTACTCAGCTAGACAGATGGTTAGTCTGATCCATTGTGGCCGTTCTTATATTCTTCCTCCCTAGAATTTGTGATTATGCTCCAACAACCTGGTCTAGAGCCATTCAAGTCCATGCAAAAGCTCTGTTGGACTTTGGTTCATGCCCCCCCGAGCAAAGGCCAAGGCACATGCGTAGGGGCATGGCAGATTACAGGGGAGGATTACAGATGACCACAGACAAAATATGATGGGGTAATGTTTCCACATAGCACACTCTAGCAAAGAATAGAGCACTTTACCAATGACCTCTATACAGCAACAGGATGGGTATCACCTGGTGCTTTCACCTCCCAATCTCCCAAGATCTCCATCCTCAAATGTCTACACTCGCGGCTTCTTGCGCAAGTGCGGCCGTTCTTGCGCAAGAATCCGCAGAGCATCCACACTGCCCGCCCGCTCTCGCGCAAGGAAATGTACAGTCCGGCGTGGTAAGAGAGGGCTTCTTGCGCAAGAGAGCATCCACACTGCCATGGGTACTCTTGCACAAAAGGACAGCTCGCACATTTCTAATGTTAATATAGTTTTTTTTGAGATAAGGCGACCAGCATTTAAAGCGTAGGTGTAACATCAGTGGGTGGATCTGAACCCACAACCTCTAGATCAGACTTCTTGCACAAGAACCCCATGGGTAAACAGATTCCGCCAGTCAGACTGTCAGCAAGACGACCACAGGTTCTCACTAAATAGCCTGCTTTTCAACCAAAGAACAAGCTACATGGTGATTACTTTATCCACCACTGAAATGCACCCACTTCTGGGGTGGAATGGCTCAGCTGTTTGACAACACATAGCAACACAGCACAGTAGGTGAGACTGAGAAGTCAGGAAATATAGCCTATCCGTTGAAACTACAGGGAGATTTCAGATAGGCAGGAGAATGAACATGGCCAGGGCGCTGGTTTAACTTTGCTTCTTGAACGACCATAATTTTTTATATCTCATTGGTAGGCTGGTAGCTTTCAGAAAATAGAGGCCTCTGGCAGCAGTCTGGGACATTGGTTCAATAGTAACTCTGAGGGTTAGGGGTTTCTACCTGTTTTTCAAATCACTTAAGCAAGTGTCATTTTAAATTCATGCTTAAATCCACGTGACTTCAGAGGAACTCCAACAACTGGGGATCTGGCTCGGACGGTGGCTGCATTCAAGTGGCCCCTCTCACAGTTCCAGGCGAGCCTCACCAACGCACTGGCATTGATTGTTGTTTTGTATCTTTGGCTAACTGAGCCATTTCTGCACGTCCCAACTCCGAGGTGCCCATGTGCTAGCCCAGCCACTCGGCACGCAGACACGTGAGACCCTGGTTTGGATCGCAAATCCAGGTTTCACCTGCCACTTGATTTCTAGGTCTCTGTGTGAATCTGTGGGGCTTTGTTGCGATTTCACCAGCTGGCTGGTGATTATGCTGTCTTTGAGAAAATTTTCTATTAAACACCTCTTGTAAACACTTTGCCGGCTCGGCCTGCCTGTGATTTATCATAACGGTTGGTGGAGCCGGCCCTTTTTCTCCTCTGCGTGGAAGAAGAGGAAACAAGCAAGGGAAATTGTAATTTTACTCTAAGCACATGATTAAGAACTGTTGTTGTGTTTGTTTGCTTTCCTTCATGGCAGAGGAGGTTTTAGTGTTAAACCAGCTGCTGATTCCAATCTTAAGCAAACAGCCATTTAATAGAGCGATCGAATTTATCTCCTTGTTTTCATGCATGTGGACTAAGCCTCCAGGAAGCTTTTCAAGGAGCTGCAAGATTTATTTAATGGCATCCTCGTTGTGTTCCTAGACCTTTATAAAGCACTTAAACCTGAATTCTATTGAATCATAGAATACTAGAACTGGACGGGACCTCGAGAGGTCATCAAGTCTAGTCCCCTGCCCTCACGGCAGGACCAAGCACCAGCTAGATCATCCCTGATAGGTGTCTATCCAACCTGCTCTTAAATATCTCCAGAGATGGGGATTCCACAACCTCCCTAGGCAACTTATTCCAGTGTTTAACCACCCTGACAGTTAGGAAGTTTTTCTTAATGTCCAACCTAAACCTCTCTTGCTGCAATTTAAGCTCATTGCTTCTTGTCCTATCATCAGAGATCAAGGAGAACAATTTTCCTCCCTCTTCCTTGCAATATCCTTTTAGGTACTTGCAAACTGTTATCATGTTTCCTCTCAGTCTTCTCTTTTCTAAACTAAACAAACCCAGTTCTTGCAACCTTCCCTCTTAGCTCATGTTTTCTAGACCTTTCATCATTTGTGTTGCTTTTCTCCAATTTCTCTACAGCTTTCCTGAAATGTGGTACCTGGAACTAGACACAATACTGCAACTGAGGCCTAATCAGCACAGAGCAGAGCGGAAGAATGACTTCACACGTCTTGCTCTCCACACTCCTGTTCATATAGGAGCTAATCCTGTTAATTGAAGTCAATGGCACAGCTCCCACTCAGTGGCGTGAGGTCAGGCTTTTAGGCTTGCTATTGCAAATGCTCACATATGGCCTTACTTTTAACCATGTTAGTAGCTCCATTAAAGTCACCAGGATGACACAGGTGCTGTGAATTAAGTGTGTGTAGGTGTTTGCTGGAGTGGGGCCATAAGCACTTGGCTAAATGTAACCGCACATTTGAAGTCAAAGCTTATAATTAAGCGTCTGCATGAGTGCTTTGCCGAACAGAGACGGGGTTACTCCAGAATTTCAATCTGTCCTCTGCTAGTTAAGAAGATAGAGGTTCCCAGACTGGGGTCCATCTGGGCCTGGCGCCTGGCTCTGACAGTGGCCAGAGGAAATGCGCCAAAGGAAGAAGTCACAACGCACAGCGAAGTGCACAGTTATTTCTTTAGCGGGTGCAGTCGTCTAGACAAACAACGGCCTCTTGTGATGCAGTTCTGCGGGCCCACTGCTGAACCTAGTCAGCGGCATGCATTGACAATGGGCATCGTGCTTTGTGCCTCACTGCAGCTGCACCGGTTGGTTGCCTAGCGACACCTTGCCCAATCCGCAACCTGTTCAAGAGGGACCGTGGGTGATGGAGCAGGTCACAACCAGGCAGGTAGATTGTGGGGTCGGCAGCAGTGCCTGGTTGGGGAGTCTGACAGGAGTCCATTTCTCTCGCCAGAGCGTTTCCGCCCTACCGTCCTGGCATGGCGGGTGCATCAAAGCGGGCGACGTGACGACAGACGTACGACTGTGGGCTTCAAAAAGGCATTGTGCAGCAGCAGGGTGAGGCTGGCGTGTACTTTCTCCAGGAACATGCCAGGGGCAACCCCTCTCATCGGAGATGGGGAGGAGCGGATTTTTAAGGCCTGAGGGTTTAATATCCCTTCCAAAATGTCTGTTAACATCACTCATGATCCCTCTGAATATTTTTGTAATCCACAGGAATATCCAATCCCTTTATGACTCTTGTTACATTGTTAGCTTCCGGTTCAAGGTTGTTAAGTGTTCGATTTCCTTCTCTCTCCCTGTCGTATCTGGACACTTCATGGGTCATTTCCTGAACCTGCTCTAGGGAGTAGCAATTTTCACTGATCCCGACTGGGGTTTGTGGATGCAAAAGCAATAGCCATTAATACCATATGGAAATAAAAACATCTAAATTACAGCTGTATCCACCCTACTGCAGCTGTCCCAACAATATCGGAGACATATTGGTGCAGCCAGTGTAAATCTGCTATATATTTGAGAGAGTTTGTCTGGCTGTGTGTCTGGCTGTCTAAGAACTCCTGCTAAACGGTAAGAGCTAGGACCACCAAATTTGGTTATACAGCTTCCTCTTATCATAACATAAAGCAAGGTAAGAGTTTGGTTGTGCCAGGAAGATGGGCTGTGCCTGGAATGGGATTGGTTCTCATAAATCCACACTGAAAAGAGACAGAATCCCCAGGCAGGTGAAAGGGGCTGGCTGAGAGCACACTCCCCTCCATTGTCTGGGACAGTGTCCTGCCTTGAGCCTCCCACCCCCCAGGTGCCCTTAGGGAGGGCAGGGGGCTAAAGCCTCAACCCCCAATTCATACAGGGAACATTGCTGGCTGGTCCCCTTCATAAGGGAGTGAGGGAAAGTGCCTAACTGGCTGCATTCCTCACTCTGACTGGGGAGCGCAGTGGGCAGATGGACCTGGACCTGCCCAAGTGGGGGGATGTGCACCCCTCCCCTGGCTGCGTCTGCTGGAGCAGTAGCAGCCATGGAGAGGTGCTTTTCATCTGGCCCCATGTTCCTGTGGTGGTGGAGGGAGGGGGTGGAATCTCCATCCCTAGAGGTTTTTAAGTCCTGGCTTGACAAAGCCCTGGCGGGGATGATTGGGTGGGGGTTAGTCCTGCTTCGGGCAGGGGGCTGGACTCGATGACTCCTGAGGTCTCTTCCAGCCCTCGGATTCTCTGATTCTATGAGAGAGGACTGGGGTTGTCCTTTCTCCCCGGGGCAGCTGCATCCTGGACCCCTCCTCCCCAGCCCCACCCCAGTCCTGTGATTTCAATGCAGCATGGACATTTTCATTTTATTTTCCCCAAACCTCACTGAGTTAAGGACCTGAGCGACACCAGGTAAATCTTCTAGCATTTCACATTTGCAAATTTTCTAAGACAACTGTCACGCCTAATTCAGGGAAGATTTCATGGATGTGTTTTGGTTTTGCTTTTCAGCCGGCCGTGGAGGTGGGACACATTTCAAAACACGCTGAGGAGGCTTTCTATTGATATTTTCCAGTGATTCCTTCTCCCGTGTGAACAAGAGCGGAAAGAGGCCAGCGGGGCATGAAGAGGGGTAAATCAGCATCCTTTTGAGCCAGTGGTGTTGTTGATTTACACGAGCGGAGAATCTGGCTCCTACAGAGTTGTAGCTTTCATCCATAGCAAGAGGCGGCTATTGGGAACGCCTTGCTCAAGGAAGAAAGCAAGTTAGGGAAAAAAATTGTGCAGACCTGCAAGATGTTGTTTGTTGCCTTTAAAGTGAGCTTGTGAGTTTGGCATTCACAACAAGGGGAAAAAATATATATTAAGGGCATGAAACAATGAAATCTCAAAATCTCTTTCATTTGAGAAGAGATTATAAGGACTGGGACGGTTCAGGTTAGAAAAGAGACAACGAAGTATTTTTTTTGTTGGATAGAGGTCTATGAAATCACGACTGGTATGGAGGATGCGACTAAGGGGGCACTTACACAGAACTCTTACCTTGAAATAAGCTGCA
>CM057846.1:3290238-3302212 GCA_030068395.1 Apalone spinifera
TGGACTTGATGACCTCCTGAGGTCTCTTCCAGCTCTAGGATTCTATGATTCTAGAACAATCAGAGATTCCTGTCCTCTGTGCTTTGGACACTGTCGGGGGCCTGTCGCAGGCACGTTCTACACAGCCACCTTTTCTGGTCTAATCTGGCTCAGGTCAGTTTGCTAGTGTGGGAAGTGTCATCTCGGGGATACAATGGGTACCTTGCTGAGCTATAAACAAGAGCTGCTACAGGCAAAGGTTATCACAACCGCCCAGACTATGTAGCGCCCGCTCAGAAGGGGCATGTACAGCACACCACGCGGGGCAGAAGGGTCACGTTAACTATTCTGAGTGGCGGAAATCATTCATGTCAATTGCATTTCCTAGCAAATTTCCAGTCAGCTTCTCAAACCGTTTTAGGCTTGACGACGCTGTGGTGAGATAGGAAAAGTCGGGGGGACTTGCCCCCACCATGGCAATAGAGCGGTATTGCTCAAATCACTTGCGAGATTCTCTGCCTAGGTGTAATGCCAACAGGTGGAATCGAACAATCTCTGCCTAGGTGTAATGCCAACAGGCGGAATCGAACCGGGGATCTCTGGAGTTTAGGGGGATGAGTCTCTACAGCTTGAGCTAAAAGCCAGCTGGCTCATAGCTGAGGCTGTAGAACAGACTCATCTTCTCTCTCTCTGTAAATAGTCTCTGTGCCACTCCATAGGAAAAGTGAACCACCCCCAGTAGGTGTGTGGCTTACATACAGACCACATCTTTTTCTATCAGACGTACAGCACCATGCATCCCACCTGTGCCTGCCCAAAACAGGACAGAAAGGAGCAAGTTGTCCTAGTGTAAGGCTCCTATGGCACGGACGTAGCATAATAGGAATAGGTTAGGTGGGGAAGTGGGGCGGGCCAGAGTAACAAGGCCTGTTCTCAAATGGACCGAAGACCTGGCTGTTAGTCTGGACCAGGGTTTCCCAATTTTATTTGGCCATGGAACCCTTTTCAGCTTGAAAGAATTTCAAAGAACCCCCTAGGGTTCCTTTGTCGAGCAAAAGAAAAAAAAAAAGTTGAGTCCCGCTGCAATTTGTCTCTGTCTCTTTAAGAGGGAGCGGGGGAGTGCTGGGTTCTCCCGGAACCCTTACTTTTGCGGCGCACAAATTGGGGAACACTGGTCTGGACAATGTTTATTTTGCATATGTCCATATACAGCTTTCTTCCTTTTGCTTCACCCATTTGGTGGTCATAACGCCTCAGAGCATGTCTACACGAGGAAACTAAATTTGAAATAATAACTCCCAAAATAACACCATAGAAATAGCGCCTCCACACTACGGGGGAGCCTCGAAATCAGTCTGAGTCAGGCTCCGTGAATGTGGACAAGCTACCTCAGCTTAGAGCCCCAGGAAGCACTGAGGAGTAATTAGTTTGCATGACTCTGGGGCGTCCTTATTTCGAAATAGCAGCAGCGGAGTGTCCACGCTCCCGTTATTTCGAAAGAACAATTTTTAAATAAGTGTTATTCCCCGAGGAAAACAGGAGTCCAGATTTCGAAATAATTCCCTAGTGTAAACCAGGGTGCATTTAGCTCTCATTTGAAGCCAAAGGAAAGACACCTGTTAGCTTCCAGTACGTCTAGACTACAAGCCTCTTTCGAAAGAGATCATCTAGACAGCCACAAGACTTTCGAAAAAGCAATCTGCTTTTTCGAAACAGAGCACCCTGGCAATCTGGATGCTCTCTTGAAAAAGCCCTGTTTGTGTTCAAAAACACCTTTTTTCAAAAGAGCTCTTTCGGAAAAAGGCAATCTTCCTCATAAAAGTAGGTTTACCAATATCGAAAAAAACTGCCGCGTTCTTTCAATTTAATTTTGAAAGAACACCATGGCAGTCTAGATGCAGGTGAAGTTTTTTTTTAAAAAAAAAGGCCACTTTTTTTGAAAAAATTCTGTCAGACACACCCCGTGGGGCCAGGAGCAAGACCTAAAGGGCATGGCTGTGAACTCTGGCAGGTTGGGCAGTGACCGTGTTTCTCTCGAAGGCAGTGCTGTTCAATCAGGACAAAATCTGCCCGTTGCTGTGAATAACAGAATTGTGGACTTGTGGGCCAACGCCTGGTTTAGTAGCCGAACTTGTGTGATTACACCCTTTGGATGTTGGTAGGTGAAAGCAAATCGTTCTGCAATAATGCTTGGGAGACTTTTGGGGCTATTGCAATACAAACTATAATATATGGTAGTTTGCTAGGGCCCCATCCAAAGCTTTTGAAGCCAATGGAGGACTTTCCTTTGACTTGAGAAGAAAGTTGGATCTTCCCAGTGAGTTGAATAGGTTTTGGATCAGCCCTTTTGTGAACTAATGGTACAGATAGAAGCATATTAAAAATAATAGCAGAGGGAATGCACAGGGCTGGCCCACAACATTTTGCCATCTGAGGCCAGGAGCTCAAATGACGCCCCCGTCCTCCCTCGCTTGGGCCAAAACTTTGAAACGTGTCTTGTGCTTCCTCTAGCACAGCACTCCACCATCTCTGTGCATCTAGAGCAGAGAGAATATATATGCACCAGCAGCAGACACAATTTTCTACACTCTGGGTCTTAGTGGCGCCCCCATCCCCCACAGTCTGGCACATGAGGGGGCCTCTTCAGTTCGCCTCAACGTAGGGCCGGCCCTGGGAATGCATTGGTCCTACTGCCGCGGTATTCATTTCTCAAAGTATAATTCTAAGCCATTAATCCCATCGCCCTCTGGAGACGCCCTTGGCTCTCAATGCTTACCATTCCTCCTCTCTGAGTCACACCTGGGGCGTGAGCCTCCGTTCTCCAACTCCCCTGTAAACCACAGATCACGTCACTGAAATCAATACATAGCACTAACGTCAGGGAAAGGACATTCGGGGCCGGTGGCAGCCAAAGGGGGATATTAAAAAGTAGAGCTGGTTGGGAATTGTTCCATGTAACACTCAGTGTCGGAAAACGCCGATTCATGGAAACTGAAATTGTGTTGTGGGAAGGGGTCAGACTCAACGGATGTCTCCACTCCAAAATGAAAAAAGTCATAGAATCATAGAGCTGGAAGAGACCTCAGGAGGTCATCAAGTCCAACCCCCTGCCCAAAGCAGGACCAATCCGAACTCAATCAACCCGGCCAGGGCTTTGTCAAGCTGAGACTTAAAAACCTCTAAGGATGGAGATTCCACCCCCTCCCTAGGGAACCCATCCAGTGCTTCACGACCTTCCTAGGGAAACAGTTTTTCCTAATATCCAACCTATACCTCTCCCATAAATAAACTGAAATTCTCCAAGCCCAGATCTATACTAGGGCTTTATTTCAAAATAACTCTCCCTTAGGTCAAATTAATAAGCGGAACGTCCATACGACCAAGCTTGTTATTTCAAAATAATAGCGGTAGCGTGTACGCATAAGCTTATGGGATAGTTGACTAGTCCCTTGACTAGTAGCTTCTCCCTCCTCCTTCCCCCGCTTTGCGTCCTCTATCAGAGGCGGCAAGGTGGGGGGGAGCAGGAGCCAGTGCTGGGGAGAGCCCGCTTAAAAGCCGGTTCCCCCCAGCACCTTCTCCATGGAGGGCAGGGGAGGCAGAAGGGTAGCGGAGACCGGGCACCAGCTGATTCCCAGCTCACACCCAGTCTCAGATGTTGTGCCTCTGCTTTTTAAATGTATTAAGAGTCTGCTGGCTCTTTATATATTTAAAAGGCTGCTGTGCTGTGCAGGGGAGCTGATTCCTGGCTCGTGCTGGATCCGGCTGAGCTTCAGCCTTTTAAATGCATTAAGACTCTGATGGCTCTTAATATATTTAAAAGGCTGAGCAACGGACGGGTTAACTCCCAGGGCTGGGAGCTAACCCCGCTGTGGCTCCCCCCCTTATCGATTAATCGACTACTCGGTGCAAATTCCATTGACTAGTTGATTAAACTAAATTTAACATCCTTCCACTGGTGCTGCTATTTCAAAATATTTACTCCCCAGAGTAATTTGAAGTTATTACTTCCCTGTGCTTTCTGAGGCTCTAAGTCAGAGGTAGCACGTCCACAGTAATTGAGCCTGCCTCGGACTAATTTTGAGGCTTCCCCGTAGTATGGACACGCTAATTCGATTTTGTGACATTGGGAGTTATTAAGATGAATTTAGTAATTTTGAAATAGTTTCTTAGTGTAGACATGGCTAAAATGTATTGTTATGATTCCTTTGAAATAAAAAAAAAATTGATCTATTGCAATTGGGCTTGAAATAACTTTTTGTTTACAAATTTAAGCTAACGATACTCGGTGCAATATATGGCCAAAATTGATATGAGACATTTCCATTGACTCAAACTGGAGGGAATGTTTAGTTTGCACAAACTTTTGAGAGTTAAATTTTTGCGCACTACGGGAAGGGGTTTTATGTTTTTATATCTGAAAATCTTCCTGAGACAGGAGAACTAATTCCCTCCCGGTGCTCATTAAAAGTCACCAACTTAAAGATTGACTCATTCATCTTTACTTGACAGGATACACAGCCCACATCTAACACTGAGGAGGTTTGGACTGCCAATAACTCCGGCAGTATTCATTAAAAATGTTAATGCTTTGTGGCTTTATCTAAATCATATGGTTCAACGCAAAGGCGCATGTTTATTTGGCCTTTTCAGTTACGAGCATTGAATTAATCCAGGCTCTGAGTTGTTCTGCCTTTTCAAGAACTTCCAGTTTTTGCATATTTTGAAGGTAATTTTTTTTTAACTTTACCTCTTCGGGGAAAGTGGATTTTTAGTTCTGTGGATCCACATCAATGGATCTCCCACTTTCTCCCCCTACAAAGGTCTCCCACTTTTTAAAGTACAAGATCACTTTCAGACTTTAAGTGCAATCCAAGATCTATGGAAAACCCAGACACTCTTGCCCCGCCTCCTGCCCCACCACTGCTCACGTCTTCCTCCCTCCCACCCCCATCCTCACTCACTTTCCCCAGGCTGGGGCAGGGGCTCGGGATGCAGGGAGGGGGTAGGCTCTGGTCTTGGGCCGAGGGGTTTGGAGTATGGGAGGGGCTCTGAGCAGAGCTTGGGGCAGGGAGTTGGGGTGAAGGAGGGGGTTCAGGGTGCAGGCTCTGGGAGGGAGTTTGGGTGCAAGGGAGCGCAGGGCTGGGGCAGGGGGTTGGGATAGAGGAGGGAGTTCAGGATTGGGGCAGGGGTTCTGGACTCCGGTTGGGCACCTCAGGCAGTTTCTGGGTGATGCAGAGGGACTAAGGCCAGCTCACCCCTGCCCCCACTCCCAAAAGCAGCCAGAAAGCTCCCTCTATCCTCAGCCCTGTCATGCCCTCCCCTTGCTCTTTGGAGAGGGGGCAGGGGGAGAGGGGCACCCTGACATCAATGCTCCCCTGCTCTCCCTCAACACCAAGCCAGGGGAACAGCTCCAAAACAAGAGTGGCTGGAACAGCACGGCAGTGGGGGGAAGGGCAGCTGAGGTGCCGGCACTTAGTAGCCCTCTGGCCAGACCAGTCCATGTCACCGGTCAGAGGCTTGAGCCATGGATCCCGATCATCTGGCTGGCGACCCCTGGGCTAGACTTTTTTGTTGGCTGCACCCGGCTGGAGGAAGAAGGAGTCCAATGGGGAGCTCTGTGGAGCAGACATGTCCATTCTGTTCCAGGAGTAGGGGGGCACCTCCCTTGCCTTTCCCCTCCTCCCTTTGGTCCGCCTCGTCTATTTCGAGGGTGCGCGGTGTGCGGGCAGGGACTGTCCCTGGGGGCTTGACTTCAGGTGCGGCTTCTATAAAGAACTAGTTGGATTGCGAGGAGTAAGGACGAGGCAGGGCTGCAGCAGAGGGTGGCGTTTGAGGCACGCCCGGCCTGTTTCCCTTCTCGGGCCACCAGGGCGCTAATGGAGGCGGGGCTGGGGGTGCTAATGGAGGCAGGGTTGGGGGCGCTAATGAAGGCACGTTCCTCCTCAGTTCCATGTGTCAGTCTGACCCAGAGCTTGTATAACCCACACACCCAGTGTGGTTCACTGTCCCATGCAGGGCCCATGAGACCACAGTAACAAAGAAGACCAAGAGCCCTCTACAGCAGGGGCTGGGAGCCAGCTGGCTTTTTCACTCAAACTGTAGAAGCTCCTGTACTAAACTTCTGAGGTCCCAGGTTCAAATCCACCCTGTGGTGGTTATACTTGGCCTATCAGGACAGCTGTCCCCTAGGTCTCCCCCTGTTTTCCTGTGGCTCTCCATTCTAATTGCAGTAATGTTCAATAATACAGTAAACTTCCAATAATCTGGCACCTTTAGGATCCAGGGGGTGCTGGATTATCAGATATGCCAGACTATCGGAAGGGGGGGTGGGTGGATGGGAGGGCAGTTCTGCGGGACCAACCTGGCAGCACCCCAGCTGCTCTGCCCCAGGCATCCCCAAGTCAGCCACTGCTGAAACTGACCAGCGGCTGCCTCGGGAAAGCCCGGGGCAGAGCAGCTCCAATTGTCCAGCTGCCTGTAGCACTTCTGGGTTCCAGGTGGTGCCGGACTAGCTGGAGTGCCAGACAACTGGAGTTTTACTGTAATAGGAATTCTGGCCCTAAGAACACAAGAACAGGCTGGCCTTCTGTATAATTAAAAAAAAACCACCAGTTTTAATTAAAGGTTGCAAATCATAAAAATAAATTGAAATTTGACAGATTTATGTTACTATGATGTTACGACATGCCCCATTGTCTCGTGGCATGGCACATGAATAATTTTTCTCTTTCCATGCGTTCTCTCCTCATATTTCATCGTTCTTGCCAACCCTTTCGCTTCACCCAACTTTTAGTTTAACATTAATCCTATCCTACTTTACTGTCATTGATTTCTAGTTGGGTAATGTAGTTGGAACAGTTGCTGGATTTTTTTTCTCAGTAAATTAACACCATGGAAGATAAAAAAAAAAAAACTGTCCAGAGCTCAGGACTGTAAAAGGAAAGATGAGTAGATGGAAGAACAAGCAAAGCAAAAAAGGTTCTTTCCTCAAATATTTATTTTTATTTTTACATTGTTCATTTTGAATGCCAGGTAAATAAAAGTAAAATATCAGTCTAGATATCTCATTTTATTTATGTGTATGTGAGGGAGGGAGCAGTAAAGTCATAGTTTGCCTACGGTGCCAAAAACTTTTAGGCTGATCCTGCCTGTTTTCGTTGCCCTTTATAATGATTTACATACATGATCGTACCCTAATGAACTGGTTTGTGCACTGTACATCACTGTCCTCTCCTGGATATAATTGGAACTGCTGACCTGTGTGTGTCATAAGCCCTATACTGCTTACAATGCATGGAGATTTTCCTCTATCCCAACTGGGAAAAAGCCTGTGATTTTGTAGGATCTGAGTTCTATCCCAGTTGCCATGTTGTGCAGCAAAGTGACAGCCATGAAGTTCATGTTTTCGAATGCCCAGGTCTTGTGGCTGTCCTGCAAACTGGCAGCTGCTATTGGCTGGAAACAGGCCAATGGGAGCTACTGGGAGCAGGAGCAGTGTGAGAACACTCTGCCCC
The DNA here is from genome assembly GCA_030068395.1 of Apalone spinifera. NCBI lineage: Eukaryota > Metazoa > Chordata > Testudines > Trionychidae > Apalone > Apalone spinifera. The sequence goes on from CM057846.1 coordinate 3,297,732, forward strand.
CTCCCTCCAGGCTCTCAGCATTCACAGAAGCACATGGCCCTGCAGCAGTCGGCTTCACTGAATACCGAGCGGGGACGGGGCAGTCATGGAGCCAGCTGAGCCTCTCATGGGCTGGATCTGGCAGCTCAGCAGGCCAGAGCTGGCTCACAGATTGTATTTTGTCCAGCCCCACCCTAGCCCCTCAACTCCCCATAGGGCAGCGCCTTTCAGTGCCCCGGAGGATCCGGGCCAGGGTTTGCTCCCGGGGCCACGCATGTCCCGCTCATTTACGTGAGAGTCCCAGGAGGGACATGGGGGGGAGAAGCATCACTTCCTCTCTCCAGCTGAATGCGGAGGCGGCCCTGCTTGGCAGACCCCCTGAAATCTGTTCGTGGTCCCCGAGGGGCCCCGGGCTCCTGGCTGAGAGCCACCTCTGTCCCCCATGCTGACCAGCAGGTTACTCCTGCACGACGAGGCCTCGATCTCTAGGCTTCCATACACAGTGCGCATGATGCTTGGCCTGCTCCCCACAGCAATCTGAGCGACGGCTGGATGCCCTAGGGAAGCGTGAGGCTTGTTCTTTCTCACCGCCCCCTATTTCAGAGAATCCCAGGGCTGGAGGAGACCTCAGGAGGCCATCGAGTCCAGCCCCCTGCCCAAAGCAGGACCAACCCTCTGCTTCGCTGCGCAAATCCGGGCGGAAAAAGGCCCCCGCCCCCGCTATTTCCAGTTCTCCCCCTTCCCCGCACTCCGCTGGCGCTATCCCAGCGCCAGAGTTTCCCGAGCTGTCCAGAGCTTTCATCACAGCCACCCACAGGGCTGGTTAGGCAGAGTTGGAGCCCACTGCAGCATAGGCCCCTGCCATGGAAACGGAAGGAATAGCGCACCAGTGAGAGAAGCGGGCTGCTGGCCCGTCGGTGGCAGGGGGAGTAGCTGTTCTGTCAGAAGTGGGATTTGATCCTCCTCTGATTGACATAAATGGCAACCTTTCGGCTGCCCTCGCGGGTTGCCAGAGTCGGCCGCTGGTGCAGATCCAGCCACACGACCTGGGGGAAATGTGGACCAGACTTTTCTGAGCCTCCTGAGTAAAGGATGGGCGGGGTCTGGGAGGGCTCAGAGGAGAGCAGGAAAGAGACGGTGTCCTCCACCCTTCCTGATCAGAACAGGCAAGTTCAAACCAGAAGTAGTTTATTTCTCTCCCCCATTCCCTCACAAGGCACCATAGAATCACAGAACACTAGAACTGGAAGGACCTCGAGAGGTCATCGAGTCCAGTCCCCTGTCCTCACAGCAGAACCAAGTACCAGCTAGAGCATCCCTGATAGGTGTCTGTCTCACCTGCTCTTAAATATCTCCAGTGATGGAGAGTCCACAACCCCTAGGTAATTTATTCCAGTGTTTCACCACCTGACCATTACGTTTTTCCTAATGTGCAACCTGAACTTCCCTTGCTGCAGTTTAAGCCCATTGCTTCTTGTTCTGTCCTCAGAGACCAAGGAGAACAATTTTTCTCCCTCCTTGTAACACCCTTTTAGGTTCTTGAAAGCACAATAGCCTCTCCAGAATGCTAATGTGATTTTTAATGTAGCCTCAGACACCAGGGAATTTTTAGAAACCCTTTATTAGGAATAAGTGCACGTTGTGGCAACCATTACCGTTGTGTTCAGCCGTTTTCCTTCTCAAGGGCTTTGACAATACCCTGGTTGAAAGCCTGCAGTTATGTTGTTCTCGGATCTTGGATATTTTAATTCTCCCGGTCATTTGTCTGGCTCCTTTTCTGCATCTGTTGCTTTTTTCGGTTAAGTTCTCTTTTGCGGGCTATTCATAATACATTTTTGTTAATGATGGTATTGAACAGTTCAATTAAACCCCGGGGTTGTAATTTTTTTTTATCCCACGGCAAATGTCAGGGCTCTGTTTGTTCTCAAGACTGTTGTTTCATTTTCCCAAAGCGGATGGGTGTTTAAGGGTTTCTTGCAGCTAACACACTTCTTCCCTTTTGTTGACTCTCTAATTCCATTGATACCCTTTGTAAAGAACTCTTGCTAAGTGGTTGCTGATGTAGGCTAGATTGCTGGGCACTTGTAATTCAGATACTGAAGGCTTGCCTATACCAGTGTTTCCCAACCTTTTTTTATAAAGTACCCCTTAAAAAAATGATAAGTACCCCCAGCACCTACAGTTTTCAAACACACACAAAAAAAAAATTTCTACCATTGCAACACAGATGGGTGTAAAAAGTACAAAAAATAATAAAGTGCTGTAAAACTTCAAACAAAAATTCAATTTTCTCCAAATTTCAGTTGTGTTGACGTACCCTCGACTTCTCTCAAGTACCCCTAAGGGTACTCATATTGCTGGTTGAGAAACACTTGTCTATACAGAGAGTTTCTCTGGTGTGATTTAGAGTGTGATTTTAACTGATTTAGTTAAACCAGTGGAGAAGGCCACATGGACATTCATTTTAGTTCCAATCCGGATTATTTCAATTTAGTTCCAATTAGCAACCAGTTTAAGCTAAACCAAAATAAGTGACTGTGGCACTGAATTAATAAAACCCAGTTCTTCCGCGGCATTCTTCATCCAGAGATCTCAAAGCACTCCCAAAGGAGGTCGGCATTATAATCACCCCTTGCTTTACAGGTGGGGAAACTGAGGCACAGGGCGAGACGCAACTTACCGCATGTCGCCATGCAGCAACAGCACCAGGAATTGCATCCAGGTTTGTCGATTATTAAACCAAGACTAAGCCACACAGAGATTGGCCGCACCTTGATTATGCTGCTTTAATAAAACGGTTTCACTATAGCTGTGCGACCACAGACAAAAGGCTAGGTCAACGCTACGGACCTTACAGCAGCACAGCCATGTCCTCGTAAGGTCTCTTCTGTAGTGGCTCGTTGCCCGTGGGAGAAAGCTCTCCTGATGCCATAATTAAAGCACCCCAAATGGGAAGCATTGGCTATGCCAGCAGGAGGTCCCTCCTGCCAACCTAGTGTTGCCCACGCCAGACTTTTGTCGATTACACTTATATCAGCCGGGGGGGTGTTTTTTCACACCCCTGACCGACAAAAGGGCTAGGGTCGACATAGGCCTTAGGCAGATGAAATACAAGCAGCGTTACGGCGCATATCTGTTGCGGTTCGACGTTGATTCGGAGGGAAGACTGGCCCCTTCTGAGTTACCCAGCCCATGCCTTGCAGCACCGTGTCAGCTGGCAACATCGTGTCGGCTGGCAAACCGCCTGTAGGGGGCAGTACTCGCTTAGCGGGCAGAACGCCGCTGATTGTGTTCCCCACCTTGCTGCCTGTGGTACGGCGCCCCCTAGTACCGAACTGGGGATGGGTAAGAGCGTGTGGGATACACGTGGCTACATGCGGAGGGAGCGCTAGTGAAATTTAGGTGGGTAAGGCTCGCCAATGGGACGAGAAGTTCTACGTTCATCCTCGCCGTGTCACGTTACAAAGGAGTGGAACCCCCTCGTGAGGGCCTGCAGTCAATTCACAACAACTACACTTTAATTCAGGAAATGACATAGAAAACAATTGCCAAAGGGAATACGATAACAACAACCACAATGAATATGGCAGCAAGATTACCTGGATCCCTTCCCCGGATGATAGTAACAAATCAAATTACAATGTATGTAAGTATACAAAAATTAATTATTTAGCAATATCTCATACCCCTCAGGATGCCCCCCCAAGGCTGGGCTTGGAGGACCAGCCTCCCTTCGCCTGGAAGGCCTCGGAGCAGGTGGCGTGTGAGATTTCTAAAGCAAACAAACAAAATCAAAGACAAGAGGAAGAGATACAAAGATAGATTAAAGATAAATACATATGGTTTCTGACCTTACAAAATAAGCACTCCGGAGTGGGTGAATGGCTGAAACAGCAGCCATGATCTCCCAAATTTGTAGGCCTAATGACCCTCTTTGGTGCCAAAATGTTCCAGATGTCCAACCCCTGGCCCATAGTCGGGCTAGGTACCCTGAGATTTCTGTGGGTGCTGCTTCTCATTGGAGAAGATATAGGGGTCCTCATAAAGATGTATCAGCCATCACTTACACTTTCTTGGGCTCCATTCCAAAGTTGCTTAAGAAAAAGGCTGGTGATTGCCGTTTGATGTGGAAATCTGTCAGCTGTTTATATAGGACGTCTGGAATGGCCATTACCAACAAGTTAGCAGATTTTACTTGCTGATTCTGAGAAAAATGAAAGAAATGACCTGCCACATCGACCGCAAACCTCTTACCTTTTGAAAAATCACAAGACACACTTAAATCTAACTATCACCAACTACCATATTTCTGCTAGAAGCAATCACACAGAAAATTAATTCGGCAGGCACCTTGCGTTGCCAGCCTATCTCAGTCTAAACAAAATAAGATAGGACAGGTGCAATTCAGCAGGCTGGCTATGTCCCACTGCAGTGTGTGTCTCACACTCCCCACCCTTACTCATTTTCACGGTGCTGACTCAGGTTAGGGTGCGTGTGCGTGT
>CM057846.1:3383735-3400359 GCA_030068395.1 Apalone spinifera
CTTGCGCAAGAGAGCGTCCGCACGGCCATGGGCGCTCTTGTGCAAAAGCACAGCTCGTGCATGGCAGTGTAGACGTTTTCTTGCACAAGACTTCTTGCACAAGAACCCTTGCGCAAGATGCTGCGTGTGTAGACCTAGCCTCGGTGTGTGGGTTACATTGGCACATTTTTCTTGGCTACAGATGTTGGCTTCTGAGTAAGTTACACTGCAAGAGGATTGTGTAATACCAACAGGTGGAACCAAACGTGGGATCTCTGGAGCTTCAAACATGAGCTGGCGTTCAGCTAAGGCTGTTGAGCAAACTCACGCTCTCACTCTGTGAGTGGTCTAAGTGCCACTCCAGGAGACAGTGAACTACACCCAGGAGGTGTGTGGGTTGCAATTGCATTCTGCCTATTGAAAATTCCCCAGCAGGGTTTTGGTTGGATGTGGGATCCGTCACTTTCTGACCTACATGGTAGTGGACTAGTGCTGTGGATTGGGAAACAGTTGCTGTGTCCCTGTCCAGAGCTGACTGCATTTCTATGGCGGGCAGTTAATAACGGTAGTTAAGAACATAAGAACGGTCATGTTGGGTCAGACAAACGTCCATTTAAGCTGGTATCCTCCAACAGTGCCAGGTGCCCCAGTGGGAATGAACAGAACAGGGAATTATTGGCTATGTCTAGACTCCATCCCTCTGTCGACAGAGGGATGCAAATCAAGCACATTGAAATTGCTAAGGAAGCCGGGATTTAAATATCCCGTGCTTCATTAGCATAAACATGGCGGCCGCCGCTTTTTTTCCGAAATGGAGTTTTTCAAAAATAAAACAGCCGTCTAGACACGGATCTGTCGAAAATAAACCCTTTTCCGACAGCTCCTGCATGCCTCAAAAAATGAGGTTTACAGGGTCTGTTGAAAAAGGGTTTATTTTCGACAGATATGCATCTAGACTCCTGGTTTTTTTTCAAAAAAACTCCTTTTCGAAAAAAAGCGGTGGCCATGTTTATGCTAATGAAGCTAATGAAGGGATATTTAAATCCCGGCTTCATTAGCAATTTCGATGTGCCTAATCTATATCTCTCTGTTGACAGAGAGGTGTCGTCTAGACACACCCATGGAGGATCCATCCCGTTGCCCATTCCCAGCTTCTGGCAAACAGAGGTTAGGGACAACATCTCTAGCCATCCTGGCTAGTAGCCATTGATGGACCTATCCTCCAACAATGTATCTAGTTCTGTTTTGGACCCTGTTATCATCTTGGCCTTCACAATATCAGTGTTTTAAGCACTGCCACTCCAGATAGAAAAGACTGCAGTCTAGAAGATAATAAACCTCCCAAATACAGCCGCTCCCCAAGTTACGACCACCTCCACTTATGACCATCCGCACTTACGACCAAAATGGTCGTAAATGCGGATCCGAGTTACGAACGGCGATCCGCGCTTACGAACAGCGCGGTCGCCATGTAACTCTATGGGATCTGAGTTACGAACACTTCATGTTACGGACCAAGTGTTGGTCCGTAACTTGTTCGTAGCTCGGGGAGCGGCTGTAGTTCACATTTCCCATGTGTGCAACCCTGCAGCAGAAGTGGATCTTGGAAGAAATTATCCATGAACTATCTGGAACTTCTCTGGCTGGACAGCGGTACCTAAATGTAAGACAGCCAATCCTTCAAGAGCATCTGCCATGCAGGGATCTCAAAGTGCGTTTCAAAGAGTGATGAATCAAGCCTCACCATATCTCCATGAGATGTGGCAGTAATATTGCTCCCATTTTACAGATGGGAAAACCGAGGCACAAAATGATTAAGTGAATTGCCTAGTTCTTTCTTTCTTTCTTTTTCTTTTTCTTTCTTTCTTTCTTTCTTTCTTTCTTTCTTTCTTTCTTTCTTTCTTTCTTTCTTTCTTTCTTTCTTATCAACCAAGAAGTAAATTAACCAATACCCCAGACATTCAGACCTGCCAGCCCTACTGAGAGACAATCAATGTACAAGACATGAAATTAGAATGCCAGGCAGTTTTGACAGAAAAGTAAAAGTAAAATGGAATTGACCATCAACTCCAGTGACCCTGTGGGTGTTCGACAACCTTGTGTTGGACCCTCTGCTTTCCCATTGCATCGAATGATATTATTTCAGTGTTAATGGTATGATTCATTTCTCCTGGAAAATGAAAAGCAAACCAATATTGAACAAGTGTAAGTCCATGTCAGCCGTAAGTGGTGCTGAGCTGGCATAGAAATGAGTCACTGAAAATCCACAGAAAATTACAGCCTGGAATATGAATCACTTACTGATTCCATAAGCATGTGCCAGGGCTAAGTGAAAAGTTAGGAGAAGTTGCTGTCATGGAATGACTTCAGGGGAAAGTGAATGTTCGAGAAGTGTGGGATTAGCAAAGCCTGCCTGCCTTGTTCTGTTTTACTCACCTGCAGCGACCTGTCCTGGGAGTGAACTATGGTGCAAACTGCCCAGATCGGGTCTGGAAACAGATCGTCAGCTGGGGAAGTCAATGGTGTGAGTTCAATTTGCACAGAGAGTCTATGCTAGGACTGTATTTCGAAAGAACTCCCCTTAGGTCGAACTTATAAATGGTGCAGCCACACAACCGAGGCCATTATTTCGAAATAACGGGCCACTTACTTCCAAATCTGGACTCCTGCTTTTCATCAGGAGTAATGCTAATTCTGAAATAGTTATTTCAAAATAGCAGCAGTCTGGACGCGCCAGTGCTGCTATTTCGAAATAATGACTCCCCAGAGTCATTCAAACTAATTACTCCCCAGGGCTTCCTGGGGCTCTACATCAAGGTAGCACGTCCACATTAACAGAGTCTGCCTTGGACTAAATTCCAGGTTTCCCGGCAGTGAGGATCCACTATTTCGATGTTGTTATTTCGGGAATTATTAAATTGATTTTAGTTATTTCAAAATAGTTTCCTAGTGTAGATCTATCCACAGTGTTTTCCATGGGAACTGCATTTCTTCAAATGATCCATAGGCTTACCTGGGCTTGGTTGTTAATTAAAGTGGCAAATTGATTGGGTCTTTGTTTGCTATAACCGTGCCAGTGTCAGGGTGGCTTTCCTGGATCAGGACTTGACTTTTTTAAAATTCGGTATCTCAAATGATATACTGTTTGCACAGTCCCCCTTGCGGCTGAGTCCTCGCAGAACACATCAAGCACTCCTGCAGCCAGCTCTTCTGCCCTTTGACCTCTTACGCCAGCTCCAATCGTTAAAGAAAGGGAATAAGGGAGTTTTATTTATGCTTTCCCATAATGTAACTGCCAGGGTCCATCCAGTGAAATGATTAGGCAATCGCTTTAAAATGAACAGAAGGAAGTACTTCTTCACACCATGCACTGTCAACCTGTGGAACTCCTTGCCAGAGGATGTTGTGAAGGCCAAAACAATAACTGGATTCAAAAAAGAACTAGATAACTTCAAGGAGGAGAGGTCCGTCCATGGCTGTTAGCCACGATGCTCAGGGATGAAACCCTATGGCCTGGTGTCCTCAGTCTCTATTTGCCAGAAGCTGAGAGTGAATGACAGGGAATGAATCATCATCATTTTCTCTAGGGCACTTGGCATTGGCCACTGTCGGCAGACAGGACATTAGGTTAGATGGACCTTTGGTCTGACCCCGTGTGGTTGTTCTTTTGCTGATAGCACTGTAGCCCGGAGGTTTGTTAGATGAGTAATTAGGGTCCTTGCTTGCCATCCTAAAGACTGTAGGACTGAGCCCTGCTTTTGCTCTGCCTGTATGACTTTCCAGTTCGTCCAGCTGCAAAACAGGTACCTCATCCACCAGGTGAGGACAGTCAACGCCGCTTGGATGTGGGGCTGTCCATGCTGCTCCCCAGTGTGCACAAGCTTAACCGTGTTAACCTGCTCAGCCCTTGATTGGGAGGCGCTTGACTTTGGTACGGACTAACCCCTGCAAGAGGTGATGACCTTTGTGTGAGGCATTCTGACGAGATGGGTGGAAAAGGCCGTGTCTTCTCAATGAAAATGTTCTTCATTTCATTCACAATTATTTGCAGAATATTGGGGGAGGGGTGGAGTGGGATGGAGTGCTGAGGAAAGAAAAAAAACACCTTCTGGTTTTCCTCCTCAACCCTTTCTTCCCATTTTGTCCCCACTTGGAAGGAAGGAAAAGAAAATAGATGGGGGAGAGGGGAGAGCACAAAAAAGAGACATCAACATTTTTGTGATGGAAAAATGTTTGGATGCAAAACTCCTGCCTGGCTTTGTAAATAGACTCTTGCCTGTCTCTGGCAGCTGGCAACGATCCCATGAGGCAGTGGGGAAAAGTTAAGGGTATCCCTGCCAAACATAAAGGCTACGTCTAGACTGGCATGATTTTGCGGAAATACTTTTAACGGAAAAGCTTTTCCGTTAAAAGTATTTGCGGAAAAGAGCGTCTAGATTGGCACGGACGCTTTTGTGCAAAAGCACTTTTTGCGGAAAAGCGTCCATGCCAATCTAGACGCGGTTTTGCGCAAGAAAGCCCCGATCACTGTTTTCACCATCAGGGCTTTTTTGCGCAAAACACTTTTTAGCTGTCTACACTGGCCCTCTTGCGCTAAAGCATTTGCACAAGAGGGCTTTTGCCCGAACAGGAGCGTCATTGTATTTGCACAAGAAGCACTGATTTTGTACATTACAAAGTCAGAAGCACTGATTTTGTACATTACATAGTTAGTGCTCTTGCGCAAATTCAAGCGGCCAGTGTAGACAGCTGTCAAGTTTTTCCGCCAAAGCGGCTGCTTTTGCGGAAAAACTTGCCAGTCTAGACACAGCCAAAGACTATCTGTGTTTTTGTGGATTTTCTGGGGTTTGCAGGTAATCCCTGGACGCCGGTACTAATAGACTTAGATTTCATTGGTCTCATTTCTCTGGATATAGCTGATGACCAGCATTTGTAGCTCCCTTTCTCCTTGGCGATGGTATCTCCTAGGATGGGGATTCCAGTTCTTCAAGGGCGGGAGAGGTACATCGGCTTCAGTGGCTGGATGCCACGGGGCAGGAGTGAAGGAAAGGGCTATATCCGGGTGGGCAGGATAGGGTCCGCGGGCCAGATGCAGCCCACCAAGCCTTTTGATCTGGCCTGCAGCTGCCCATCTGCCCCCCGCCTCCAGGTTGATTGAGAGCTGGGAATGGGGGAGCCCACGAGGTCTCCTCCCCCGCCAGGGGCGCGCAGCCTAGAGGGAACCACTGGCTGTTCAAAACAGTTAAGCGTCAGGCACGCCCTGGCAGGGTGGGGCAGCGGGTGAGAGACTTTGTGCATTCCCCCTGGCCCCAAGCCCTGATTGGTCTGGGAGCGCGTGAAGTCTCCTCTCCTCCTCTCCAAGGGCCAGTAGCTCCTAGAGGGAACAGCCCCCTTCTGCCTGAGGCCCCGCCCCTTCCTCCTGAGGCCCCGCCCCACCAGCAGGCAGCCACGACCGCTGCCAAATTCGTGTAGTGGCCCCTCTGCAAAAATTATTGCCCACCCCTCAGCTAAATGGATCTGAGACCCTTGCACACCCAGGAGAATCTCCCTCACTCCAGACACTGCCATTACGGAAAGGGACTTTGGGGCTACTCACTTCACTGGATCTCGCCTGGCGGGAGGCCCGTGAGCTGCCCCCTGGTGGAACTAAGTGGAGAGTGCAGCCAGCTAGTGATGCTGGAACCATTTTTAGGGTGGGGGTGCCGAGCTAACTCCTCCCCCCTTACCCTCTCCATCCATGCCCCTCACCTCGCCAGGCTGGGGCCACAGCTGGGGATGGCAGAGCCTGGTGGCGTGGACACTGGGGCCAGGAGCTGGCACCCTGAGTGGTGGCCAGAACTCTGGGTCCAGCCTCCGGGACCCTGGGGCTTGCATTGAGACCTCTGGGCATGGGGCCAGCAGCCAGGACCCTGGGTGGCAGCAGAACCTCCAGGCACAAGCTGGCGGTGGGGGCCCTGGCATGGGGCAACCCTACTTCCTGCACCTATGCAGCCAGGGACAGGTGTGGGGGGGTGTGCAGAAATGGTGACCATCTGTCACTCGGTCCAACCCTGGGTGGTTATTGTCTTTGGGATACATTTCTTGGGGTATCCAAAAAGTTCCTCTTTAAAAAGATTTGGTCATCCCATCAGGGACCAGAAACAATGTCGTGTGGATGAATCAATCATAGGACATAGGACTGAAAAGGACTCCTCCCCACCCCCGAGTCCTCAAGGCCCCCCTGACATATAATCCCGGCCATACATTGCATCAAGCACCACCTACAACCTAGTGAGGCTGTTTACCTCCATTCCTCCTATTGGTGTACAACACAAATGCTAAGCAGCAAATACAGAGCAAACCATTTGTGATAACCTCCCCCCTTTCCACAGGCTGAGAATCAGGTGTCAAAATGATTCAGTGGGGACTTGTGAATAATAAGCAGATGCATTCCAAGAGAAACAGGATCATGTGGCAGATGTGTCTTGTTTGTACGGCAGTAGAGCTTCGGCGAATAAGACATCAATACAAATCAGCAGCACATTAATCATGATCAATAATTAATAAATAATAACGAGGAGTCCTGTGGCAGCTTTAAGACTAACAGATTCATTTGGGCATGAGCTTTGGTGGGGAAAAACCCACTTCGTCAGGTGTATTGGAGTGGAAATCACAGAGGTAGATCACAGCTTACTGAGCCATTCTCAGCACTGGCAAAGTCAAAGAATTGAAGGGAAATTCCTCCACGATCATGAGCCTTCTTTTTCCACAATCAGACTTTTAGTGGTGTGGGGAGATTGGGGGGGAACTGAACCCACCCACTACTCCATGCTCTGGCTCAGGGACGGTAGGGAGCAGCAACTCACAGGGTTTTTCCTCTGGCCCCAACACAAGAGCCTTTACCCTGGGCCACTTCCCCAAATGATCCCTTAGTTAGTACCTTCTCCCTGGTACTTTCTCAGCAACACACTTCCTCCTCTCAGTCTGTCCCTCTTCTCTTTCCCCTTCCTTTACCTGGGGGAAGCCTTTTAAAGCAGCCCCACAGGTCTGAATTGGCTGCAGGTGTCTGATTAGCCTGCTTCTTCAGGCAAGTTCTTAATTAGCCTCAGGGGCCTGCCTTGATTATCTGGCAGCCATCTCTGGTGGTTCACTCAGGAAACAAAAAGCCATTCTCCCGGCTCCCAGCATGCCAGCCCTCCACCAAACTACTGTAGCCAGCTGCCCTGGGTCTGCCACAATATATATATGAACAATGTTAAGGCTAGTTCAGTCTGGCTGGATGGGACTCACTCCCAGCAGCTGATGGGGAGGGGTGAATACCAAGAGAAGGGAAATTGACTTTGTAGTGAGATAACCATTCTAAGTCCTTGTTCAGTCCTAATTTGATTGTGTTAAGTTTGCAAATGAATTGCAGCTCTGCTGTTTCTTCTTGTAGGCTGGTTTTGAAGGTTTTTTGGTAGAAGGGTGGCTACTTTTCAAGACGTTGCTGAGTGTCCAGGGAGACTAAAGTGTTCCCCTATTGTTCTCCTAATTAATAATAGCTCACAAGCCCCATTCAGGAGGTATACGTTCTATTCTCAACTGTATTCCTAATCTCCTCTTTAACCTTGGTCAAGTCTCATCAGGCTTGCTTGCTCTCCATCCCTTGGACGGCCTGTCTCTATAGGTCATATGTTCCTTGACACAGGGATTTTTTCTCTTTAGGGCTCTGTCCAGATCTCAGCACAGTGAGGCCCTGGCCTTTGCTGGGGCTATAGATATTACTGGTCTGCCTCCTGAGTCCCAGACCAGGATCCTGTACACTAGGCCACCCTGCCACTCAACAGCACACGAGAGTTTACGCTTTCAGCTGGCAACATTCATATGGAAGGCTCCGTACCCTGTTACTGATCCCCTGCCGTGGCCAGTCTTCCCATTGTTCTCTGCCACAAAATCTCCTGGCTTTCCTACAGCCCCAAACTTACCTTCTCATTCCTGCGAGCCATGTTCATGGGCACATGCGGGGTCTTCAACATTGCTGAATCCCTGCCGCCTGCCAGAAATGCGATCAAATCGGTAGATTGCTCATGATCCAATAACCAAGATGCACTCTGATTCTAGAGAATAAAAAGCTGCAATAGGGGGACAAAAAGCAATCTCCCAGCTCAAATATATGACGATTTCAATTTGAGTATGTTTTAGCATTCTAACTGTCTGGTCCCATAAGCTTCCAAGAAGTTATAGCTACTTGGAATTCTATAGCAATAGGCACAGACTTAATAAAACTGTCTCGGGGACTAATGAATTATTTAAAGACTGCATAAAGAAAACTGTAACCTATGCATTTAAAGTAGGAAAATCCACTTCAAAGTCATCATTCTGCCATCTTTATCAATCTTGCTGGGTTTTTTTATTCATATGTCAGTATTTCGTTTGTCTGATTGGAATGAATTCGGAATGGAAAGAATTGTCACTTCATTTAGGCCAATACTATAATCTGCATAAATCTATATTGATTATATAGATTTAAATATAAATATTATATTCTGTACAGCTCTATTAAGCCATAAAGTGCCGTAAACAGATTTTTTTTCATAAGGGGGTGGAAGGGATTGTATGTACAAACGCGCATAGAGGAGGAGTGTGTGGCGGGGCCAGGGTGTACACTGGAATTTTTAAACTTGACCTTGATTATTATGGATCTGGTTGCTATTTCAGGAATACGACCACTGAGAATTCAGGGGTGAAAAATGACATTGAAGGACGGACAAAGAACATGAGTTCATCAGGTGGCCCACAGAGTGTGCAGAGGTGGGACTCACGGAAGTTGCAGAGGAAGATGCTGCAGGAGCCCAAAGAGAACAGCTGAGATGATCTGGACAGACAGAGCCATAGTGGGGCTGGGCTGCGTAGGGGTGAGGGTGATGCTCCCATACATGGACAGATGATACAGCAGGTTCATTGCGCACCGCACCTCTCTTACAGCTGCCATCTGTATGCCTTTCTCCAGTGTAAACACCCAGCAGCCGAGGGAGGTGGAAAGGAACAGCTCATCAACAAGAGCCACCTTCCAGCTCTCCATGGGCCTGGCTCAGCTCCAAACCTGCCTGAAGATGGACACAAAGATCCTGGTGCAGGGAAATCATAGACTCACAGAACTGGAAGGGACCTCAAAAGGTCATCAAGTCCAGTCCCCTGCCCTCATGGCAGAATCAAGCATCATCCAGACCATCGCTGATAGATGTCTGTCTCACCTGCTCCAGCGATGGAGATTCCACAACCTCCCCAGGCAATTTATTCCAGTGTTTAACCACCCTGACAGTGAGGAAGATTTTCCTAATGTTCAACCTAAACCTCCCTTGCTGCAGTTTAAGCCCATTGCTTCTTGTTCTATCCTCAGAAGTCAAGGAGGAGAATTTTTCTCCCTCCTCCTTATAACACCCCGTTAGGTACTTGAAAGCTGCTCTCACGTCCCCTCTCAGTCTTCTCTTTTCCAAATTAAAGCAACCCTTCCTTCTAAGAATACAACTCATCACCCAGCTCTGAGCAGGGCTGCGGGAAAGGCCCTGCACTCTTTGGTCCTGACCAGCCTCCCACACCCTCGGGCCAGAGTAGTATATGATCTGTAATGGCTTTATCCTTCCTGCACCTCTGCGAGGCAGGGCAGTGCTAAGCCACGATCCCCATTTTACGAGGAGAGCCGTCCAAGCATGGAATGGACAGCCTGGGAAGCTATTCAATCTGGCCACAGTGGCACATGCTAAAGACTGCTGCTGTCAGGATAAGAACTGCTAGTGTCCTTTGAGTAGAATCATAGAATCCTAGGGCTGGAAGAGACCTCAGGAGGTCATCAAGTCCAGCCCCCTGCTCAAAGCAGGACCAATCCCAACTAAATCAACCCAGCCAGGGCTTTGTCAAGCCGAGACTTAAACACCTCTAGTGATGGAGATTCCACCCCCTCCCTAGGTAACCCGTTCCAATGCTTCACCACCCTCCTAGAGAAAGTTTTTCCTAATATCCAACCTAGACCTCCCCCACTGCAACTTGAGCCCATTGCTCCTTGTTCTGCCATCTGTCACCACTGAGAACAGCCTCTCTCCAGCCTCTTTGGAACCTCCCTTCAGGAAGTTGGAGGCTGCTATCAAATCCCCCCTCACTCTTCTCTTCTGCAGACTAAACAAACCCAACTCCCTCGGCCTCTCCTCATAGGCAGGGCTCGACAAATCAGTGAATCTACTCGCCCGTGGTGAGTAGATTTCAGCCGGTCGCCCAGTTCACCGGCGGCGTGCGCCTGTGCAATGCGGGTCTGGTGAGTAGATTTCGCTGCAGTTTGTCAAGCCCTGCTCATAGGTCATGTGCTCCAGCCCTTTAATCATTTTGGTCGCCCTCCACTGGCCCCTCTCCAATGTGTCCACATCTTTTCTATAGTGGGGGGCCCAGAACTGGACACAATACTCCAGATGTGGCCTCACCAGAGCCGAAGAAAGGGGAATAATCATTTCCCTAGATCTGCTGGCAATGCTCCTCCTAATGCACCCTACTACGCCATTCGCCTTCTTGGCTACAAGGGCGCCTTGCTGACTCATATCCACCTTCTCATCCACTGTGATCCTATGGGGGACACCGTCTGAGCTTTTCGGGAATGAAAGCTGCTCCGAGGCTGTGTCTAGACTGCAGGCTTCTTTCAGAAGAAGCTTTTCCAAAAGAGATTTTCCAGAAAAGCTTATTTCGAAGGAGAGCGTCCACACAGCAAAAACACAACGATGTGCTTTTTTGCAAGATAGCGTCCGCACGGATTGGACGCTAGCTCACATTTCAGTTGTGATCAGTCTGGACCGAGTGGCCACAAGGCCACCTGTGCTTTTTCCCTGGAGGCCTCTTCTTTCGAAAGAACTCCCTCTTCTGCGTCCACACGCCTTTTTCCGAAACAGGTTTTTCAGAAAAAGACTTTTTCCTCGCAGAAAGAGGTTTACCGCCGTCAAAAAACCCCTCTGTTCTTTTCACTTCCTGTCAAAAGAACTCCTGTCAATGGCAGTGCGGACTCAAGTATTGGTTTTCTGGAAAACAGCTGTTTTTCTGGAAAACAGCTGGTTTCCCGGAAAAACTCTGCATTGTAGACATGAGTGAGCCAAACCCAAACCCATTAAAATCATGGATTTTGGACCAGGGCCTAATAGCAACCGGAAATAAGTGCAACCTATTATAGGAGAGGGGTGAATGTTTTAGGAAGCCTGTAACTTTAGAAGAGATTGGCAGAGTTGGAGCGATTAGTAGCTAATTGTGCACAACGCTTTCAGTCCTTCTCCTTTCATGTGGGTATCAGCTGATCTTCCGGCAAACAATTCACTGTCCTCCTTAACAGCACTCCCTTCAGATTTCTTTCCTTTGTTCCCCTGCTGAGAGCCGCTTTTGTTTGCTTTTCAAATGACAGTCATTTGTATATCTGGAGGCTCTCTCCCCACCATGGTCTGGGTGCCATCAACGCGAAAGCACTACCTCAGGCCTTGTTGCTGAGTTGAAATGCTTTAGAAAAATAAATGGCTTATCTCCTCTACTAGAGAAATGGCAAGCGAAGCCCGGATCGAAGTTCGGAATGAGTTGGATGGATTGGCTTTGAATGCTCAACCCCCCCGGAGTTTGGGGTTAGCAGGCACACACTGTGTAGACTGGGTGCATACAAGTCTTACATGGTGAAATCTGTCTTCTCCACTAGAATCCGGAGTGAGTCCTGGGCCTTGTCTACACGAGTGTATTTTTTGGCGCCAATGTTGCACCTACTCCAGTGTAGCTGCACTAAAGCAACCCTGCACGGTGGAGGTGTTACAAAGATGTCTATAAAATCATGATGGGTGTGGAGAAAATGAATAAGGAAAAGTTCTTTACTTGTTCCCATAACACAAGAACTAGGGGTCACCAAATGAAAGAAATAGGTAGCAGGTTTAAAACAAACAAAAAGGCGTTTTTCTTTATGCAGCACATAGTTAACCTGTGGAACTCCTTGCCAGAGGATGTTGTGAAGACCAGGACTTTAACATGGTTCAAAAAAGGTCCATCAATACTTATTAGCCAGGATGGGTAGGAATGGTGTTCTTAGCCTCTGTTTGTCAGAGGCTGGAAAGGGAAGACAGAAGAGGGATCACTTGATGATTACTTGTTCTGTTCACTCCCTCTGGGGCACCTGGCACTGGCTAAAGGTGATTTGCACCAGAATACCTTGCTCTAGTTCCCACCCACCAGTTCTAGTCATTGCATACGGAAGTGGAACATACCAGGGATTTGCACTGCTATGGCAACAGGCAAGACCCCCTCCCCCACAAGGCAGACCATCCCCCAGACTCAGGGGAGCCCATGCAGTGCTGCAGAATGGGTGGGTGTGTGCAAGATTTAGGGAACCTGAGTGGGAGAAATCCGGCACCCCTACATGCTGCGGATTCCAGCTCCATGGTGCTTCCTCGCCTCCCCTCCCCCCCATGCATCTGGGCTTGGGGACAGGGCAGGGAAGTGATGTCACTAGCTGTAGATGCTGTGGCTTCCACAGGGCTGCAGGAGCAGAGGGTTCCTTGTATCCTCTGAACCCTGCGGGGCCCCACCCGAGGGCCCACTGCCTGGCAGCGACTGCTCAGTGCCTGGCGGAAAGCAGGAAAGCCAAGTAGCCTCAGACGACGTGGAAGTTGCGCCCTCACGAGCTGTGCAAGTCCCTCTGGCGTGGCGAACCTGAGATAGAGGCTGGAGAAGCAGTGATGCTCATGGTACCACGGGCCAAGGACGCAGAGGGGTGGCTCCTTAGGCAGGCCAGCCGGCCTCCATGGCGGGGCCTGGGTTTATTGTGCCTCACGTGCAAATCCCTAAGGGTATGTCTACACTACACTACAGCGTTATTTCGAAATAGCTTATTTCAAAATCACACGTCTAGACACAAAATGCATTTCGAAATAGCACGTCCACACTGATTGGATGCTGAATCGCATTTAAGGTCTGCCAACAGTGGCCAATGCCAGGTGTCCCAGAGGGAGTGAACAGACCCGGGAATCCGCAAGTGATCCCTGCCCCACTCCCAGCTTCTGACAAACAGAGGCTAGAGACACCATTCCTACCCATCCTGTGAAAGCCCTGGTCTTCACAGCATCCTCTAGCAAGGAGTTCCACAAGTTGACTGTGCGCTGCGTGAAGAAATGCTTTCTTTTGTTTGTTTTGCCCTGGCCTTTAGATGAGATCCAGGGCATGTTGTTATTTTAACACCCCAAACCATGCGCCCTCCGACTGGCTAAAATAAACACGGGTGAAGCTGTAGGGACCAGGAAGGGCCTGGAGATGGGCGGTGGACTACGGAGCCTGGTGCCATTTCAGAGCTTGCTGCCTGAGAGCTGTGTGGGAGTAGGAAATGAACTCTCTGTCTCTTTGCACATGACTGTTGGTGTAAATTGCAGCCCAGCTGATTCAGCGGCCGTGAGTCCAACGTGATCTGCTGCTCTTCCAGGGAGAATAGTCAAGTTCCAGCATTGGCCCTCTTATCCGCTCAGGGGGCAACAAGTGTCACCCGAGGAGCAGCACTCGCTCTGAGGTTGTGTGCTAAAGACGGTGGTTTGGCTGTGGCAGCATGACAGCAGGAAGGATGAGCCACCCAAATAAGGAAAAGTTAATTACTTGTTCTCATTATACAAGAACAAGGAGTCACCAAATGAAATGAACAGACAGCGGATTTCAAACAAACCAAAGGCTTTATTTCGTCATGCAGCGCTCCGTTAACCTGTGGAATTCCTTGCCAGAGGATGTTATGAAGGCCAGGAGTTTAACAGGGTTCAAAAAAGAGCTAGATAGATTCATGGAGAAGAGGTCCATCAATGGCTATTAGCCAGGATGGGTAGGAATGGTGTCCCTCACCTGTTTGTGAAAAGCTAGGAATGAGTGAAAGGGGATGGCTCATTTGACGGTTCCCTGTTCTGTTCATTCCTTTGGGGCACCTGGCATTGGCCACTGTCGGCAGACAGGACACTGGGCTAGATG
The DNA here is from genome assembly GCA_030068395.1 of Apalone spinifera. Classification (NCBI taxonomy): domain Eukaryota; kingdom Metazoa; phylum Chordata; order Testudines; family Trionychidae; genus Apalone; species Apalone spinifera. The sequence continues at coordinate 3,397,677 of CM057846.1, forward strand.
GACCTTTGGTCTGCCCCAGTATGGCCGTTCTTATATCCTTAATGAATATACCGAGGCTCATTAGCCTATCCTACTGCTCCCTACTCATGTTTTTAACCTCCTCGCTTGAGCGGAACTACCTGGGGATGTCTACTCCAGCTGGAATTGCCACTGTTCAAGATGGGCAGGGGTCAGGGGAAAGCAGCCTGGGGTGAGAGGTGTGTTTGGGAGGGTAGTCAAAGGGTCCAGGTGTAGGTGAGACCCAGACTTTCTGTTACTGGAAGGCATGTCCCATGTCATAAGGAGGAGGGAGGAGGGAGAAAAATTGTTCTCCTTGGCCTCTGATGACAGGACAAACAATGGGCTTAAACTGCAGCAAGGGAGGTTTAGGTTGGACATTAGGAAAGAGTTCCTAACTGTCAGGGTAGTGAAACACTGGACTAAATAGAGATCTTTCAGAGCAGGTTAGACAGACACCTACCAGGGATGGTCTAGATGGTGCTTGGTCCTGCCGTGAGGGCAGGGGACTGGATTTGACAACCTCTCGAGGTCCCTTCCGTTCTAGTGTTCTGTGATAATAAGAAAGGTCTGATTTGGGATAGCAGTACCCATGCACCTGTTTCCTCCCTCCAGGAGAAGGGAAACCCTTGTGAAACTGCCCCCGTGCCTTGCCAGCAGGGTTTGAACCTCAGACCCGCAGTTTGGGTTTCAACCCCTGGAGCTAACGGAATGGCTCCATCAGGTGGCAATAGTGGTAGGCTGTTGTCTTGTGGACCAGCGGCGGGAGGCGCCGTCCTTGGACTCTGAGGATAGGACACGAAGCAAAGGGCTTACACTGCAGCAAGGGAGGTTTCAGTCAAGGAAGTTAAACACTGGAGTAAATTAGCTAGGGAAGTTGTGGAATCTCCATCACTGGAGATATTTAAGAGCAGGTGAGACAGACATCTATCAGGGATGCTCTAGATGGTGCGTGGTCCTGCCGTGAGGGCAGGGGACTGGACTTGATGGCGTCTCAAGGTCCCTTCCAGTTCTAGGATTCTATGATAATAATATTTTGCCTTTCTCAGAGGCAGGTTATTTTGAAAGAATCACTCCCAAAATAACTATTTTGAAATAAGCTTATTCCTCTTCACAAGCAGGAGTTCTTATTTTGAAATAACCCGTCCCTTATTTCAAAATAACAGGCTTGGTAGTGTGGACGCTCGGCTTGTTATTTCGAAATAAGGGGAGTTATTTTGAAATCACTCCCCAGTGTAGACATACCCATACAGATTTGTTAATCTGATCTGCTGAGTGGTGAATTTCAAACCAGCACTCATGCAAAATTACCCAGCATGGAATTGAGGTAGGATATCCCTTGCAAACAGCACCATGGTTTCTTCAGGGTATACAAGTGGCTAGTTCTCTAACTGTTGTTTGTTTGTATCAGAGCCTCTTCAGTGGCACAGGGGAATTGTGAGAAATGCAATTACCAGTGCACTGAGCCCGAAACGTTTTAACAAATAATGATATTTATAATTAGCGAAATAATTAGTGATGCTAACTCTCCATCACTCAGATTGGTGTCTGAATGGCACGCCAGCTTCCCAGCTCATGAAAATTCAAAAATACCTTTAAACCCAATGTCAAAATCCATTTTTCTTTATATTGCCAATTTCAAGGGACCAATAAAAATGCAGCACGATTTATATGACTCTCTCTACATCCAAACACGACACAGGATCCCAGAAATATCTCATGAATGTTTCAGACGTTGGACTCTCAGTATCAATAACACATGCTGTAAAACCGCGCTATAAAATACTGTCGCTACTTACGACCGGACTAAATCAGCAAAGTGCCTTAAGCTGCCCAAGAAATAGAGTTAGGTGAGTATTAGGTTCCATTTTTCTTCCTTGACTTAGGAGAAGTACATACATTTCATTTCCCATTTAAATATATCAGAATTCTGTAATCCACTTGCAATTTACCCTTAACAGAAGAAAGAAAGAAAGAAAGAAAGAAAGAAAGAAAGAAAGAAAGGCTGTGTCTAGACTATACCTCTCTGGGTACACTAGCCCCCTAGATCGATCTAGGGAGGCTAATGAGGGTGACCGGAATTGCAAATCAAGCCCGGGATTTAAATATCCCAGGCTTGATTTGCACGTTCCCTGTCGGTCGCCATTTTAGAAATTGACTAGCCCGAAGTAACTGCCCGTGTCTACCTCGTGAATACCAGCTAATGTGAGTTAGGGCTTTAAATCGGAATCCCGTTTCACAGCTGTGTGTAGCTTTATTTTTGACAGATCTGCGTTTAGACTGCCGTTTGATTTGCATCCCTCTGTCGACAGGGATGCAGTCTAGATGTAGTCAAAGAAAGAAAGAATCCAGTGGCAGAAGCTTCATTTCTTTTTTCAGATGTCTCTTCTGGAGAGGAAATTTTTTGTAAACTAATTAGGGATTCTATTTTGGCAGTGTGTCTACACTGCACCGTTATTTTGAGATAACTAGCATTATTTCAAAATAACACCGTGAGTGTCTACACAGCCATTCTGTTATTTCAAAATAATTTCAAAAGAACAGATGTCTTCTTTCAAAATCAGTAAACCTCATTCTACGAGGAATAACACTTATTCTAATATAGCTATTTCGAAATCAGGCATGTGCAGACGCTCCACTGCTGCTATTTCGAAATAGCCCCTCACTAGGGCCATTCTAAGTTATT
>CM057846.1:3413192-3426312 GCA_030068395.1 Apalone spinifera
GGTCCTGCCGTGAGGGCAGGGGACTGGACTCGATGACCTCTTGAAGTCCCTTCCCGTTCTAGTGCTCTATGATTCTAAGCACCCTCCAGACGCTGTTTCCCAGCTTCCCAACTTTTGTCCATCACAAATTCCAGAGTGGCAGAAATGTAGGACTGGAAAAATTCCAGAGCTCGTGTGCACCACTCAAAAATATTCTGTCCCCCTTCAGAGACGCATCCAGCTTTCCCTTTCCTTGGCTGTAAACCCAGCTCTACCCGTGCAGTCCTTTTTGTTGGTTTTCCTCAGCTTGAAAGAGGTGCTTACATTGATGTTCCTTTGGCTATACCTCTTTTCACCCACACTACGGGTTTCTTCTCTGAGTGGGCCGTTCTTTATCCATTAGACACCTTTGAATCATCTTCCTTCTTTCCTCCTTCTCGCTTCCCTGTCCCCCGCTTTTTTTTTCCTGCTATTCTTTATTTTATCAACTTGCCTTCTACCCAGCCTTGGATTCGTCCACTAGCTAAGCACCTACCTTCTCCTTTCCCACATGCTAGCACCAGGGGCGTGGTTCCTATCCCATGTCTCTCAGAAGTCTGAAAAACCAACCTCCTTGAGAGCCATAGCTATGCCGACCTAGCCCCCCCTCCCCATCAGGGTAATGGAGTCTTCCCAAAAGTGGGAGGCCCCACCCCTGAGCTGCCCCTCTTCCCTGAACCCCCTCCTCCAGCCAAGCCAGAAACTGGAGCGAGCTGGAAGCTGCGGATCCCCTACCAGCCCAGGGTGGGAGAGCAGAGAGCAGCCCCTGGCACATATTCCTGCCCTGCCATTCCCCAGCTCTGGGCAGGAGCACCTGCAGCTCACTACAGCGGCCTATGCAGCTTTTACCTCAGTCTGGTCCCAGCTGCAGGGCTGCCATGCAGGGAGCTATGGCTTTGCCACATGTCCTGAGCATGGAGCCCGTGGGTGTTGACACAAGCTTGGGGCTGTTCTCAGAGTCCCGTCCCCTTCCTGGGCAGATGGAGGGTCCGTGGCGCAGTCATAAGAAAGGCAACACTGGGTCAGACCAAAGGTCCATCCGGCCCAGTGTCCTGTCTTCCAACAGTGGCCAACGCCAGATGCCCCACAGAGAGTGAACAGAGCAGGGAAACATCAAGTGATCTCTCCCATCATCCATTTCCAGCCTTTGACAAACAGAAGCTATGGACACCATTCCTACCCAGCCTGGCTAATAGCCTTTGATGGACTTGTATCTCCGTGAATGTATCTAGTTCTTTTGTGAACCCTGTTAAAATCCTGCTCTTCACAACATCCTCTGGCAAGGAGTTCCACAGATCGACTGTACGCTACATGAAGAAATGCTTCCTTTTGTTTGTCTTAAACCCGCTACCTCTTAACAGCTGCATGCACTCCCTGGCTGGGCTCCAGCTGCTGGCCAGGCTGGAGGTGTGGGGTCTTGGCGGGAAAGGAGGGATGGGGAAAAGCCATCTCCCCTCATTCCATGCCTCCATGTAGATTGTGCTAGGAAACAGGAGAACTGATATAGCTGCTGCCTCTAGGGGAGATGGATTCACTACAGCAACTGAAGTCCTGTAGCAAGCGCTACCCTGAAGCGCTCCGGTGGCAAACCAGCAGTGTTTGCAGTGAAGAGACAGCCTTGGAGAACAGCAGCAAAATCCCCTAACCCTATCCCCACCAGATTACTCACTCGCTGCACAGATAATTACATCAGCAGCCAGAGCAAATTCAGTTCCTTATAGCCATGCATCTGAGTCCTGGTCTACACTGGGGCTTTATTTTGAAATAACCCTGCTTTAGGGCCAATGTATAAGCAGCGTGTCCGCATTACCAAGCCTGTTATTTCGAAATAACAGGCTGGTTATTTTGAAATCTGCACTCCTGCTTTCCTCGGGGAATAACACTACTTTTGCAATAGTTCTTTCAGAAGAGCAGTCGTGTGGATGCTCCGGTGCCGCTATTTCGAAACAACGACTCTCCAGAGCCATTCAAACGCATTACTCTCCCGGGCTTCCTGGGGCTCTAAGTCAAGGGGGCGTGTCCACGTCAACAGAGCCTGCCTCGGACTCATTTCGAGGCTTCCCTTGTAGTGTGGACACGCGGTTTCTATTTTGTTCTTTCGGGGGGAGCTACATGGCTTTTAGTTATTTTGAAAGAGTTTCCTAGTGTAGACAGGCCCTGAGGGCCTAGCAAAGGGAAGTAGCAAGCTGTCGGGGTGGATCAATCCATGATTAGGAGGAACACAGGATAAGACAGATAAAAACAGAAGAGCAATCCCGTCTCAGACTACTCTCTTTTCGCGAAACAGGGACGTTCTCCTCTGACTGTCCCGTGAAGCGAGCGATTTGGTGGACGGGGGAAAAAGCTGTCTGGCGCTTAAAGGTGAATCCGTTACTAGCTTATTCCCACCTCAGGGCTGGGGAAAAAGTTCCCACCTGTCCACTTTTGCCTGTTTAATTGTCACTAGACCAAAAATCTCACCCTAAGCCAATGTGGCATCAAAACACCGGAGTGTGATTGGCATTTTCCTCCCTGTGGTAGAATCTAAAAGGCAGCTTATCAAGTTCATGACACAGCTGAGCAAAGATCCGTCTGCGACTTAACTCGCTGAATTGGAGAGATAGCGAGGGGCTGGGGGGGGGGGGAAATGATACAGCAAAAGAAAAAGACCTCTCTCGATGAAAGAGCTCTATATTTGTAGCGATACATTTGTGGACAAATTTGCAAATGCGAGGCATTTTGTCACTTGCAGAGAAGCTGCATTTCTTCGGTGGGAACTGCATAAGGTATTTAAGCTGGCGGTCTTTGTGTTGGATTCCACTCTTCACACAAACTAATTGGAGCTAGCGCTAGCTTGCCTGAGGGTACATCGCAGCCCACACTTGGTGTGGGTGGCCAGACGAAATGTAGGTCACGGCATACGAGATTTCGGCTAGTGACTGACAGGTGTTTCCCTCCCCTCTTTCAGAAGGTCTGTTGTGTGCGGGGAGAACTCTGACATCTCCCTAACAAAATCTGTTTGGCCTAAATCAGTTGCAGCCACCTACCGGTGCGTGGGTACATGCCAAAATGTGTCTCCTGGCAATGTTAAGTGCCCCGTCCCAGCAACATGGGAATACCACCTGCCCGAGCGACGTGGGGAGAGAGTGGAGGCATGACCAGTGTCAGTCCAGAGTCCTCCAGCAACTGTCCCACAATCCCCCTGCCCCTGTGAGTACGCTGAAGAGGCCCACAGACCAGAGAAACCAGAAATTAGAGATTACCCTCCCAAACTCCCTCTCCTAGTTTTCACACTTGCTGTCTGGCCACCTTAGGGGAGGGGTCTATGCAAGCTGTAGGAGGGGGAGGGGTCTATGCAAGCTGTAGAAACCAGCACATTGCAGGGGGGATGATAGCAAAGAGCACCTCAGGGATTGGCAGCAGAGCCCAGTGATAGCTAAGGACCAATACCACATGTACCAGAAAGAGAGGGAAGGCAACAGAACGTCTGGTACATGTCAAACTTGGCAGGCACCCCACTAGCAGCCTGCAGATCCCACTGGACGCTTTGCTGAAGTACATGCCCCCTGCTGTGAAGGTCAATTTGGGGTGGGGGCAGGAGATTCAACCCTTGGTTTCTACTTCTCAAAATCATTTGGAAGCCAAACCGATCCATATTCCAGTCCGCTTAGCAGTTCACTGCTGCATTCTCCACGCATCCCCTAATAAATCGTCGGGTCAACCAGCATGATATGAACACTTCAGAAAATATGATAGCAAGTCTGTAACGTGCGGAGAAGGCTTTTAAAAATAACGCCGCGTCGCCCCAATTTTTCACTCAGCTCCTCAGTATGTGCATAATTTAGAAAGTTGTGCTCCTTGCAGATAAAATTCCAAATAGATTTATGGAGCGGTCCCAGAGGAAGTTAAACAGATGGCATCAGAGTTTTAAAGGCAGGCGTGTGTGTGTGTGCCTCTCATCCATATTGAGCATGTACCATACACACCCAACACAGGAGAGGGCAAAAGTGTATTTTCAGTTCACAGACAAATGAGCTAACCTGAAAATCTCATTTTGAGAAGGTGCAACTGGTTCATTTGCATGCTAATAGTCATATACGCGAAATGGACAACTTAAGTCAGTTGCATCAGGAAACTACAGACCAAATGAAATAAACCCAGTAGTTCTGGAGGGTGTTGTGTGTAGTTTATAAGGCTGGCAAAGTTGTTTATTGTTTGGGGCTTTATAGTTTCCACTCAGTCTGCTGGCTCACGTTCTGTGATGAAGACCTGGAAATCAAATTCATTCAGAGTCTGTACTGGGAAGTGATGGGACGGCAGGTACATTTTTAAAAAATATGGTGCAAGACACATCTTTGATTTGGCTTTGCAGTATCACTGGGTTATAATTTAGGCTGTCCAATCTCCACAACTAATGACACAATACATCTTCATTTTGCAGAGTAAGTTTCCTACGTAAGTAACCTAAAACTTTACAGAGCTCCATAATAATAGAAAGAAGTTAGGAGAGGGAGAGGCGAGATTCATCAGACTGTTTCAATACAACAGAAAGAGGAGACACTGGGAGCTAGGAAATGAAGCAAGGTGTTTCAATCAGCACAACGGATCAGCTGCCCTTAAAGATAAAATAAAGAGGAAGACCAAGGACAGGGCAGGCCCATCCTCAATGAAGAGAGAGAAACAATAACAGAAAACGGGGAAATGGATGAGGTGCTACGTGACTTGTTTCCGTTTCCACCAAGAAGGTTGATGGTGACTGGCCACCTAACACAGGGGTTCCCAACCTTTTTTACTGCTCGGACCAGCAAACCCTTTCACAAACTTTGGGCGGACCAGTAATGTTTTATTTGCATAATTGCATATTCCTTATGCAAATAATGAATATGCAAATAAAACGTTACTAGTCCACCAAAAGCCCTGGCCCCCAGAGCCACTGTGAACAGCCGGCTTCAGCTCCGCCAACCCCCCCCACCCCTCTCCCCCGTGCCAGCATCCTGTTTTCCAGAGCCCCACTGCCATAGGGGGCCATGTCACAGGGCCATGAAGTCCTGCCTCTGGCTGCCAGAAGAGCGGTTGCCGTGGCTACACAGCTCTGGCCCCGGATGCTGGATCAGCTGTGGGCCGCATGCGACGTGGTTCCAGCTCTGGCTCTGGCCGGGGCTGCCAGGGCAGCCACAGACCACCCACTACTCAGCTCTGGCTCTGGCCCCGGCCACCGCAGGAGCCACAGGCCTCCCGCCACCTGGCTCCAGCTCTGGCCGGGGCCACCGGAGCAGCTGTGGGCTGCCTGCGACGTGGCTTCGGCTCTGGCCCCGGCCAGAGCAGCTGCCACCAGCCACGCAGCCTGCAACTCTAAGCTCTGGGGAAGGGCTGAAGCTAGGGGCAGGGCCACATGGTGGCTGCCCTGCTGCTTGTGGGGCCCACCACGTGGCCCCACCCCGGAGCAGCTGAGCAGCCACTGAGTGGCTCTGTTTAGGAGGTGGACGGGCCTCAGAGGGAACACTGGCTGGGCAATGTACCCCAGCTCCACCCCCGAGAGCTGCCGCGCCCTGGCAGCCAGCAGTTTTCGGACTGGCACTAGTCCGCGGACGGGCGGTTGGGAATCACTGGCCTAACATAGTTAGGGTTGCCAGGTGTCCAGTATTTTCTCCTCCTGTTCAGTAAAAAAATTCAGAAAATATCGGACACCTAAAATGTCACACACACACACTCAACAACCGGGATCCCCCACCCCCCATTGAATCCTCTGCTTACCTGGTTCTGCAAGGAAGCTATCTTCTGGATCGATCAGAAAACAAGATGGCCGCCGGCAAAAAGCTTCAAAGGCTTTTCTTAAAGGGGCCATGATGTTTTATTTTTTGTTTTATTTTTTTTTTCTTAATAATCCTTAGGGGTCCTTTTTATTTTCTCTCAACAACTTTGGTATCCCCCTTTTTTTTCTCAACAGAATTTTTTCCCTGGTGTTATTTTTTGGGTGCGGGGCGGGGTGTTCAGTATTTTTAGTTAAACCATCTGGCAACCCTAAACATAATGAATGCTAGTAGAAATGGGATAGGTTCAGAAGTTCAAACAGGAAAAGAACATGTTCAAAATCACTTAGAAAAGTTAGATGTCTGCAAGTCACCAGGGCCTGATGAAATGCATCCTAGAATACTCAAGCAGCGGAGAGAGGAGGTATCTGAGCCTTTAGCTCTCATCTTTGAAAAGCCATGGAAGTCAGGAGAGATTCCAGAAGATTGGAAAATCTAGTGCCCATCTCTAAAAAGGGAAATAAGAACAACCAAAGAAACTACAAACCAGTCAGCTTAACATCTGTGCCAGGAAAGATAATAGGGCTAATAGTTAAGGAATTTATCTGCAAACTTCTGGAAAATAACAAGGTGATAGGTAACAGCAAGCTGGAAGGGCATAACAAGTGGGGTTCTGCAGGGGTCAATTTTGAGAGGGTCCAAAAAGAACAAGTTCTAGAAAACATGACCCAGGAGGGAAGACTGAAAGAATTGGGCTTGTTTAGTTTGGAAAAGAGAAGACTGAGAGGGGACATGATAGCAACTTTTGAATACCTAAAAGGGTGTCACAAGGAGGAAGGAGAAAAATTATTCTCTTTAACGGCTGAGGATAGGACAAGAAGCAATGGAGTTAAATTGCAGCAAGGGACGTTTAGGTTGGATATTAGGAAAAACTTCCTAACTGTCAGGATGATTAAACAGTGGAATAAATTGCCTAGGGAGATTGTGGAATCTCTCTCATTGGAAATATTTAAGAACAAATTAGACAAACATCTATCGGGGTGATCTAGATGGTGCTTGGTCCCGCTGTGAAGTCAGGGGATTGGCTTTGATGACTTCTCAAAGCCCCTTCTGGTTCTCATAGTCTATGATTCTGTATAGTGAAATTTCATAAACATGAAATTGTTGTTATTCTAAATGCAATGAACGTTGTTATGAATCCTCTAAACTGCTCTGCCTGATTAATTTTAAAGAAGTCTTTGTTTCAATGAGTTTAAATATGTAATAATCTGAATGATTACTTTACAAAGGCATAAGAGTATATTTAAAACATAATATCAGCTTAGAAAGACTGATGCGGAAAATGTAAACCAGAGAAGGGCTGCATCATGTATTCCATGATATTTAATGTTGTATTCAGCAGGACAACAGACTTGTCCTTATGACAAAGTTTTCCAAATAAATCTCTGACACACTTCAAGGTATATTCAAACACCTGTGACTGACAGTTTTTATTCCCAAAGGTAGTGCTTTTAATTAAGTACCTCCTGCATATCCAGGGGTCACAATCTGGCATGCAGTGGAAAACACGTTCTGTTTTCTTAAGAAAGAAATTTCAGAAGAGCATTATTTTCCCAATGTCATTTGCAACATTTTGGATCATGGATTTCACTGGAAGAGATGAGCAGAGAGAAGAGGGAGACAGTGAGGAGGAGCTGGGTTAGACGGGAAGGGGTGTGGCCTAAGCAGAGCAGGGGCACAGTATGGGCGGGGCCACAGGCTGGGGAGCTGGCCTCTGCAAGAAGCAGCTTCACCCACCACCCGTAACGGGGGACGGGGGGTATAAATACCTAAATTGTACAAATAAGCTCATGGAAGTAGCTGTGACTACACCCAAGCACTTGTCTGTGCTTCTGAGGCCGACTCTCCCAAATGCTGCTGCCCATAATTGTTTTTGTTTTCTATTTGTTGCTGGTAACTCAGAGCCTGACAGTGTATTTATAACGTACTCAACCTAATGCCCACTGTGAAATGAAACCTCCCCCCGGGGCTTTCCTATTTTCCTCCTTGCATTTACTCGCCATCTCAAGTTTAGTGCCTTTGTACTTCCCAACAGGCTCCTAATAACTTTGTTCTGCCTCACTCCTTTTCTTGCTCTCATCCCCAGGTTATTTACCAAGCAGAAGGACCGCAGCAGAAAGGGCAAACAGATTACGGAGTTTAGAGCTCCGATGAGCTTCTAAGAAAAATCCACATGCGGACACGCAGCGACCCGGCAGGGAGGAGGGAGAGGAGAAGGGCGAATGCCAGGGAGCGGCTGGGTTTCGTCACAACAGATAAGAATATAAGAACAGCCAGAGTGAGTCAGGCCAAAGGCCCATCTGGTCCAGTCCCCTGTCTTCCAACAGCAGCCAAAGCTAGGTGCTTCAAAGGGAATGAACAGAATAGGTAACCATTGAGTGATCCCTCATAAGAACATAAAAACTGCCTTGCAGGGTCAGACCAACGGTCCATCTAGCCCAGTGACCTGTCTTCCAACAGTGGCCAATGCCAGGTGCCCCAGAGGGAGTGAACAAAACCGAGAATCCTCAAGTGATCCATCTCCTGTCATCCATTCCCAGGCTCTGACAAACAGAAGCTAGGGACACCATTCCTACCCATCCAGGAGAGTAAGTATCGATGGGCCTAATCTCCATGAATGTATCTAGTTCTTTTTTGAACCTTGTTAAAGTCTTGGTCTTCACAACATCCTCTGGCAGGGAGTTCCACAGGTTGACTGTGAAGCAATACTTCCTGTTGTTTGTTTTAAACCTGCTACCTATTCATTTCATTTGCTGACCTCTAGATCTTATGTGAAGGGAATCAGTAAATAGCTTTTCCTTGTTCACTTTCTCCACACCAGTCATGATTTTACAGACCTCTATCCTATCCCCCCTTAGTCTCCTCTTTTCTATGCTGAAACCCATCCTCAGATGGGACAATGAAGGTGCATTCACGTACAGCGTATCCACCATTTTGGGTACATCCATGTGGAACACACCACTCAATACTACAGGGGGAGCGTGTCTCTTTTGATCCCAGTAGCTCTAATTACTTCTGGATAAAGGGACGAGACATTTTTACTACGTCCACTCATAGCAGGCCTGCTGCATCCCTGAATGTTCCAGGAATAGTCAGATAGTCCATCCCATACGGCCAAGGAAAGTCCTAAGTATGTGTGCGTAGAAAGGGTTTATTTTACTGCTCTGCAGTCCAGGGATGTTCCATCATTATTATTCAGCTGTTTTGCATCCACAGACCCTCCATAAACTTTAGGTGATCACAATGGTCCGTTCTGGCCTGGGGATCTATGTATATACTCACCCCTCCTGTGAGGTAGGGCTGGCCTCTTAGCTTCTCTTTGCAACTGATTCCCTGAAGTACCGGAGAGCTAATTGACTTACCCATCATCTGTGAGACACCAGGAATTTAGATCTCCTAAATCCTTGGGTATGGCCCAAATCACAGGCCGTTTTCTATGATGGGGCTGCTGTAGATGGCAAGTATTACAAGGTAGGGACTAGATTCATTTGGATGCACAGAATTACCCCACCCCTTTGGCAAACTGAACTATTTCTGAAATGCAAATCTTCGGGGAACTTTTCTTTTCCCCAGCTCAGCACTTGTGGGATCCAGCCAGGATCAGAAAGGAAGAGTCAAGAGAGCCTTTTCAGCTTAGAAAAGAGGAGACTAAGGGGGGATATGATAGAGGTCTATAAAATCATGACTGGTGCGGAGAAAGTGAATAAGGAAAAGTTATTATTTGTTCCCATAACATAAGAACTAGGGATCACCCAATGAAATTAATAGGCAGCAAGTTTAAACTAAACAAAACAAAGTATTTCTTCATGCAATGTACAGTCAACCTGTGGAACTCCGTGCCAGAGGATGTTGTGAAGACCAGGACTTTAAAAAGGTTCAAAAAAGAGCTAGATACATTCACGGAGGACAGGTCCAGCAATGTTTTAATCTTATAAATAACTTTCCTCCTTCCTTTTCCTTGTTAATATACTATGTAAAGATTATAGTATTGGCTACATGCATTGTGTTTGGTGTGAGATCTAAGGTGCAACTGGTCTGGTATACGTGACCAGTCCTTTGGGACTGGGAGTAACCTGATTTTTTGGTGTTAGGGACCACCTGTCAGAAAGGCAGGCTTACAGCAGTGGTGAGATGGATCGGAGTGCCCAAAGGGGCTGTCGGTGATTCTATATTAAAGCAGATATGGTGCCTGAGGATTTTACACCTGGTAATTGGCTCGTGGAATCTAAGTACAGAGCACAAAACCCATTTGGGGTGCTTAAGAATCTGCCCTGAGGTGTGTACTCATGTGCCCTTCAATAGCTGATCCATAGAGAGGCTTACGGACATGTGACACTACAAAAGTTCTTCCTACAACTCAAGTAGTGGAGGTTCTGTCCCTTTGATGACAAAAAGTCGAGGTAGGCTCTAGGGCCAGGTCCCTAGATGTGTGTGTCTCTCTCTGTCTCTGAGATGTTGGCTATTATGTACCAACAGTGTCTGTCTTCTACGTATATTAGACAAACTTCTCGGGCACTTCTCCAAAGAATCAATGCACACAAATCAAACATCAGACAGTTTCACAAAGAAAAAACAGTTTCTTGTCATTTCAGCCAGACTGGGCATTGTCTCAATGACCTAACTACATGTATCCTGCTTCAAAGAGACTTTAACACTAGACTACAAGGGAAACCTTAGAATTGTCATTCATGCTTAAATTTGACACTTTACGAATGGGCCTTAACAGAGATGCTAACTATCTTACCCATTACAAAGATAGCTTCCCCAATTATCACCCCAATATTATTATCTCATAGATACTAACCTCCCGCCCCTCACCCCCGTTCTAAAATCTGATTTGTCAATTTTATATGTGTTCACTTTTTTTGATTGTATCACTTTGGTATATATGGTCATGCCAATTTTCTTCCACTATTTGATCTGAGGAAGTGGGTCTGGTCCATGAAAGCTCATCACCTAATAAACCATCTTGTTAGTCTTTGAAGTGCTGAATAATCCTAGCTTTTGTTTCAGCAAGACCAGACTAACATGGCTACATCTCTATTACTATTCTGTCTCTGAGAGAGATTTATACAGAAATGGAGTCTGCTGTCTGCAACACATGGATTTGGGAGCACACCGTAAGGCCCTGAAATTTGCTAGTTCAGGTGAAACCTTTGCCTCTTTGGAAATTCATCATCATCATTAAAGTAAAACTCTGAATGTCAACACTCCACCCCCAACTCCACACATATACACAAAACTGCTTTACTTTCCCTTGTTCTAATTACAAAGCATTACTCACCAGAATTTCAAGATTTTATTACTCACTATGACATGATGTCTTTATTATCTAACCCTAACAAAGAGAAAGAATAGAAAAAGAAGTTACATGGGGGCGGGGGTGGGAGAAGGACAAAAAAACCCTCTGCTAATAACGAATGACTTAATTTTAAGAACGAACTGTGACTTCAGATCATTGCTTTCTCAGAATTAGAGTTTTTAGTTCAAGCCTTAATATTGGTTTTGTTTTTTGGGGTTTTTTTTTTAACTAATGCCATGTGAAGTAATTTTGTAATTAGAAGCAATGTGTCGTGTCTGTGATTAATTATTTTAATTAGAACTAAAGAGCAGAAAAGTTTTATTATTTCAAGTGAAGTCAGATGATCTATTGATTAGATGAGGCAATTGGGGCATTTCTGAAGGAATGTTTCTTTTTCTTTAAAAGTTCAGAGTGTGTGTGTGTGTATTCCTAAAGTCAGTCACTTTTCACCTCTGGTTGAGCCTTCCTTCTCTGTCACTTTTTGTAAGAAAACCAAGTCTCTAAGCCTAATTTCAACTTAAGTGATTCCCTTCGATCTCCTTTCCCCTGTGTATGTCCTACCATAAATATTTTTGCAGTTCGCCTGGGCAGAATGGGCCCCAGTCTACCCCAGAGGTGGCTGCATTTCAGTGGGCAGTGAGCATGATAAAGAGTTGTCGGATCTTTGGGGATGAAAGGTGCTGAATGTGAGAGATTTTTATTACCTGGGAAGTGACAGCAGGGGCTAGGAGCAGAGGGGAACTCACCGCAGGAGCGGTGAGCCATGGGGAACTCACTGCAGCAGGAAACTGGGGGTGGGTACCATGGTTGAGTTCCCTCCAGTTCTTGGCCCCCACCACCCGTCCCAGGCTGGGACAGGAGGCCCCTGTGAATATGTGGAACCATGAATAGCGATTCTACAAATTGTGAGGGTCTCCCATATCTTGCAGCAAAGCAACCATGAAGACTCAACATCAAGCTAACCCTGTAAATTTTGGGGGGAATTCTGAGTACACACGGCTACAGAGCTAACCGCAATGGCTGTATGGAACATACAGAGAAGAGCAACGAGAATGATTAAAGGTCTAGAGAACATGACCTATGAGGGAAGACTGAAGGAATTGGGTTTGTTTAGTTTAGAAAAGAGAAGATTGTGGGGGGACATGATAGCGGTTTTTAGATATCTAAAAGGATGTCATAAGGAGGAGGGAGAGAACTTGTTCATCTTGGCCTCTGAGGATAGAACAAGAAGCAATGGGCTTAAACTGCAGCAAGAGAGGTTTAGGTTGGACATTAGGAAAAAGTTCCTAACTACCAGGGTGGTTAAACACTTGAATAAATTGCCCAGGGAGGTTGTGGAATCTCCATCTCTGGAGATATTTAAGAGTAGGTTAGATAAATGTCTATCAGGGATGGTCTAGACAGTATTTGGTCCTGCCATGAGGGCAGGGGACTGGACTCGATGACCTCTCGAGGTCCCTTCCAGTCCTAGTATTCTAGGATTCTATGACCAGTCCTATATGGGTATCAGAGGGAAATGCTGTATAAAGAAATTGTGTCTAAAGAACGGGCACATTGGGAGGTCGGTGTGAATTGGACCGTGACTTCCCATTTATGCTGTACTCCGCTGACTATCTTCCGTCTGTATTTCCCAGGTCTCCAGGATTGTTGAGTCTGACAGTGCTGGGGGCCCTTCTGTTGCATGGATCTCTTTCTTGTTCGCTTGTGTTAATGCTTTGCTTGATTTGATGCTAAAGCTTTTATGTCTCCACTCTTGCCATTCACCAGCCTCATCGGTCAACAGACGTCTTTAGTTGTGTAATGGATCCACCCATTGGTAAGGACCCTGCTGCAGCCAAGTGAGCTGTGCAGGATCCTTGCCTGGTTGTCTAGTAGCCCTCAAAGTCCTGGAACCAGGGCCTGACTAGCCCTGTCTATGGTGCTAGTAAGTCTCTGCTTGTGGCTGGTCTTTGGCCAGTGGGGCTGTGTCTAGACTACACCTCTCTGTCGACAGAGAGATGTAGATTAGGCA
>CM057846.1:3469981-3480090 GCA_030068395.1 Apalone spinifera
GGGGGGTTCAGGGCTGGGAGAGAAAGGGGCATGAGGCCAGGACTGAGGGGGGCTGGCAGTGCTGCAGGGAGCTAGGCGCAGAACAGCGGCGGGTGCGTAGCCAGGCCCGGGGAGCGCAGTCACAGCTGCGGGGGAGCTGAGCCGTGGAATACCTGGGTAGTTTCGTCGCTCAGAACTGAAGTGCTCTGCCAGCGGTGTGGGGGCGAGGCCTCCCACGCTGTGCCTGGCTCATGCTGGTGTTACTAATCTCACACATCCACCAGCACTGAGTCCCTGGCAGCTGGGTGTGAGGCAGCGAACCCACCAGGGAATTCAGTGCTGATTTCTGCCACACTCTGGTAACAGGGACCCCGCGAATTAGAGAAGCAACAAGACAGAGCCCTCTCCTCCACCCTTCTACAATCTCTACGGGTTTCCCCAAATTCAACTGCACCCGACTTAGGGCCTGATCTGAAGCCAGTTAAGTCAATAGACTCTGGTCTGTTCTGCAGTCTCAGCTGAGCGCCAGCTGGCTTTTAGAGGCTCATGGGCTAAGTTCCAGTGGTCCCACAATCGCCTTCCCCTGTGTTTTGTGTTTGTATGAATTCCTAGTCTCCTGTATTCCTCTGTGTGATGGGCAAGCACAAAAATTCTCACTGCTGCAGGAGGAGGTAGGAAGTGTGTAACATTACAACCAGCCCTACGTCCATCTCTTTCTTTCTTTCTTTCTTTCTTTCTTTCTTTCTTTCTTTCTTTCTTTCTTTCTTTCGACAGTCAACTCCAAAACTAACGGATAGGAGATCAGGGATGGACAAGCCTCTAGGTCAAATGAATGAATTAATATTAAATGAACCGTAGGAAAATGCCAAGTGTGCTCCCCTTCTGTCTCGGATTTAATTTCCCAGAAAAGATGTTGAAGGATACAGCTTTTAAAATCCTGTCACGTAGTACATTTGAAAAGACAAGTGTGTTGAGTGACATACAAATAAAGCTGTGCAAGTACCTACTTACAGTTTACTTGCAATCCTAAAAAATAAAAGCAAATGTTTTGGGTCAAACCAAAAAGGAATTTATTTTGTAATTTTCAGTGGATTGACAAGTAAAAAAATAAGCTTTCCCGCTCAAAGTAAATTTTGTTTGATCCAAAACTAGGCATTTTGTTTGGACTTTGAGCTTTGTTAATGTGTTACAGTTAAATAATATTAAAGAAAATTTCAACATGAATAGTCATTAGCAGGGGTTGACAAGCGGCGGCAAGCTCCACTCGCCAGCCGCACGGTTTGGCACGCTGCGCATGCGCTGATTGCGCTGCGGCGCCATGCCGGCTTAAAATCTACTCGCCTCGGGCGAGTAGCTTGACTAATTTGTTGAGCCCTGGTCATTAGCATTGATAAATGGAGCCATTTTCGTTTTTAAAATGTGAAAAAAAAAAACATTTAAATTGTTCAGGATTTTTCTTCCGTTTTTTTCTTCCCAAGTGGAGCTATTTAGTGAAATCGACATGAGTTTGCAAAATGTTGCAGCGTTATAGAATTGGCCTTTTTTTTTTTTGCCAAAAAAAATTCTGTTATAAAATTTCACCCAGCTGTACATATAAATGGATTAGCTCCAAATAAGGTTATGCCATCAAGTGCCAGCAATGCCCCTCTGCCACGTATACTGGCCAAATCGGACAGTCTCTGCAACAAAGGATAAATGGACACAATTCAGACACCAGGAATGGTAACACATACACCTGCAGGGGAACATTTTAACTTTCCTGGATATGTAATAATGGATTTAAGAGTAGCCAATTCTCTGCAAAGGAATTTTATCACCTAGTTACCGAGGGGGACAGCTGAACTGGAGTTCATTGACGAATTTGACGCTATCTACTTGGGCTTGAAGAAAGATATTGATTGGTTAATGCACTACAAAGGCACTTTCTCCTACCTTTGATATCTGCATATCCACATCAAATGCTATGAATGAGACACAGCCAGCCTGACTGAATTAGCTTTCTTTAACTGGTCCTACAATTGACAAGTACCTGCTCTTGCTTTTATATATATCCTGGATTCTGTTATTTCCACTCCAACTCATTTGACGAAGTGGGGTTTACCCATGAAAGCCCATGATCTGATATATTTGTTAGTCTCTAAGGTGCCTCAGGACTGCTAGTTCGTTTTTAAAGTTACGGACTAACACAGCAACCCCTCTGAGACAGAAAAGATGGGACGTTCTTCTGTAAATGCACCTGTGATGGGGTGTCCACCCCCGTCCTACCCTGGCCACTGTCGGTATGTCTATCTACTGGCTGGCAGCAAGCTTCCCAGCCTAAACAGACAGAGGAGCACTAGCAGAGATTGAGCTAATGAGCTATAAACAATGGCATGGGCAGCATCGCTGGCTAGCCTCCTGAGCTCAAGGTGCGTGGCCCTGTGGGTCCAAGCTTGTGTGGCTCTCCTGAGCTGTCCACCCTGCAACATCCATGCTACAATTTATAGCAAGCTAGTGTTACCCGCACACGTAATGGGTGTGGTTCATTGTCCCATGGAGTGGCAGTGAGGCTACTTACAGAGAGAAAGAATGAGTGTGATCTACAGCTGTAAATGCAAACCGGCTTGCTTTTCGCTCAATCATGCCCTAAGCTCCAGAGGTCCCAGGTTCAGTTCTGCCTGTCGGCATTACATTAGCTCCACATGTGTCCATCCACCTGGGCTGCAAGGCCCACTCCTAGCTGCAGGGTAGACATACCTAAGGTAAGGGGTTAGTAGGTGGCTAGCTGTTTCCTGATCTGTGGCTAATTCATGGCCCAGCAGTAGCCAGAGAGTCTGGAACCCAAGGTGGGCCTGGGTTCTCCTAGCATCCCCTGCAAAGGATAGTAGAACGCCTTGGAGCAAAAGGGTCAGGAGTCTGGGGTTATTGGCCCATCGCTGGCCCTATTGGCCTCTTTGTCGCCCTGGAAGAGGAGCGATTATGAACAACTTGTCCAAAGGTGGAGTCACAAGAGGAAGACACCCAGCCCAGGGCCAAAGGACTCATGGAGGAAACTGAGACAGAGTTGCCACACCACCATGTACAGCCACAAGAGGGCGCTGGCTGGCAAGGCACCCCCAAACAGCACCGTACTGCGCTCCTTGGGCTTAGCACCTGAACCTCTGCTGGAGGCAGCACAGGGTTACCGGCTCCGATCACTGTTGTAGGAGGTTCCTCGTGGCCTTTGAAGGGCCAAGCAGACCTCCGAGTTTATAGTAACATGGCCCTGTCATGGTGATGGGAACAAGCCTCCGATTCTCTTGCTACTTTGCAACTCGGCCACCTTCCTGTCTGCTAAGCAAAGCAAGAGCAGGAAAACCGAAGAACCCGGTTCAGCATTACCATGTGCCACTCGTTATGCCAGTACGGTGCTAAAACACTGCCAGATGGGTACCACAGCACCCTTTTGCACCCATGCTGCCTTGGTGCGAATGCCTGCGCCAGGACACAGATGAATCAGATACAAGTATTTCGTTTAACGAGGTGGCGCGCTACCATCCATACATGGTATCAGACTCTGTGAGTGGCTGAGAAAAGAAATGTGAAGCCAGTTGGCAGAGAAACACACACGAGGAGGAATGACACACAGGAGCTAAATCAGAGATTTCAAAATCGGGATCCCTCAGCAGATTGAAATGTAATATATTGAAACATGCCAGCTGCCAGCTGAACGGTCTTTGTAATGAGATTATGAGGAAAAGGGGATTGCAACATTAGTGCCAATTAAATGGACCAAATCAGGTTCCTTCCTAGCAAACTTGGAACTTGATGTTATCCCATCAAAGAAGAGACAGAGAAACCCAACCTATGTAGAAAGATGAATTATTCCTCGACCGATTGATGTTGTTAGTCTTTGAGGGCTCTTGAAGCTGACAATCAAAAAACTGCATATCCCTTTCATTCCTCATTTGGTATAGAAAGAGGTGGTGCTTTGGCTAAGGCATTATAATGTCTTTTAATAAACCATTGGGGGAGACGCAGAATTTTGGGTTCATTGGCAATTTTGAAAAGTCAAAGCAAAAAAATCAGTTCAGGTTGGCCCCAAAGTGAATTTTTAAAAAAATATTTTGTCAACTGTAATTTTGACAAAGTGGTTTGGAGATTTTTGTTTTCCCTTGGGATACATCTAGACAGCAGGGCTATTTTGCAGTACAAAAGGTATCCTGAAATAGCTACCTCCCCATCTTTTAAATGTGCCCGTTACTTCAAAATATTTTTCAAAATAACAGGAGCGCTATTTCGGCATCCCTGTAACCCTCATTCCATAAGGGTTAAGGGACGTCTCGAAATAGTGCGTTATTCGAAATTTGGCGCTGTGTAGACATGCCAGATTTTGAAATAAGCTGTTTTGAAATACAATTGAAATAAGATATGCAAATTGCGTAGCACAAATTGCGTATCTTATTTCGAGTTTAGGGTGCTGTGTAGACGCACCCTTGGTGAACAACCGGGCGATATCGCCATGAATTCACTAAACATGTTGGTGTTCCCAAATCTGTTTCAAACTGGGGAAGCAAAGTTTCCACTGAAAAACGATGCTGAGCTGTAATCATTGGCTCCAAGCCAGCGTCCTAGGGGCTGTAGGTCATGGCCATCTGAAATGTGTCTTCTTCTTCCCACAGTGCACTGGCATGGCTTAGTGTTATGGAAGAGCAATTAGAATAACTGTACATGTGCAGACAGTTCATGAAAATACTGGCATCTGCATTTAGCATGATGCAGCATTGTTCAGAAGTCGGTAGGTTTTAGGGTAACCGTGACAGGGGTTACACTGTACATAAGGGGTTAAAACAGCCCTGGGAGAGGGTTGGGAGCCAATCAGAAAAGGGATAGAGACAGCCAGTCAGGGCCCGGCTAGGACCTATAAGAAGGGCTCCTGGATAGGAGGAGCTCAGACTCACTCCAGCTTTGGCATGAGATGGACCTAGCTGCCTACTGGCAGGGGTATGTTGGCCAGAGCAGTGCTGGCGAAAGGCAGGGTGAGCCAGGAGAGCTTGGGCTAGAATAAACCCCGGGTCGAGGCCCAGCGACAGGGGCCCAGGGTGGTACGAGGTCTGCAGAAGAGCAGGCAGGGCAGGAATAGGCAGCAGGCCCAATGCTCCTTGCCAGCGATGAAGTGGCAAGTCTAGACTGCAGTTTGCCCCGAGGGAAGGGGCTAGATGACGAACAGCAGTGGGTCACTGAAGTGATGGCTTAGAGGTAATGGGGCTCCTCCAGAGGGGAGGATGCCAATGCATGGATGCTGCTGTGGGGCAGTATCCAGGGAAAGGGGCACCACGGTCTGGGAGAGACGGTGTAATGCAATGCAGAGTCGGGAAAAAGACGGGTAATAGCAGGCACGATACCAACCAGAAGGAGGCGCTCTGGAGCTGGCAGAGCTAGTTCCCAGACTGACCAGCAGAGTTGCTGCGACAAACCTTTCCCAGAGACCAAACAGCACATGTGAAAAGTCAGGACAGGAGATGGGGCAAGAGGCACCTCGATAAGACAAGGCCCCAAATAGCGGGACAGTAGCTACAACATCGGGACACCCACCCTAGGAGCCTTGATCAAGTTGTTGTTCTGCACTGCTAGCGGGGGCCTGAATCCAGTTCTTAACACTTGGAGTGATTGCTGACAGCCTGAGCAAAGAAGCTGGGGATAGCCTAGGCCACAGAGACCAAACGCCCCCTCACAATAGCACTGTAAAGAAACACAGGATGACAGGCTACTGTTCTGGCACTTTTCCTACGCACCAACCTCGTTCCAAAATGTCAAACAAAACAGACACACGAGCTCTTTTTCTAGGTCTCTTGAATTTTTCAGTTTCATTACACTGAGTGGGCCTCTCATTTACTTGGGAAACTTTTACTGATTCTCTCCATTCTGCTGCTTTTGCTTTTTCTTTTTCTTTTTCATTTTTGTTTTCTTTTTCTTTTTTTTTTTCTTTTTTTTCCCTGTCCCATTAAGGATGCTGAACTCCTGCTTCAGGAAAGCCACTCAAGTTTTTATAAAGGTTGCTCAGCAGGAGACCGACTTGTTACCTCATTGTTAACACACTGGCAGGAACCGATGAACAAAAGTGGACTGCTCGAGAAATTATACAAGCTGCTATGGGGCTCCAACACATGCAATAGCTAAACTTTTAGGTGCCGGCAAATGGAGCACTACATTGGCAGACCAGATCTGCCGTGGCAGTTCAATACGTTAACGAAAGGATGTTTGTGAGCTGCTACTGCATCGTACAGTCCTCTAATGAAACTTCGTACGCAGCGAAGCCAACAGCCTCACCGGGATCCTGGGCAAGGTGCGTGTGTGCGGGGGGAAAGAGGGGCAGGGGCTGCTCTGTGTCCCCAGAAGGGGCGTGGCCGCATGGAAGGGGTGGGGCTGGAGCTAGGCAGGCCTCAGTGCTGACTGGAGAATGCTCCGGAAGCGATTTAAAGGGCCAGGAGCTCCAGCCGCCGCCGCTGCTGCATAGCAGCTGTGATGGCCAGGAGCTCTAGGTCCTTTTGTATCGCCGGGCCCCAGGTAATGACCGCTTTTTCCCACCCCATCAGCAGGCCTGTTACTGTGCTAGCCCAGCAATCCTGTCCCAATCCAATACCATCCCAGAAATCCCTCACTGCCTCACTAAACCCACAATGCACGTCCATTTCCCATGATACATGTAACACAGATTGAACCTCCCAAATCTGGGACTCTCTGGTCTGGCAGCATCCGTGGGCCGGCAGGGCCACAGATGTTGCTGGACCAAAGAGCCCCAGAGATGGAGAGTGGGAGCCAGCCGGGAGAATGCAGGGCTGGGGAACCCTGGTTGGGCCAACAGTGGCTGGGACAAGTGCTGGCTGGGGACCCTTGGCCCAGCTGGAGAACTCCCGTCATCCACAGGACCAGGAGGTGAATGGGGAGCCCCCGCCCCAGCCAGAGAACCCCCGGCTGTAGCAGGGCCAGGCGGCAACAGGTGAGCCTTGGACGAGGAGCCCCGGGGAATCCCCAGCGGCAGCAGGGCGGCATCATCTGAATAGGGCTGGTGATGTCTGGGTGGCCCTGGCACGAGAACCTGGGGAACTCCCGGCAGCAGCGAGCATGATTCCCAGCCTTGGGAGCCTGGGAGTGGGGCAGCAAGCAGAGGAGCATTGGTCCCTGGCCTGGCAGATTCCCTGGTTTGGGACCACTCAGGTCCTGATGGTGCCAGACCAGGAAGATCCAACCTGTATTGGTATTTCATCTCTTTCACCCAGCTCCGGAAGCTCCAAAATATGACTCAAGCATTGAGCACTGAAGCCTGTAGGTGGCTTCATTTTCAAAAGAGTGCCTCCCAGTGAAACTCCTACCTATGGGTTTAAGAGCTTCCCCTTTCTGAAGAATGAGGGCAAAACAATGGAGCAAAGGACAGGAAGAGAACAAAACACCTGCTGACAGGAAGACAGACATGTTTCTCTCCAAGAAACCATTCTTCACTTTCTGTAAGTAGGGTAAAGTTTAGATAAATCCGTTAGGTTTTATTGTTTTATGGTTTGGGTATGGGATCTGATGTCTGTGCACTTCTAAAAAAATGTTTTGGCTTCCCTTTGTAACTAAGTTCTAGGCCCCTGTTGGAGTTTCTCCATGAGTATATTACTTTGTTACTTTGTCATCTAGTCATGATGCTTGTAACAGGAATATTGTGGTGATAATAAACATTCTTTCTCTTTTATTTTTATTAACCTGGTATTGGTTAATTTTTGTGTCCTGGTTTGTACCTTAGGGGTGAGATTTCCCAAGTGATCTCTCCCCTGATTTTTGTATCAATATTTGGGTGGTGGCAGTAGAGTTTTTATCCCCAAAATCTAGGTTGTTAAGATTGGGGGGAAGGCAGTTTTATACCAAAGCCTGGTAGATAAGGTTTTGGGGTACTTTTGCTGGCCCCCACGTCTGCATTTATCATGCCAGAGTGGGGAAGGAGCCATGAAGAGAGTGAGAGAAAGAACCCGAGGGCGTGTGTTGGTCTGAAAGAAAACTGATCTAATGAACAAACTCCAAGCAGCAGGTCATTCGGGATCACCAGCGCACATGTCCCTCGCTACCCTGGCTTGGGTGAGCTTTGAGGCAAGGTTGCCCATGATGTGCTATGCAAGGTAAGGTAAATTGCTCCCCTAGGGAAAGGTGAAATGGCTCCCAAACTCTGCCTAGCTTTGCAATCCTGCAAACAATCAGCTCTTTACAAAACTACAGACATTTGGGAGAAGCCTAAGTGGAAAATGAGGAACTAAAGAGGAGGAATGAAGGTTAGAGCTGTCAAAATCCACAAGTGGGTGGCGGTAAGCTGTCTGGCATGGCTCACGAAGGCACATCCTGGCTTCAGGACAGACTGTTATAACCCAGGGCACAAACGGCAATCAGGTTGTGAGTTCTGCGCTTTGATTTCACCAACCTAGCCCCAAGTGCAACCCCCTCAGGTGCTAGATCAGTCCTGAGGTCACCAATTGGGGACTCCAATCTATCTCACCACCCAGGCAAACCTGCTTTTTGATAGATGGGCCTTTCCCCCCCAAAATTACAGCAATATTCAGCTGATGCCCAGTCCCAAAGGGCCAGTTACTTACCCCTGGTCGGTGGTATCTCGGCTCTCTCACCACGGACAATGTTTCTCACCAATCCTATAATAAACGAACTAAGGATTTACTAACTAAGAAAAAAGAAATGAGAGTTAATTAGGAAATTAAAGCAGGTCAAATACATAGCCAACCTTGTCCGCTAGGATCAAGTGGGCAGGATTGCTGTCCTGTACGTGAGTGACCGTCACAGGTTCCCAAAGGTAATAGAAGCTGTGGTAACATGCCACGGTCTGGGCCGGTCTACGCCGCTGTTAGACACCGATGGCTGGCCTTAGCCAGATGACTCGGGCTCGCAGGTCTGTGTCTTGGTTGTGTACTTCTGGGTCTGGGCCGCTGCCCGAGTTCTGGGACCTTCCCATCTAGCAGGGTCCTGGCAGCTGGGCTTGGACGTCCACCGTGCAGTGAAACCTCCCTGTAGCCGCCTCCTGCATGCCTGAGCTATGTCACCGGATTTTCATCGCAGTGCAGACATATCCCTCTTCGGCTCAAATGGGCCTTCGTGTGTCAAGACCAGCACTTTCCATTAACAAAGGCGTCTTTCCTGCCTGGTGAATCACCCCATTACAAGAGAGCTGTTCAGCGCAAACACTCAGTATTGCTCTGTCCCAGGGGCTACCGGTGTTGTCAATGAGACCAATCGATGCAACATCTTCCAAACATTTCCTCGGATCTGAACACACCCGGCTGAACGTAGCGCCTGGTTGAACGCTGCTAACACACAGGCCATCCAGGCTGGCTTCCAGCTTCTCTTTCGTCAAGTGTTCAGTGTGGCTGACAGGACTTGGCGGGAGCTGACAACTGGTCTGCCAATGTCACAATAGAACTCGGGATTAAAGCACAACAAGGATGAATAACAAGGATGCTTGCTTGGGCGCTGACAGCATCTCGATGCATGAATGGTGTCTGTGACTGAACGAGGGTGATTTACACCGTCACACCCAGGGATGCAACAACGGCCAGGTGTCAGGGTGGGAAGAAATGTTTCTTCCTGGCAAATTAGCAGGGAATTTGGGGGCAGGGGAGGTAGCCAGGAGACCTTCCGAAGCACGTAGTAAAGATTATGAGGAGTCTTGGGGCACCTCAAAGCAGGGGTGGGGATCCTTTTGGGGGCCAGAGTCTGCTGACTCACAGAAAAATCAGTCGGGGGCTGCACACAAATGAGAAGAAAAAAAATCCAACCGAACCCTCATTGACATGACCTCCGACTGAGAAGGAGAAAGATGCCTTCCTCTTGCTCACCAGAGCCGTGGGGGTCCCAGGCTAAGAACATAAGAATGGCCATACTGGGTCAGACCAAAGGTCGATCTAGCCCAGTACTCTGTCTGCCGACAGTGGCCAATGCCAGGTGCCCCAGAGGGAGTGAATCGAACAGGTAATCATCAAGCGATCTCTCTCCTGCCATCCATCTCCACTGTCTGACAGAGGCTAGGGACACCATTCCTTACCCATCCTGGCTAATAGCCATTAATGGACTTAGTTCATTTTAGTTCTCTTTTAAACCCTGTTATAGTCCTAGCCTTCACAGCCTCCTCAGGC
>CM057846.1:3492476-3507673 GCA_030068395.1 Apalone spinifera
CAGCCCAGGACTCGCTCGCTCTTTCCCGGACCCGCATCGCCCCCGGCCCGTGGGACCGGCCGGAAGGACTTTGCCACCGACTCCCTGCTGCCTGCACGCTGCTGGACCGGGGTGATCTCTGGCTCGGTTGTGTGGGGGGGAGGCTGCCAAGAGGGGCATCCCAAAGCAGGGCAGGAGCATCCCTCCATTCAAAGTCCGCAAAGTCTAGCCCTCGTCGCTGCCTTGGGGCTGAGCCTGCTACAGGAGCCATGCAGCTGGACAGCATCACCAACGGGAGCATCCACACGGTCCAGGGCCACCGGGGCGTAGCCACTAAGCCCAACGTGATCCTGCAGATAGGCAAGTGCAGGGCCGAGATGCTGGAGCACGTCAGGAGGACCCACCGGCACCTCCTCACCGAGGTGTCCAAGCAGGTGGAGCGGGAGCTGAAAGGGTTGCAGAAATCGGTGGGGAAGCTGGAGAACAACCTGGAGGACCACGTCCCCTCCACCGACAACCAGAGGTGGAAAAAGTCCATCAAGGCCTGCCTGGCCAGGTGCCAGGAGACCATTGCCCACCTGGAGAGGTGGGTTAAGAGGGAGATGAACGTCTGGCGGGAGGTGTTCTTCCGCCTGGAGAAATGGGCCGACCGGCTGGAGTCCATGGGGGGCAAATATTGCCCCCCGGAGCATGCCAGGCAGACTGTCTCGGTTGGGGTGGGTGGCCCAGAGAGCAGGCCCAGTGAGGGAGAGATTTACGATTACGCCCTTGACATGAGCCAGATGTACGCTCTGACGTCCCCTCCCGGGGACATAATGAGCATGCCCCAGCCCCACGACTCCTACCAATGGATCACTGCCCCGGAGGATGCTCCGGCCTCCCCGGTGGAGACCCAGATCTTTGAAGATCCCCATGAATTCCTGAGCCACTTGGAGGACTACCTGAAGCAGGTGGGGGGGACTGAGGAGTACTGGCTGTCCCAGATCCAAAACCACATGAATGGCCCAGCTAAGAAGTGGTGGGAGTACAAGCAGGACTCAGTCAAGAACTGGGTGGAGTTCAAGAAGGAGTTCCTGCAGTATAGTGAGGGCACTCTGACCCGGGACGCCATCAAGCGGGAGCTGGATCTGCCCCAGAAGCAGGGGGAACCCCTGGACGAGTTCCTCTGGCGTAAGAGAGATCTGTACCAGACGCTCTACACTGACGCGGAGGAGGAGGAGATTATCCAGTATGTGGTAGGCACCCTCCGGCCCAAATTCAAACGCTTCCTAAGTCATCCCATGCCCAAGACCTTAGAGCAGCTGATCCAGAGGGGGAAGGAAGTCCTAAGTGACTTCGACCAGTCGGAAGACCCAACCCCCCAGAGAACCCCTGAGCATCAGCCAGGGGACTCGGTTGATAGCTTTCCCCCCTCAACCACAGCTAGCCCCATTGCTAGCGACGAGACGCAGCCCGAGCCCCCGAGCCCGCCAACAACAGTGATATGAGTGAGTATCGCTACGGGATTGGCCTGTATTATGCCGAGGTGTGGAGGGGGCTGGTTTAGGAAGCTTCTTCTTCGTGAGAGGTTCTGGCTGTGGCCAGTTCTGGCTGGACTCAGTCCACAATGGTCCTCGGCGGAGGAATGAATTTTGTTAACGGAGGGGCCACCTGAGAACGTAGCTGCCCACCTCACCCCAGGGTGCAAGGCTGAGGAGGCTATTTTAACTGCTGTGGGGTGGATAGTTTTATGATGCTCTTGGTAGGAAGCTAGATCATTCCCCACTGCAGAAGCAACCACCCTGTGTTGGTGCTTTTCAAGGACCTGAAACAGGTGCAGCTGTTGACCAAGGGTTCCACCTACCTACCAGTCTCTTACATCTTCCAGAGTGGGGTCCCCCCTCCTGGGGACGTCTTTGTTTTGACTTTTGCCCATCTCTGCCTTACTGACAGGGCTTTGTCCAGCCCAAGGGGAAGCCACTGGCTTCTCCTTCCCTCGCAACCTCCCACCAAAGCTTCCAGGCAGACTTTTTTTTTCTTTTTAAAGTTCATCGTTGTTCAGAAGAGCTCCTAGAACTGCAGCCAATGGCAGTTTTAAGGGGCTTGATCCATCTTTACCACCTGACGTTGTATCTCAGTTTTCCTCCAAGTGGTTCTCTCCCTTTTTCAGCTCCTGCTCTTCCCTGGGTGCCCCATGTCCACTGGACTGGGGTGCAAGTAAACCTTTGTTCCTCACTGGGTTAGCCTTCTCTATGATTCAGGACCAGGCAGGTTAGTAGGGGGGGGAAAGCCAGAGATCTTTCTACTTGGGGGCATGTGAGATGGGGCAATCAGGCCAAGGCACCGAAGTTGTACATGGGGGAAAGCTCCTACTTTTTTAAAAATCAAATAAGCACACCCTGAAATCAAAGATCCCCCAAGCAGCAAAGTGACGCTCCTCCCTTGGAGATGCCGGAGCAGGAGGACATCAGCACCTGTTTCTGTGGGACTTTGCCATGGAAAGCAGAAACAAAGTTGTGAGGTACTACGGGGGGCATGTCTCAGACCCTGCAAAGAAGACTCCTTGACAGCAGATGGACACACACGTTGCTTTCGGGAGGTCTGATGCCCTTGGCATGGGCAGGCCGATGGCTGACGTGTGCCAAACACTGACAGACTTTCTAAAATGAGCCCCTTTGCTCCTGCCCCTTTGCCCCTGGGCTCTGTGCTACATTTCCACGTTCCGTATTAAAGACCAGAATGAGCAGCACTTTGACTAATGCATGAAGATGGCACTGAGGACTTGGACCTTCGAGGCTCTGGGTTGGCACCACGGGCCCAGCTCACATACTGAGGAAAGCTTTTCCGGGGGCGTGCTAGCAACCATCCCTGGCAGCACTTCAGCAACCTGCCAGAGAATCCATCACCTGATTGAAGAGGCAGGATCAGCACACGAGAGAAACTGCAAGAGGGAGCTGGAATTTCCCTGGAACGCGGCAGCTGCAAAGCCTTTGGGGGCGATTCCTTCCCGGAGGCTGAAGGTAAGACAATTTCCTTCCTCTGCAATGAGCAAGTGTGAGGTCTCAGCCCTGCGCCACACTGGCATTGCACCAGGACTGACCTGGGCCCTTAGGGATGGGGTGGAAGAGAGGGATGGAGACTGCTTAGCAGGGCCCAAGGGGGTAGAATGGCTCGGTGTAATGGGCAGCAAAGGGACGTGTGAGATGAATATCAAGAATTAAGCCAAGGCACTGAACAGAGGGCTACTGGCCTGAGGGAGCGGTGAAAAAGGGGATGGTTACCCCTCCGGCTAGCTCGCCAACCTACCAGCCCCCTCGTTAGCAGGGCTGCATAAGCTAGTCCCTCTAGATCAGGGGTGGGGAAACGTTTTAGGGTTGGGGGCTGCAGACCCACAGAGAAATCAATTGGGGGCCACACACACGTGAGAAGCAAAAAAAACCCTTCACTGATGTGGCCCCCGACTGAGGGAAAAAGACACTCCCCACATGCCCCTTGCACGCCAAAGCCTAGGCAGGCCCAGGCTAGCAGATTTTGTGGGCTCCAGCCCCACAGGGGGGACAGCGGTGAGGCCAGAGGGCGAGCACAGGCTCCCCGAAGCTGAGGGGAAGCCCCAAGTCTCAGGGACCAGATCCAGGCAAGGTGGAGGCCGAATCCAGCCCCAGGGCCTTAGGTTTCCCAGCCCTGCTCTAGACTGAGATTCCCAGTTCAAGCCCTGGGTGTGATAAGCGAGCCGGTGTGGGCTGAGGGAGTTTGCCCAAAGCAAGGGTTCTTTGCTTGGCTGTGAGCGCATGCCAGCAGGGGCGGGGATCTGAGGGAATGGAAGGCAAAGTTTAAATGTGAGACTCATGTGTATTCTCCTGCTTCTGTTACAGAGACTCGCCCAGACCCTCCTCTGAGGAGAATTCACTTCAGGCTGCTCAGAGCACAGAAGGAAAGAGCCTGGAATTCCCAGGAGTCAGGGAGGGGAAGGGAGGTCGGACTTCACAGCCACCAGTGTGCGTCACCTGCAGCCCCGAGGGACAACACCCAGGCCAGGTAACAGCTTTCTGCCAGACCTTTCCCAGGCTCCCAGGGGATCTGAGGCCAAATCCCCCCAGAAGGCGGCTCAGGGCCATTGCATGCACCACCCAGAGGAGTTGTTTCCCAATAGCGTGGGTGTCACAGCCTTCCCTTCTGCATATGCCGCTCCGGCCACCAAGCAGACCTCAGAGTCTGATGAGTTGGGCAACCGTGAGTCTGTCTGGGCAGCAGCGGAAACTAGCTGGCCTCCACTAAGCGAGGCTGTGTAGATTTCAGGGCTAGGGTTGGAGCCAGGCCCTACTGGCCCAACCAGCAGGCTCTACTGAAAGGATCCCCTCCCGTCCCCAGCCTCCGCTCTCTCCTACACCCTCCGCTAAATCCTGCTTTTTTTCTCTTCCAGGGATTTCTGTTCAGCCGGGAGCCTCAGTTTCCATGGGGAAGAGCAAGAGAGCTCCACGCTCCCAGAAGAGCCTTCTGCTGGGGGAAGAGGGGATGTGAGGAAAATGCTGCTTTAAAGACACAGCGAGGGAGAGACGAAGAGGGGAGCTACGTCAGCTGAGCAATAAAGCTCCAAGACTGCTCTGGTCAAAGCTGGGCCAAGCTCCATAGAGCCAAGGCGAACGTGGGCATGAAGGAACAAGACCATGCTTGGACTTTGGGGACAGGCCAGATGCTGGGGTTGTGCTGTAACTAAGCGACACTCCTTGCTGATTTCGGTGTAACTGCACCCAGGGAACTGGAGGCTAATGGGGGCGGATCAAAGCTTGGTTGTGAACTAAAATGCTCTTCTGACAATTTGCCAAAAGCCGCCCATCCAGGCAGTCCACGGACCCTCCTGGTTGTTAATACTGTCACTCATTGGAGTTGGTAGTTTCATTTCATTGCAGGCAGCCCTGGTCAAACGTTAATAGCTTTGGAGGTTCAGAGAAGCATCGGGGAAACCAGGTGCTTGTCTGAACCATTTGAGGCCGCAAAACGGGGCCATGCACCTCACAAGAGCTGGCGGGCTCGTGAGATCACAGGCACTTTCTGCTTCTGGAGGGGCCAGAATCACCACTAGAGTGGGGTTTCTTGTGCAGCTTCGGTGCTTTCGTTTTTTCCAGCCAGAACTAGGAAGTGTCCTAGTGTGTGAGAAACCGGAATGTGAGAAATTGACCAAACTTTTTTGAACTTCAAGAAAGTTTGGGTTCACGCCTTGGGTGGAAGGGCTGGGTCAGTTCTTATTTCTTCCAGATCCATTTGTGTGTGTGTGTGTTGAGCTACCAAATGCCAATAACCAAAATCTGCAGCATTTTGTAACATTTGACTGAGCTGGTGAGATCCGATGCACACTCCAGTGATCAGTCACCAAACATACCCAGGGACCAGAAGATTATGTGGATGCCACAGAATGCCTGCAACTAGGTAGACTGCAGAAGTGGGGGGAGGGGGGAACCCTCTGATTTGCAGTGCTCAAGGTGAAGACTTTTTCAGGGATCCTCCACTAGCACTGTCTTTGGGCCTTTTCTTTTCCAGAATGTTTATTCTCACTTTGTTAAATAAAGCTGACTGAGACATGGCACCTTTTGGTCCTGGGATTTTTTTTTTCACCTGACTTTTTGGAGTATGCAGAGCTGGATCTCAAGTGCTGGTTTTTATCTCACTGGTTGCTCCTAGCCATTTGGAGCTTAACTTGTAGCACCCTGGTTTACAGAATCATCTTCTCTTGAAAGGACTGATTATCTGTCTGTCCCAGGGCAGACTGAGATGTGTGAGCTGGGGTGAGTGGTGAAAACCGAAACAGATTTCAATGACTGTATCATTTTCTGAGATAATTTTACATTTAACCCTGACAAAGCTGCTACATAGATTTATTTTTACTATAGATCTTATTAATTCATATGCTGTTGTACAAAGGGTGACCATAAGGAATTGTTACCAGTCACCATCATCACTGCATTGGGTTGAAAGCCAAAGGTCTTTGCACGGTGAAATAACTTAACTTAGTTCTGACTGTATCATGGGACAGGTTGGAGTTACTGGAGTCTGTCAGTAGAACAATGCCACAGTCTGTCTGCCACTGTAGCAAAGTTTGTGCTTCGGAAAGAGCCTTTTGTAGATTTATATAATAAAACACTGAAACATCTGCTTACAACTGTCTGCTTCTTGCTCTCCATTCTTTACCTGTCTTGTACCCTGCAGAGCTAGATACACAAGAATCCGAGAAGAGTTGAATTTGGTAACCCCGAATCCTAAGAAATGATTTGACCCTCTGAAAGCCTGTCTCTGCAGGAACAAAAATCTATTTTAAAGGACAGAATCCTCTTTAACTCTGCAGATCCTGGATCTACCCTCAATGCAGTAGGAGATCTGCTTAATTAAAGCAGGCCCCAGGTCTTTGTTATGATCACACTGTGTCCTGTATGGTTAGGAGGCGCAGGATAACAAATTGTTTAAGTCATGTGAGAGGGAGGCCTGGCCATTTAAGAGGGAACAGGTCCAGTCCACCTGTGTCTCATGAGCAGGCTCTCTGTAAAGAGTTGGAGGAAAAGGGGGTGCAAGAGTGAAAGTGCAGAAAGTTAGAAAACTCCTGCTGGCAGAGGGAGGTTGCAGAAGAGTCGGGGGCTTCAAGGAGTAGGTGAGGGGGGACGGTGTGGAGTTTCGCAGGGGAAAAGCCTCAGGACTGAGTGCTGTGAATTTTATATAACTAAATTTGACACCCCCTCCCCAGGGGGTATTTTTAAGGACTCTAGCTCGAAGGAGTTAATTTAAGGGGTGCTTGGAGGAAGGGAAGTTGAGGCAGGGTGCTGCAGAGCCAGGTGTGGAGGCAGATGATTGGTTACAGTCAACATTGTGCTTTCCCAATTCTGGGTGCAAGCAATGGCAAGTTAGAGCAGCCTCAATGTAACTATGCTCATCTGCCCATCGTCCAAAGGGGATCAGCAGTGGAGGTCACCCCACCCCTCCTTTCCCACGTCACCTATGTCAAGAGCAACGTGGAGGAGAGGTGTCGAGCTACTATCCTGGCCTTTCCCAGCTGGGAAATCTCTCTATCTCACAGATGGTTTCCAGTCCCCAGGGCAGTGTAAAGGGACCATACCACGGCAGAGAATCTAGCCCAGTAGATGAAGTGAACGTAACACCATTGAAAAGTTCTGGACTGGCCCGATTAGAGATAATTGTTTCTCCAAGCATGGCACACGAACCTATGCTGCTCTAGCACGCCAGACTTGACCTGGAGGGGCCTCTTTTAAGGGAGAGAGCTAATTCAGCCTCTCTGCCTATTCAGCAATGGTCCCTCTAATCTCTTCCATCCCTGTGTGGAATAAATGTTGTTATGTGCACCAAGGCATGCACAAATGTGCACCACCAGGAGAACCAAAACCTCCCTGTGTGCGCTCTGCTAATATCCGGAGCAGCTGCACAAGCACCCGGCTTAGATAGAATTCAGCTGTTCAGTCCTTTACCTGTATGGCGAGGCTGTCACATCAGTGACAACTGGCATTGGTTTGGGTGGACACTGAACAAGGGTGAATCACTGATTCAGACTAGATGGGACCCAGTGAATATCGGGTGTCTTCTTCTCCGATTCTCACCACCGCTGGGCAGAAATCGTTGTTTTTTGATAGTAGTGGAACGATTCGCTCTAGTACACTAATAGGAACTCAGACAACACATCCAGCCATAAGACTGTGTCGGAACGTGCTATAATAGAGCACTGCAGTGTAATGATAAAACTATTTCCCTGGGAGGGTGCGGAAGCACTGGAATGAGTTACCTAGGGAGGGGGTGGAATCTCCATCCCTAGAGGTGTCAAGTCCCATAGAATCATAGAGCTGGAAGAGATCTCAGGAGGTCAAGTCCAGCCCCCTGCCCAAGGCAGGACCAGTCCCAACTAAATCAACCCAGCCAGGGCTTCGTCAAGCTGAGACTTAAAAAGCTCTAGGGAACCCATCCAGTGCTTCACCACCCTCCTAGGGAAATAGTTTTTCCTAATTTCCAACCTAGACCTCTCCCACTGCAACCTGAGACCATTGCTCTTTGTTCTGCCATCTGTCACTACTGAGAGCAGCCTCTCTCCATCCTCGTTGGAACCTCCCTTCAGGGAGTTGAAGGCTGCTATCAAATCCCCCCTCACTCTTTCCTTCCGCAGACTAAACAAACCCAAATCCCTCAGCCTCTCCTCACAGGTCATGTGCTCCAGACCCCTCATCATTTTGGTCGCCCTCCGCTAAACCCTTTCCAATGCGTCCACATCCTTTCTATACTGGGGGGCCCAGAACTGGACACAATATTCCAGATGTGGCCTCCCCAGTGCTGAATAAAGGGGAATAATCACTTCTCTAGATCTACTGGCAATGCTCCTCCTAATGCAACCTAATATGCCATTAGCCTTCTTGGCGACAAGGGCACACTGTTGACTCATATCCAGTTTCTCATCCACTGTAATCCCCAGGTCCTTTTCTGCAGAACTGCTACTTAGCCAGTCGGTCCCCAGCCTGTAACCAATGCTTGGGGTTCTTCCGTCCCAAGGAAGAACTTGTCCTTGTTGAACCTCGTCAGATTTCTTTTGGCCCAATCCTCTAATTTGTCCAGGTCACTCTGGACCCTATCCCTGCCCTCTAGCGTATCTGCCTCTCCCCCTAGCTTAGTGTCATCTGCAAACTTGCTGAGAGAGCAATCCATCCCCTCATCCAGGTCATTAATAAAGATGTTGAACAAAACCGGTCCAAGAACCGATCCTTGGGGCACTCCGCTAGAAACCGACTGCCAACCTGACATCGAGCCATTGATCACTACCCATTGGGCCCAACAGTCTAGCCAGCTTTCTATCCATCTTATAGTCCATTTATCCAATCCATACTCCCTTAACTTGCTGGCAAGAATATTGTGGGAGACCGTATCAAAAGCTTTGCTAAAGTCAAGGGGTATCTCACATCCACTGACTTTCCCACATCCACAGAGCCAGTTACCTCATCATAGAAGCTAATCAGATTGGTCAGGCATGACTTGATCTTCATGAATCCATGTTGACTATTCCTCGACACAGCCCTGGCTGGGATGATTGAGTTGGGATTGGTCCTGCTTTGGGCAGGGGGTTGGACTTGATGTCTCCTGAGGGCTCTTCCAGCCCTAGGATTCTATGTAATGATGCGCCCAGGTGGGGCATTTACAAACACTGAATCTTGGAGCTCTGTAATTAAACCCCCCCTTTTTGTGCAAGATCCTTTTGCCTCAAAAGGAGAAGGTCCAGAGAAGAGGAACAAGAATGATTAAAGGTCTAAAAACGATGAGCTATGAGGGAAGACTGAAAAAATTGGACTTGTTTAGAAAAGTTCAGACTGAGCAGGGACATGATGGCAGTTTTCACGTACCTAAAAGGGTATTACAAGGAGGAGGGAGATAAATTATTCTCCTTAATGTCTGGTGATAGGACAAGAAGCAATGGGTTTAAATTAAATACTGGAATAGATTGCTTAGGGAGGTTGTGGAATCTCCATTACTGGAGATTAAGAGCAGTTGACAGACATCTATCGGGGATAATCTAGACAGCATTTGGTCCTGCCATGAGGGCAGGGGACTGGACTCGATGACCTCTCGAGGTCCCTTCCAGTTCTAGTGTTCTATGATTCTATGATAAAAACACCAGTGTCCATCGCCTGAGCTAAAGGAGCAGCCTAATTAAGCAAGCGGCAGAAACAGTCTCATCCAGTAGAGTGGGACAAAGCCACATTGGTGGGCACTAAAATAAGTTTAAAAAAAGTCTTATTTCCCTTGCAGTGTAACAAATGGTAGCGCAGGGACGGACCATTGAAGGTCAGGGGAAGGAGAGGTGTTTTCTGACAGGAACTGAAAACTACCTGGAGTGTCGGCGAGATGGAATTATAAAGAAGCCTGGTCAAGACGGCAGAAGCGCCAAGAGGCGAAAGCTCTCGCACGCACCATTGGTGGCTAAATTATGTTGTGGGATGGAGAGGAGACAGACGCTAGAGAACTGATGGTGGGAAGAGATGGGTTTTGCTGGGGAGATTGTTTGGAGCATGGAGGGTTTTCTAAATTGGCAAGATTTTCCATTTTGTGTTGGCCCCCTCTGGCTTTTACTCCAACTCAGGCGAATAAGTCGTGCACACCTCTTTTCTGCTGGGGCAGCCCACAGGTCTCTGGGGAGTCATAAGGCTTAAACCTCCATTTAATGAAGTGGCCTTATTACAGCACCAAGCCCAGCCCTTCGGCATGTTCACAAACTGGGAATGGATTGAGTCCAGTCCACACAGAGCTATATCAGAAACCCTGGACCAACGTAAGACGACCCTTCCTGATGTTTCTTGAAGCCTCAGCCAAACTCCGCTGGAGTCAGTGGGAGTCTTTCAACTGAGTGCAACGGTGCTTTGGATTAGGCTAGCAGAAAACAATCAGCATTTCAGTGGACTTTTTAAGACTTTTTTTTTTTTGCATCTCCTGGATTTGACACTATAGAGAATGCAGTTGAAGAGGGACCTTTCCAATCTGGTTGTTTGAATTAGAATATTTTTTCATGGTACTTTTTTAAAATCTCTGTATTCTAAGATGGTTTTTTGGGGGGGAGGGAAAGGTAAATTTGTTTTGTTTGTTTTTTTAACAAAGAAATTGGGATGCCAGTCGTATATATTGACTGGTGTGAAAGTCAGGAGGGGTGCAAACAGAAAGTAATAGTATACTCTGGAGTGTCAATGAGTAATTTGGAAGGCAATAAAACATAAGAACATAAGAACGGCAAGACTAGGTCAGACAAAAGTCCATCTAGCCCATTATCCTGTCTGCCGACAGTGGACAGTGCCAGTTGCCCCAGAGGGAGTGAACACAACAGGTAATCCTCACATGATCCCTCTCCTGTCACCCATTTCCAGACAAACAGAGGCTAGGGACACCATTCCTACCCATCCTGGCTAATAGTCATTGATGGACCTAACCTCCATGAATTTATCTAGCTCTTTTTTGAACCCTGTTAAAGTCCTATTCACAACATCCTCTGGCAAGGAGTTCCACAGGTTGACTGTGTGCTGCATGAAGAAAAACTTCCTTTTGTTTGTTTTAAACCTGTTACCTATTAATTTCATTTGGTGACCCCTAGTTCTTATATTGTGGGAACAAATAAACCCTACACTATTGACTCAACAGACTATAATGGCTCTACTTATTATGTCGATATGGTGCCGCCATCACTAGCGCTTTAGTAGCCTGCTTTCTTCTATGATTGCTAGAGATAAGAACATAAGATGATATTGTTCCATGTCCATTCGAGGGGATGTCACAGATAGTGTGTATTCTGCATGCTCTGGCAAAACAAAACTTCATGGGCCCTGCAGGAGTAGAACTCAGATCTTCTTGTGTTGAAAACAGGCTTCCTACCATCTGCCATCCGTCTCCAGCCTCTGACAAACAGAGGCCAGGGACACCATTTCTATCCCCTGGCTAATAGCCTTTTATGGACCTAACCTCCATGAAATTATCTAGTTTCTCTTTAAACTCTGTTATAGTCCTAGCCTTCACAGCCTCCTCTGGCAAGGAGTTCCACAGGTTAACTATGCGCTGTGTGAAGAAGAACTTTCGCTTATTAGTTTTAAACCTGCTACCCATTAATTTCATTTGGTGTCCTCTAGTTCTTCTATTATGGGAACTAATGAATAACTTTTCTTTATTCACCCTCGCCACACCACTCATGATTTTATAGACCTCTATCATATCCCCCCTCAGTCTCCTCTTTTCTAAATTGAAAAGTCCCAGTCGCTTTAACCTCTCCTCGTATGGGACTCGTTCCAAACCCCTCATCATTTAGTTAGTTTAGAGAAGAGATGAATAAGGGGAGGGACACGATAGAGGGATATAAAATAACCAGAAGAGGGAAGGTCAGGGTTGCCAGATGGTTTCAACAAAAACACCGGACGCACTTGACATTACATCACAATCGACATTCCATCTTATTTAGAAAATACTGGACATTGATATTTTCTCATTTCTATTTTCTCAGTTTGTTTCTTGAACAGAAAGCTCAACTACTGGACTGTCTGGTTCAAAACCGGACACCTGGCAACCCCAGGGAAGGTCTGTACCTTCTCACCCAAGCCAGGTGGGATTCCAAATATCTTCCACCTTACCCAAAACTCTCAGCTAAACATGCTCCCTCTTCGCTCACGCGGACCAGGCCTCACACATCTTGGGGTGCCTCAGAGCTCTTGTTAATCCCCGGCGCCCACTTTATGTACTTGCACCAGGATTGAGGACGGCTGGGAGCCATCCCGGCGACTAAGAAACTGCCCGCCGGAGAAGGAACGACAAAGTCCCCTGCAATGCCCCATCAGGGCAGGAGGGGGAGCTCTTGAGGTGTTTATTCACTGATTATCCCTCCCCACCCAGGACACAGTAGGTTATCCTTGAAGGCTGGTTCCCCATATAGAAGACTGGTTCCCCATATAGAGTTTAAAGAGAAGCTAGATAATTTCATGGAAGTTAGGTCCATAAAAGCCTATTAGCCAGGGGATAAAATGGTGTCCCTGGCCTCTGTTTGTCAGAGGCTGGAGACGGATGGCAGGAGACAAATCGCTTGATTATTGTCTTCGGTCCACCCCCTCTGGGGCACCTGGCGCTGGCCACTGTCGGCAGACAGGATACTGGGCTAGATGGACCTTTGGTCTGACCCGGTACGGCCGTTCTTATGTTCTTATGGTGGTACATGCCCCTGTCCCTACCATGCTGGGTGGGGTGGCCTGCCCCCAGGAAAGACATTTCATTCTGTCTCCCTTAATCCAGGGATGGGGAACC
The DNA here is from genome assembly GCA_030068395.1 of Apalone spinifera. NCBI lineage: Eukaryota > Metazoa > Chordata > Testudines > Trionychidae > Apalone > Apalone spinifera. The sequence goes on from CM057846.1 coordinate 3,505,233, forward strand.
TTTTTTGGGTCACCACGAACCCACAGAAAAAATAAGTTGGGGGCCACACACCAGTGGCTAAGGGGGCCCTGGTTAGTAGATTTTGTGTGCCTCAGGCCTGCAATGGGGCAGCAGGGGCAGATGGGGTGCCAGTGCTGGCTCCCCAATTCTGGGGGAGGGACCTTGAGCCTTGGGGACTGCATCCTGGCAAGCCGGGGGTCACATCCAGCCCCTGGGCCTGAGTTCCCCCACCCTGTCTTAGGGCCACGTGCTAAGGAACGTGAAGTGGGAATTAGCACACGGGCCGATGACGCAGCATTATTCGGAGGCCAGCGCGCCGGTGTCTTTGCTTTAGCATTTCCTTGGATTTCACACGATCCAGTCTAAGGCCGAGGGAGCTCAAAAGAGCTTCTAATGAACCCGGGCAAACTTGGAGCTGAAAAGAATGCTCCTGTTGCCTCCACCTCAGAGCTGCACTCTGGTGTCCCGCGCCACGCACAGCTCCGGGACGCTGTCGCCTGCCCCCGCCGAAGGGCTGCCGGCTTGTGGGAGGCGAGGAGACCCTGTGTGAGCTTCTCGGGAAAGAGCAAACCTAGCCATGGCAGGGAGGGAGCAGCTTGACTTCTGGGAGGAGCTCTGTGGAAGAGGTGACAGAGGAATTGCGCAGGCTGCCTGGAACGGGACACCCCCTGGCGTAACACCGGAGGGGTGCTTTGCTAGGTAAGCATTGAGGGTAAGAAGGGATGGGACAAAGGGCTGGAAACCAGGAGAGCTGGGCTCAATTCATAGCTATCCAGCGTCCTGATGTCACCCCCTCCTGCCTGCAGCACAACAGACCTTTCCAGCTCTGAGCCTCGCATTTGCCTCCCCTTGCCAATGGGAAATTCCTCACACGTTCCAGTTTGGAAACGGAGACCTGGGGCGACTGGGTGACTTGACCAAGGTCACATGGTAGTTGCGGGGCAGAATAGGGAACATCACCTGGGTCTCCCAAGCCCCACGTCTGCGCCCTTGTCGTGCTCTGCCACCCATTTCCCTCATTACCTTGTGCAAGTCACTTAATCTGCCTTGTGTCTCGGTTTCTCAGCAATATCGGGGAGTTAATACTTTCCCCGCTCCCAGGAATGCTGTGAAGATAAGGTCTGCTCAAGACTGTGAGGCACTCAAATCATGGGAAGGGTATGACGAGGCCTGTACAAAGAGAAAATTACTGTGGAGACTGTTCTTCGCAGGAATACCTGGTCTTCAGTGCCTGCTCCTAGCACTCCTGTTCAGTTTAGTGGGTCACTGTTGGACACTTTTACAGGGGTGCAGGACCTTTCTGGGGTCGGGGGCTGCTGTCCCACAGAAAAATCAGTCAGGGGCCACACACATGTGAGAAGCAAAAAAATACCCCAAAGCCTTACTGCCGTGGCCCTGGCTGAGAAGGGGAAATTCTCTCCCCACGTTCTTCTCACACATCAGAGCCGTGGGGGGGGGGCCCAGGCTAGGACATTTTGGGTGCTGGCAGGGGAGCTAGGAGGGAGCCCTGAGCTTCAGGGGCTGGATCTAGGCAAGCCGGGGGCCGCATCCGGCCTTCAGGCATTAGGTTCCCCACCTCATGAGGAAAGAGAGCTTGGGGCCTGATCCGAAGCCCAGTGGCAGCCCCACGGTGCCTGCTGCAGGCACTGGAAGATAGACAGGGTGGGGGGGAAAAGCAGGAAGCCACAAGAGGCTGCTGGAGACAAGGAGTCTGTCTGTACTGCAGACTCAATCCAGGCTCTGAGTCATGTGCGAGCCCAAGGCCTCCACTTGTGTCCACACATGAACCAGCCTGTCTCAGGACCCTGCTCGGGCAGAGGGTCAGAGCCAGGCCCAGTGCGACTGAGGTCCAAGTGTGGACGCAGCTCGAGCCACAGATGTGTCCAAAGGCTTGCGTGGTGCAGCAAGGACTCAGGGGCCTAGCGTAGGCTAGGTCCAGCAATTGTACGCCCAGGTTTACAGTGCAGTGTGGACGCTGAGGTGCCAGCTGGGAAACCCCCCAAGTCCCCAAGCCCGGGTCCTGCAGATGCAGGCTTACAATGTGGCATAGATGGACTCAGGAAGAGCCGAGTGCTTGGGTAGAGAGTGATGTCGAAAGGCCTGGCAATAGCTCTGCCGGGCAGGGGGCACAAAGGGGGCGATGGGGAGGAACCCGCCACAACCGCGACGGGTGGAGGCTGCCCCCTGCTAGTGCGCCTCAGTGCAGGGGAGGGGAAAAGGCTCCGGTGCGGTGAGGAGCCCCTGCGTCAAGTCTGGTCCCAGCTGAGGCAAAGAGACCAGAGCGGTACGGCGTGCGGGGAAGGGCAGCGAGAAGCTGTGGGGCAGACTCTGTTCCTCCAGGCAACACCCCGTCAGCCAGGGGTATTTTCTGTCAAGCAGTCCGCCGGTACCGTTTGGGGCTGCAGGCTGGGCATGGCCACCAGCATCTTCCCCCCCAGACC
>CM057846.1:3513684-3523964 GCA_030068395.1 Apalone spinifera
GCCATTACGGGGGTGCAGGAGACGAGAAAACCCTAACGCGCCGTCACACCAGGTCATTCCTGTTTCTCTACTGAAACACACAGTGGAGTTGCTGCATGGGTGGTGGGTGATGGTAGGGTTGGGGGAGGCAAGCCTTTCCAGTGCACTAAGTCACACCTACTCTCTTGAACATAAGCCGTAAAGGACCCGCGAGACGATAATACGTTTGGTCACCTGCCGGGACCAGAAAACAACCAAGAGGCGCGGGGGTTTCTCAGTCATTAACAGGCATCTGGGTCATTTCGCGTCACACCTGCCACAGGGGGTTGCATTGTGGTTGTTTCCGTTTTTTCTCCCAACACCTCTTATTCCGTAGAAACAATTCTCAGGACAGTATATACGGATCTGGAAGCAAAGCAGAATGCTTGTTTGTATATTCTAGAATAGGTTTAGCTAGCCTACCTGGGTCTACATCTAGACTGCATCCCTCTGTCAACAGAGGGATGCCAATCAAGCACATCGAAATTGCTAATGAAGCAGGGATTTAAATATCCTGTGCCTCATTAGCATAAACATGGCCGCTGCTTTTTTTCGAAACAGAGTTTTTTCGAGGAAAAAAACGGCAGTCTAGACGTGGATCTGTCAAAAATAAAGCCTTTTTCAACAGATCCTATAAACCTCATTAGCAATTTCGATATGCCTAATCTACATCTCTCTGTCGACCTGGGGGTTTTATGGGACAGAGCCACCCCCCACCTCCTTCCTTAGGACATGTTTTAGTGAGCAGAAGCTCATTTGCCCCTCGCTGGCCCCTCACCCCATCTGTTGTGGTGAGGTTAAATAAAGCAGCAAGTTCCAAGCCTGCCGTGCTATGAGTAGACTTATTGCACCAAGCTGTTCCTTTAAAAAAAAAAAAGATCTTTTTTGCAGCTTGCAGTTGCTGTTGCCTGAGCTCTGAGAACATGGCAGAGCAATTGGAGGCCAGATATTACGCAGGAGGGCAGGAATCAGTGAACGTAAGAACATAAGAACGGCCAGACTGGGTCAGACCCTTTGGTCCATCCAGGCCAGTATCCTGTCTGCTGACAGTGGCCAATGCCAGGTGCCCCAGAGGGAATGAGCAGAACAGGGATCCTCAAATGATCCCTCCACTGTCATCCATTTCCAGCCTTTGATAAACAGAGGCTAGGGACACCATTCCTACCCATCCTGGCTAATGGCCATTGATGGACCTAACCTCCATGAATTGATCCAGTTCTTTTGTGAACCCTGTCAAAGTCCTGGTCTTCACAGCATCCTCTAGCAAGGAGTTCCGCAGATTGACTGTGCATTGTGTGAAGAAATACTTCCTTTTTTTAAACCTGCTACCTATTCATTTCATCTGGTGACACCTAGTTCTTTCGTTATGGGAACAAGTAACTAACTTTTCCTTAATCACTTTCTCCACTTTTCTAAGCTGAAAAGTCCTAGTCTTCCTAATCTCTTTTCATACGGCACCCATTCCAAACCCCTAATCATTTTTGTTGCCCTTTTCCGAACCTTTTCCAGTGCCAAGATCTCTTTTGGTAAAGTCAGAATTTGGTGACGTGTTCCACTCCTTTACCTTCCCTTCTGGGTTGTATGTACCCGGCTGGTGATCTCTAAAGGAGCTGATTACGTGCGTGGGCACTTCCCTGTATAAGCTCAACTCTGGTGGAGAAGCCCAGAGCTGAGCGATAGAGATGAGTATCATGTCCAAGCTCCCAGAAGAAGGGCACGTCACCTTGAAACAAAAGGCTTTCTTCCCATTACCAAGAACCCCTGAAATTCATGCACATTCTGATTGCATTGAGAAAAGTAAAAATCAGAAGCAACTCGATCAATTTCAGTGGGCTCACGCCAGCGTCAAACGTATGTGAGGGAGCTCGGAATCAGGCCCTGGAAGGCTCCGTAATGAGAAGTTTTCCAAGCGGAGACGGAATCCATATGTACATGTGCTAATGAGATCAATGCAAACAGCTATCGTACATTCTGTTCCATTCTGGAGGGAGATGTTTTGAAGTAGATGCATAGTGGGCTAATAATCCTCTGAACAGGTCCCAGAACATTCTCCCAGCTGGCAACTTGTACATGTGGAGCAAGGAAAATTGGCTGGCCGGGGTAGAAATGTGGGCGCATTGAATTATTATTGGAGCCTTTACTAACTTTGTTGCATTTCATATAAAAAATTAGTAACATTTGTCAGTTATTTTTCCCCTTCCTTGAAGCATAAATGTTCATTCACTTAAAAGGGCTCTGTTCCGTTCCTTTGACAGCTAATGCAGGCTGGAATTGGATGATCACAGTTCATAGGAGCCCAATCACAGCCCAGGACACCACTGCGGTCAGTGCTTGCAACCGCAGAATGAAAAGGCAGTCCCTGCCCCACGCTGCTTCTAGTCGATGTGCTAGACATGAGACAAAAGAAGGATGCACAGGGACAGGGAAAACAAGGAAAGAACGAGGCAAGAGCAGTCTGCAGGATAGGTTGTACAAGTCTACAGCATGGCTATTAAGTTGACGGTAGACAACATGGGAGAGGAGAGTTTTCAGGGAAGCTGGTGAGTTAGTTTTGCAGGCATTCCCTATGGTTGAGTGGGGCCAGCAAACTCTGGGAAAAGTCTGGGGGGGGAGAGGCAAATGACCCCACATGCTCCCCCTCCACTTGTCACCTCTGAATGGGCACGTGGTTGGATAGATGCCTCCAGATCCTGTTCCCCACTGGGATTGGATGGTATGCCACAGACCCCAGCTGGTGTTTTGTCTGTTAGAGTATCAATCCATAAGCATTCAAGACCATTTTCTTCTGTGTTACCAGTGACTTGGAAAGGGGCCATGCCAGTTTTGACAGAGAGCGTCACTCCGCCTCCCCTGTTTGCCCATTCAGTCCTCTGTAAATAAGTTATAACTATGGATTTTAATATTCCAAGTGTGCATTCAATGCGATCAGGGTCCAGTAACACTCATCAGAGCAAATTTATGATGATAAATGAGCAATTCCATAGTTGGGGTTTTTTTTTGTTACCAAGGCTTGTAGCCCGGGCTATTAAAAAAGTTCTCCTGATGATGTCCTTGGGTTCTTTGATTCTTTCTACTCTCGAATCATAGACTCATAGCGCTGGAAGAGACCTCAAGTCCAGGCCCCTACCCAACGCAGGACCAACCCCAACTAAATCAACCCAGCCAGGGATTTGTCAAGCTGAGTCTTAAAAACTCCTAGGGAAGGAGATTCCATCACTTCCCTATGGAACCCATTCCAGGGCTTCCCCACCCTCCTAGGGAAATAGTTTTTCCTAATATCTAAGCTAGACCTCCCCCACTGTAACTTGAGACCATTGCTCCTTGTTCTGCCATCCCTCACTGCTGAGAACAGCCTCTCTCCATCCTCTTTGGAACCTCCCTTCAGGAAGTTGAAGGCTGCTATCAAATCCCCCCTCACTCTTCTTTTCTGCAGACTAAACAAACCCAAATCCCTCAGCCTCTCCTCATAGGTCATGCGCTCCAGCTCCTCATGCGCGGTGATAAGAAAAGTGGCTGTCTGAGGAGGCAGCGCAAAATTGAGTCCTGTGCATGGAACGGAAGAATCCCAAGCATTGTTACAGGCTGGGGACCGACTGGCTAAGTAGTAGTTCTGCAGAAAAGGACCTGGGGATTACAGTGGATGAGAAGCTGGATATGAGTCGACAGTGTGCCCTGGTAGCTAAGAAGGCTAGTGGCATATTAGGGTGCATTAGGAGGAGCATTGCCAGCAGATCTAGAGAAGTGATTATTCCCCTTTATTCGGCTCTAGTGAGGCCACATCTGGAGTATTGTGTCCAGTTCTGGGCCCCCCACTATAGAAAGGATGTGGAAGCATTGGAGACAGTCCAGCAGTGGGCAACCAAAATGATTAGGGAGCTGGAGCGCATGACCTATGAGGAGAGGCTGAGGGATTTGGGCTTGTTTAGTCTGCAGAAGAGAAGAGTGAGGGGGGATTTGATAGCAGCCTTCAACTTCCTGAAGGGAGGTTCCAGAGAGGATGGAGAGAGGCTGTTCTCAGCAGTGAGGGATGGCAGAACAAGGAGCAATGGTCTCAAGTTACAGTGGGGGAGGTCTAGGTTAGATATTAGGAAAAACTATTTCCCTAGGCGGGTGGGGAAGCACTGGAATGGGTTCCTTAGAGAGGTGGTGGAATCTCCATCCCTAGGAATATCCAGCTCCAGCACCGCATTAGTGTGAAGTCCTCCCGATTATTTTAGCCAGCCTGCCCCTGAGAAGACTGGTCCTCATTCTACTGAGGTGGAGGCCATCCACACTGTATGGTCCCCTCTCCCCATAAAAGATGGACCAATGCTTCATACAACCAAAGCCCTCCAACCTACATCACTGACATAAACAGTGGTTCACTTCCAGGAAGCCTTTGCTCATGGACAGAAATAATCCCAGCGATCACTTGGTTCTTCTTCTTCGTCAGCATACTTGTATGCTCCAGATTAAGCGTCATGGGATGAGGGGCGCCTGAAGTCATGTCCTGCTTATCAGCAAGTCTGCCTTGCTGCTGGAGATTACGATCGACTGGGAGAATCTCCAAGGTTGATCCTGATCGACCAGCTGGTGACCACTGGTCTGGGATTTGCTGGGCCCAAAGCTAACTCCGGGCATGTTTCCATGCAAATGTTCAGTCTTTGTTCTTGAAACTTCGACGTTGCTGATGGGACCATCTCACAGAAGGGTGATGGGTCTTTCCCGCATCCAGATCAAGACAGGAGGCTGTGATTCAATGGATGGAATCAAGGCAGACAGTGAGGTCACGGCAGAGGTAGAATCACAGAATCATAGAATGCTAGAACTGGAAGGGCCCTCGAGAGGTCATCGAGTCCAGTCCCCTGCCCTCACGGCAGGACCCAGTACTGTCTAGAGATTATGGGTTCCCAAATTGGGGGGCGTGAAGAAATTCCAGGGGGGGCGTGAGGCATCCCAGCCTCCCCTCCCCAATCAAGTTTTGCTGCCCAGGTCAGTTCCTTTTTTTTTTTTGCTGCTATCTTGGGGATGGGATTGTGAGGGTTTCTCAAAAATCAAAAGGGGGCGTGATGCCAAAAAGTTTGGGAACCACTGGGACCATCCCTGATTTCTAGACAGTGATCAGGTGGTGGCTGGGCTAAAACATCCAGAATGCCAGCAAGAATCTGTGATCTCTAAAATGAGCCTGGATCTGGCACTGGGGGAAGGGTTTGGTCTGAGGCTTTGGGGAAGGAGCTATTTACCTGGCTGCCTGCAACATGCAGAACTCTGCCCCCAGCTGGCTACCTTCCTGTGGCCATTCTACAGTAAAACTGCCCCCGCACTCGTCGCCCCCCTGTGGGTCCTTGCAGAATATAACTGTCCCTCCTAGCAGGCGGTTCCCATTCCACGTTATGGAAAACAATCAGATTCTGAGCACATTCCATTGTCCTGGCACAACCAAGGACAATGAGTAAGGTAAGAGGAAGCCATATACCAACGTTGGTGGTCCTAGCTCTTATCATTTAGGATCAGAGGGGTAGCTGTGTTAGTTTGAATCTGCAAAAGTGGCGAGGAGTCCTGTGGCACCTTATAGACTAACCGAAGTGTTGGAGCATAAGCTTTCGTGGGCAAAGACCCACTTCGTCAGATGCATGTGACGAAGTGGGTCTTTGCCCACGAAAGCTTATGCTCCAACACTTCGGTTAGTTTGTAAGGTGCCACAGGACTCCTCACCGCTTTTATCATTTAGGAGGAGATTGTGAGCAGACAGACGGACAGAAAGACAGACAGATGCACATTTCTAGTAGCAGGCTGTGTATTTGGCTTCCTGGTGCAGTAGACGGTAATCTCAAAAGTACATCGGTTCCTCCTGCCACCCTCTTGGTCGCTGCAGTGGAGGCTTGTAGGAAGGGGTGGGAGCTGCCTGCCTTCCAGTTCATATACCGTGTACATGTTCTCAGGCTTGTCTTTAACAAGCCTATTACAACCTGACTGTCTTTTGTGCTGGGGGATGGCAGTGCATTGCCACCAGCCTGGCTGCAAATGTAATGAGAGCAGCAAACAATGGCCCTGCAAACTGAGAGCCTGGCTGCAGATAACAAGCCAAACTAAATGTCCCATTTACTGGTTCCAAGGAGCAGAACTCCTGATACCAACGGGTGGAATTTACCCAGCCCATGTGAACAAAGGGACCTACACCTGTAGGACCAAGCTGAACTACATTGTGAGATCAAGCACAGCTCAATCCACCCTCGCAGCGGCTCTGAGAGGCAGGGCGATGCAGAGACCCACTCTGAGCCACAAGGTCTCCCCTGCTGGAGCGGGAAAGATTCGGTCTATACCACCGTCAAATGACCAACCAAGTTCAGCTGTGCTGGCCCACAAATCTTGGGAGGACAGACCCAAATCTCAACCCATTCCCCGCCCTTTCTCTTTCCACTTTCTTCCCTCTTTCCATTGATGCCAGCTCCCTACAGCTGGCACAAAAGCCTTCTGTGGAACCAACGCCAATGTTCCCGCTCTTTTTTCCCATCCATGTGTGGAATAAATTGCTTACATGCGCGGAGGCATGTGTGGCTGTGCACCACCGGTAGAACAACACGCTGCCAGATGTGGGTGCTGTGGGCACAGTGCTAATCAGCAGGGTGGTATTTGACTCTTTCCTGGGTGCGGAGCTGGGCTGACGGAGAACGTAGCCACCGCCACCTGAAGTTACGTGTACACCATCTGCCGCAGCTCACCAGGGATTTTCAAAACTGAGCGGCCAGCCCCTTCTCTCGCAGGTCTGAGCCTTGGAATGACTTTCCCTTGCTGCTAGTTATTTATCTATCTCTGTGTTTTCTGATTCCACAGCCCTGGTAGTTCCCGCTTCTGAGTGCTCCGTGATGTGGTTTGCCGGAAATGTGAAGTGCTCCGTGATGTGGTTTGCCAGTGGTGTAGTGAGGGCAGGGCGGGGAGGCAGTTGCCCCTGGGCGCCATGCGAGGGGCGTACCAATTTAGTCCCCTTCCACTCACCCTGTCATTCCTGGGCTCGCCTGCTCCTCTTTTGCCTGCCGCCGCCGGCTGAAGCCTCCTCCCCACATCTCTGCTCCCACCCCAATCCTCCTCCCATCTCTGCCAGTGGATTAGTGCATGCGGGGACCCGGCCCCAAACTGGAGGGGGCGGGGGAAGATGCTGTACAAGCTCCCTCCCTCCTGCCAGGGTTGGGCTCATCTGTGCACCAGGTTCGGGCCCCACCACACAGGGGCCCGAACCTTTGCCCCTGGGCACATAACATCCTCCCTGTGCCTCGGAAAAATGCTGCTCACAATCAAGCTGTATTTTAGTCAGTGGTAGTTACGCGTCAGCTGTTTACAGCAAGGCTATTCCGCTGCAGCTCAGCCCCGCACATTTCCACTGGGGGTGTTTTTTATCAGTATTTCTGCACCTCATACACGGTCAGAATATGCATCTGTTATGTGATGGCTCATAAACAAGGAACGCCGGGCTACAATGCCGGTCAGCAGCTGCTCCAGAGCACATCACCATCTCAATGCCTGTAATTACACCGAGACCGAGGTTAGGCCAGGACACTCCTCACTCCCAAACAAGGCCATTTCTGATTTTTTTTTCAGCCATAAAGCCGGATTTTGTTTATCACCACCTGCTATAGTATCCCAGGCTCAATTTTACATCCTGTATGAAAGGGACAGGAGCCAAGGGGCCTGTTGCATTATTTTCATTGCACTGTTTCATGGCAAACAGAGATTTAAGAATCGCAGCCCAGGCTGCGGCCGATGTCTGCAGTTAAATGAAGCGCTAGGGGGCAGACTGGGTCTGTCTTTGGGGTCATCGGGAAATCTCCCACCATATGACACCCCTTGAACACTATGCAGGGGGGAATGGCAAGAACCCACAGCATCCAAAGAGGGAACATCTGAGGTTCTTCCATCAAGTGACTGGTCTTGTTTAGCGGGCTCGAGTAAATGACTTAGGAGGAGAGGCTGAGGGATTTGGGTTTGTTTAGTCAGCAGAAGAGAAGCGTGAGGGGGGATTTGATAGCGGCCTTCAATTCCCTGAGGGGGGTTCCAAAGAGGATGGAGAGAGGCTGTTCTCCATGGTGGCAGATGGCAGAACAAGGAGCAATGGTCTCAAGTTGCGGTGGGAGAGGTCTAGGTTGGATATTAAGGGAAAAGTATTTTCCTAAGAGGGTGTGGAAGCACCGGGATGGGTTCCCTAGGCCGGGGGTGGAATCTCCATCCCTCGGGGTTTTTAAGTTTGACAAAGCCCTGGCTGGGATGATTGAGTTGGGGTTGGTCCTGCTTTGGGCCGGGGGCTGGACTCGATGTCCCCTGAGGTCTCCTCCAGTCCTAGAATTCTAGGATTCTTGTCCAGCCATGCCAGGCATGTGATGAGTCATAGAAGCACAGACCAAACTGGCTTGGTTCCCAATTTAATAGCGGGACATGCTGCACTGCGAGGGATTTCAGTGCTGGGAGAGGTGCAATGGGAGGAGGCAATGATTCTCTCCAGTGTGCCCATGAAGGTGACCACTACAATGCTGCTGAGCACGAAGACACTGCAGCCATGGGTGCCCTAGCGCATCTCTCCATCTCGGAGCCAGCCTGCCAGCCCCGGTCCACAGACTTGAGCTAGCGGGGCTTGTGCTAGCCATCTAAAAAGAGCATCCAGGTGGTGCTTGGCTGTTGAATCCTGGGGCAATCCGGATTCACTGGCGGGGCGTCCCGACAGGTCTCCTGCTCCGTCGATGATGATAACCGTGCGGCCGCGTGTGCTCATGCATCTGCTCCCCCTGTTTACTGTGCTGACCCTGCACAATTCGTCAACACAGCAGACTCCGAGAGAGCCCCCAAAGGCCACACAATCAGATAAGGGTTGAAGGTACCAGGCCAGGTTTATGGTAGACGAGGCACGGTCCTAGCTTCCCCCTACAGTTAGGCTAACACGTGTATGCCCGTTACAATGGTCCGATGCAGCTAGTGCCAGGGATGAGGCATTTCCCCCTAGGCCAGACAAAGTCAGCTCTTTGGGGTGCACTTCATACACGGGTAAAACAAGTTACACGTCACTCCTGACTATCAGGTTGCCCCACCTCCTGTTGCTTAGTTACCACCCCTTACCTCATAGAATCATAGAACTGGAAGGGACCTCGAGAGGTCATCGAGTCCAGTCCCCTGCCCTCACGGCAGGACCAAATACTTACTGTCTAGACCATCCCTGATAGACATTTATCTAACCTACTCTTAAATATCTCCAGAGATGGAGATTCCACAACCTCCCTGGGCAATTTATTCCAGTGTTTCACCACCCTGACAGTTAGGAACTTTTTCCTAACGTCCAACCTGAACCTCCCTTGCTGAGTTTAAGCCCATTGCTTCTTGTTCTATCCTCAGAGGCCAAGATGAACAAGTTTTCTCCCTCCTCCTTATGACACCCTTTTAGATACCTGAAAACGGCTATCATGTCCCCCCTCAGTCTTCTCTTTTCTAAACTAAACAAACCCAATGCTTTCAGCCTTCCTTCATAACTCATGTTCTCTAAACCTTTCATCATTCTTGTTGCTCTTCCTTGGACCCTCTCCAATTTCTCCACATCTTTCTTGAAATGCGGTGCCCAGAACTGGACACAATACTCCAACTGATACAAGGGGGTGGGCGGGCGGGTTCAATCTATCATGCTGTCAGTTTAGACCCGGTCCGGAACTTGGGTCAGTCTGCTTGTATTTGTGGGAAGGAGGTTGGTACCGAGATGTTTCTTCACAAGGTGTTCTGACATGACCCGTCTAGAATGTGTTCATGGCCTGTGCCTAGTTCCTCTCAGGTAGGAGTGTTTCTATAATGTCAGCCCTGGTCTTACCAGCTTCTCTCAGCAGGGGCCTGCCTCTTGCTCACAGATAACAGGCATGCTGACCCAGGTTCAAGACCTGGCTGGGATGATTGAGTTGGGGTTGGTCTTCCTTTGAGCAGGGGGCCAGATTTGATTACCTCCTGAGGTCTCTTCCAGCCCTAGGATTCTTGAATGAATTCCATTTCACGTCAAGCTCTGAGGTGCTGACATTTGTTTCCATTCCCTGTCGGGAAGCGCAAAAAAAAAAAAAAATTGGATCCTTTGGCAAAAAGGAATTGGTGTTGAAATGCCTGTTTTGGAGTAGTAAAGCTCACATTTGAATTGGGGTTTCTCGTTCTCTTTCTCCTCTTCCCCAGCTCCCTAGTTAAGAGATTCCACCCTCGTTCCCGGAAACCACATCTCCAGTTCTGGGCACCGCATTTCAAGAAAGATATGGAAAAATTGGAGAGGGTCC
>CM057846.1:3556144-3572642 GCA_030068395.1 Apalone spinifera
CTCATCAGATTTCTTGTGGCCCAATCCTCCAATTTGTCTAAATCACTCTGGACCGTATCCCTGCCCTCAAGCGTATCTGCCGCTCCCCCTAGCTTAGTGTCATCTGCAAACTTGCTGAGGGTGCAATCCATCCCCTCATCCAGGTCATTAATAAAGATGTTGAACAAAACCGGTCCAAGAATCGATCCTTGGGGCACTCCGCTAGAAACCGACCGCCATCCTGACATCGAGCCGTGGATCACTACCCGCTGGGCCCGGCCTTCTAGCCATCTTACTGTCCATTTATCCAATCCACATTCCCTTAACTTGCTGGCAAGAATATTGTGGGAGACCGTATCAAAAGCCTTGCTAAAGTCAAGGTATAGGGCTCCGCCCACTGCCTCTGTCCCGAGCACTAGCTCTGCGCTCCCATTGACTGGGAACCTGCTACTGGCTGCTTCTGCGGTGCCAGCAGAGGCAGGAAGCTGCCTTAGCACCCCCGCTGCACCTCTGTCCAGGAGCTGCTTGAGATAAGCCCCTCCTGCCTCAGCCCCGCCTCCACCCCAAGCCAGAGCCCCCTCCTGCACCCCAAAGCTCTCTTCCTCAGCCCCTCCCTCTAATTAAATGATGTTGTGTTGCGGGCATCCATGATTTTCAGCTTGGTCACGAGGAAAAAAAGTTTGAAAACTGTAGACCTCGGGGCATTGTTACAGGAGTGCAAAATATTGTCCAGCTTCCTCCCCATCCCAAGGAAAGACCCACTTGTGGAGGATTCAAAATCAAATGTGGGAAGCTGACAATCCCCTCCCGTCTCCTAGGCCAGGAGAGAACTTGGCAAGTCTGATTCCCGCGCCTGATCTAAAACGGTATCAAAACATCGCTCACCCTATTAGGCTGTTGACAGGCCCCATGCTGGCTTGTCGGGATCTGGCAGCGCTCGAATTAACAGCTCCAATTAGCTACTGCTCACAGCCTGGCGGGGCTGCGTTCTCCGTGTGGGGAATACGCACCTCGTGGGATAGCCTGCTGGCTCCAGTTCCTGCCCTCCCGTTTGACCATTGGCTTCGGCTCTGGACTACCGACACTGGCTCTGACCCTCAGTCCTGATGCTCTTTATAACCACTAGGCTAGACTTCCCTCAGCCCACTCCTCTGCCAGACAGTCCCTGCCCCAAGACTGTTGGGATAGTGCAAATAGATTACATAATCCCCATTGCTGTTATGTGTTTCCACAGAAGTGGAATAGCATGAGTCCAATGGAGTCACTCCTGATTTACACTGAAGGCAGAATCTGGCTCAAGGACTAAGGATCATAAGAACATAAGAATGGCCATGCTGAGTCAGACTGTAGGTCCATCTAACCTGTCATCTGACTGTGCCCAATGCCAGCTAGCCCAGAGGGAATGAACAGAACAGGGAATCATCGGCTGTGTCTAGACTGGCCAGTTTTTGTGGAAAATCAGCTGCTTTTGTGCAAAAACTTGCCAGCTGTCTACACTGGCCGCTTGATTTTCCGCAAAAGCACTGACTTTCTACTGTATGAAATCAGTGTTTCTTGCGGAAAAGCTTTGACGCTCCCATTCAGGCAAAAGTCCCTTTTGCACAAAACTTTTGCGCAAAAGGGCCAGTGTAGACAGCTGAGATTTGTTTTGCGCAAAAAAGCCCCGATCGTGAAAATGGCGATCGGGGCTTTTTTTCGCAAAAGCGCATCTAGATTGGCCACGGTCGCTTTTCCACAAAAAGTGCTTTTGCGGAAAAGCGTCCGTGCCAATCTAGACGCTCTTTTTCCAAAAATGCTTTTAACGGAAAACTTTTCCATTAAAAGCATTTGCGGAAAATCATGCCAGTCTACATGTAGCCATCAAATGATCCCTCCCCTGTAGCCCCAGGAGCAGGAAGATGCTACAGGTCTGATTCAGCAAGGTACTTAAGCACATCTCTAATTTTAGGCACAGTTCTGCGGACTTCAGCGAGACGCTTCACATGCTTACAATCAGGCATGTGCTTAAACAGCTTCTGTATGATAGAGGTCTATAAAATCATGAGTGGTGTGGAGAGGGTGAATAAAGAAAAGTTCTTCATTAGTTCCCATAATACAAGGACTAGAGGACACCAAATGAAATTAATGGGTAGCAGGTTTAAACTAATAAGCGAAAGTTCCTCTTCACACAGTGCATAGTCAACCTGTGGAACTCCTTGCCAGAGGAGGCTGTGAAGGCTAGAACTATAACAGAGTTTAAAGAGAAGCTATATAAATTCATGGAGGTTAGGTCCATAGAAGGCTATTAGCCAGGGGGTAGGAATGGTGTCCCTGGCCTCTGTTTGTCAAAGGCTGGAGATGGATGGAACGAGACAAATCGCTTGATCATTGTCTTCAGTCCACCCCCTCCGGGGCACTTGGCGCTGGCCACTGTCGGCAGACAGGCTACTGGGCTAGATGGACCTTTGGTCTGACCCAATATGGCCATGCTTATGTTCTGATGTATTGGGATCCAGGCTCTGAAGGGCCAAATTCTTTGGTGGTTCAACTCCACTGCAGTCATAATTATGGACCGAGGGCTTGATTCTGATCTCACACTGGTTTGACACAACAGGTCGAACCTCCCTAGTCCGGCACCCTCGGGACGTGACCGGTGCTGAAGCGGAGAATTTGCTGGACCACAGGAAGTCAATATCGTCTAGCAGCATCACCAACACTATTACAGCTTGCTGGGCTCTTAGAAGACACTTAGGGATAAATTAGAGCTAAATAACAACACAGAGCACTGAAAGCCAGGACTGCTGGCTATTAACAAATTTTATGGGACTGTAGGAAAGTTGGCCACACCCATGATAAGTGAACATCCAGCTAACTAAAATCATGATGGACTATGGGTATTGCTGGATCACAGAGTGCCGGACTAGAGAGGTTCTACCTGTACCAATTTCAGTGAAGTTACTCCTGACTTACGCTATCAATGTCAGAATCAAGTCCTGAGTGATTTTGCATTACTTTCTTTCTGGCTCCATGTAGCAAACCCAATCCTTGTGTAACTCTGTGACCTTCAGTGGAGTTAGTCCAGGAAGGGATTTGGCCCAAGTTCTTCAGGTGCTCAGTTCAGGTATGTGCAGTGTAGTGCACTTTCCAAAACTCAAACACTCCACCAAACCTCACACGCAGACTTGAACATCAGCTTTTGTCCTACAGAGGACGGAGATATTAGCATCCAGCTTTCAAACACAGAGGCCTGGATTGACCATCCAGCATTCAGATGCTCAGAAAACTATGGAGTGGGAGGAAACTTTTTTGATACAGTCTCTCACAGTATTCTTGCCAGCAAGTTAGGGAAATATGGATTGGATAAAGAGACTGTAAGATGGATAGAAAACTGGCTAGATCATCGGGCTCAACGGGTAGTGATCAACAGCTCAATGTCTGATTGGAGATTGGTTTCAAGCACAGTGCCCCAAGGATCAGTTTTAGGGCCAGTTTTGTTCAACATCTTTATTAATGACCTGGATGAGGGGATGGATTGCACCCTCAGCAAGTTTGCAGATGACACTAAGCTAGGGGGAGAGGTAGATACGCTTGAGGGCAGAAATAGGGTCCAGAGTGACCTAGACAAATTGGAGAATTGGGCCAAAAGAAATCTGATGAGTTTCAACAAGGACAAGTGCAGAGTCCTGCCCTTGGGATGGAAGAATCCCAAGCATTGTTAGAGGCTGGGGACCGACTGGCTAAGTAACAGTTTGGCAGAAAAAGACTTGGGGATTACAGTGGATGAGAAGCTGGATATGAGTCAACCGGGTGCCCTTCTAGCCAAGAAGGTGCATGAGGAGAAGCATTTCCAGAAGATGTAGAAAAGTGATCATTCCCCTTTACTAGGCACTGGTGAGGCGACATCTGGAGAATTGCAACATATGGGGTATTTCTCTAATCCCCATTATAGAAAGGATGTGGACACATTGGAGAGAGTCCAGGGGAGGGCAACCAAAATGATGAGGGGGCTGGACCACCTGACTTACAAGGAGAGGCTGAGGGATTTGGGCTTGTTTAGTCTACAGAAGAGTGAGGGGGGATTTGATAGCAGCCTTCAACTACCTGAAAGGGAGTTCTAAAGAGGCTGGAGAGAGGCTGTTCTCCGTGGTGACAGATGGCAGAACAAGGAGCAATGGTTTCAAGTTACTGTGGGAGAGGTCTAGGTTAGATATTAGGAAAAACTATTTCTGTAGGAGGGAGGTGAAGCACTGGGCTGGGTTCCCTAGGGAGGGGGTGGAATCTCCATCCCTAGAGGTGTTGAAGTCTTGGCTTGACAAAGGCCTGGCTGGGATGATTTAGTTGGGGTTGGTCCTGCTCTGGGTAGGGGGTTGGACTCGATGACTCCTGAGGTCTCTTCGCATCCTATGATTCTGATTCTATGAACCATAATGTGAAGGAGGGGGCACTGAACAACGACTCAAGAGACCGGGAGGTTGTCCCTGGCTGTACCAAGCACCTGGAGGAATGGAGGGTGCAGACTGGGTAAAGCAGGGAGGCAGGGAAGGGGAGCTCAGCACCCCCATCCAAAAATAGTTCCAGCACGACTGAAAGAGGCGAATCAAGATCCAACACGAGCCAGATCCACCAGCTGGTTCCGTTATCGACAGAGGCTCATGCACAACCCGATTGAAGTCAATAGAGCTGAGTGTGTATTGTGTCTACACCCAGCCAGTGGCGGCAGAGGAATGAATCCACAGTGGACCATGGTCAGAAGTAAGTCGGCAATGGAGGAGAAATTGATGGACCAGCAGCCGGGTGAACAAACCGTACCTCGTTGACTATCACGCCTACCGCCAAAGCAGAACTGAGGCAGAGCGTTATCTGATGTTCCAGTTTAGAGCCTTTTTATTTTACATTCTCCTCGGTAATCACCCGCACACAAACTCCCCATCAGCCAAAGCGTTATTGGCTCATTTAATATTTTCTGCCATCCGCCTTTTATTTTGCTTTCCCCGGCGTTCGCAGTATCTCTTCCCCTTGTTTGTCCTCAGCTGCTTCTGTTTGAATTAAAGCTCTTTTATTCTTCCCTCTCAGGGGGCGTTCAAGCTACATTTGCCTTGCAGCAGAGACATAACAAACCGGGCTGTGTCTGGGATGCCGTATTTCACCCATCAGCAATATTCACTTGGAAGCATGACACTTTGATTTTCATTCTTTCCGTGGTTCCTCCTTATCATGTAACTAATTCTTTGATTTTTTTCCTACCTCACTAACTCAATTTTTACATCTTTTTCTTTTCCCCTCCGTCCAATATTTCGCAGCCTCTATAAAAGATATTTATATTTCAATTATTATCAGGTCCCTGGTAGAACGGGTAAGAAGATTAAACATCAAAACCACTTTTCATAGCCTTGCTCCTGTTAACAGCTGTGAAGGAGAGATTATAGCAAACTTCACTGGAGTTTTTGCTTAGCCCGAAATCATGTGCACACATGCTCATTTGCATGACCACTCAGATGTGGTAACACACACACACACCCCTCCCCCACATGTGCTCTGGCAATCACCCAGGCTACATCTACACAACAGCGTTATTTCGGAGTAACTGACGTTATTCCAAAATAATATAGTGGCCATCCACACTACAAGCCTTTATTTGGAAATAATGTTGAGCTGCAAGACTTCTTACTCCGACTCCCATTACAAGAAGTAAGGGAAGTCGAAGGAAGAGCATTCTTCCTTTGACTTCCTGCTGTGTAGACAGCCCCAAAAGTTGTGTTAAGCTATTTCGACTTCAGCTACACAATTGACGTAGCTGAAGTTATGTAGCTTAATTCAGGTTTTGCTCTGCTGTGTAGATGGGCCCCTGCAGACGTGCACATGAAAGCACGCACATACACGCACTTCTGCATGTACACAAACAAGCACTCATACACAAGTTCACATGTACTCTCACATGTACACGCTCTCTCAAATTCACAAGCATATGCGCTTACGCAGACACATGGTCCCATACATACCCTCAGCCTCTCATGCAGACACAAACCCGTTGGGAAATAAATGTGGTAAGTACATCACCACCCCATTCCATAGAATCAGAGAACACTAGAACTGGAAGGGACCTCGAGAGGTCATCGAGTCCAGTCCCCTGCCCTCATGGCAGGACCAAGCACCGTCTAGATCATCCCTGACAGGTGTCTGTCCAACCTGCTCTTAAATATCTCCAGGGGTGGAGATTCCACAACCTCCCTAGGCAATTTATTCCAGTGTTTCACCACCCTGATGGGAAGCTTTTCCTAATGTCCAACCGAAACCTTCCCTGCCGCAGTTTAATGATTTACTCTCATTGTTAAAAATCAACACTGCATTTCCAGTCTGAATTTGCCTGGCTTCAACTCCCAACTGCTCGAAAGAAGAGGCCATTATCAAAGATTTTGTTTTCCATGAACTTACTTCCAGCTCATCATTAAGTCAAGACCCCTTAACCTTCTCTTTGGCAAGATAAATAGGTGGAGCTCGTTGGGTTCATTGCTTTCTAGTCTCTTTTGTTATTATTCTTAGGGCTCTTCTCTGACCCATCTGACTCATTCTTAAGAACATAAGAACGGCCGTACTAGATCAGACCAAAGCCCCATCCGGCCCAGTATCCTGTCTGCCAACAGTGGCCAATGACAGGTTCCAGGGAACCATCCAGGGATTCTCCCCCGTCATCCATTTCCAGCCTCTGACAAACAGAGGCTAGAGACACCATACCTGCCCATCCTCGAGGACTTGCTGAAAACGGTAACACAACAGGGCAGACACGAGGATCAGTGTCCGTATAGTCTTCTGGCCTCGGAATCTATGAATCAAACTCCTTTTGCAGCAGGAGTCTCAAACTCTCAACCCTGGATGGAACATATTTGAATCTTGGACCAGGAGATCAGGCAGCCTGGGGGTGTGTCCGGACTTGTTCCCCAAGCCCCGCCCCTTCCTGCCACCTCTCTGCCCTCTCTCCCCATGGCACCCTGTCCCCCCAGGGACTCAGCCTCGGGATTATTGAGGGGGCTGACGTGTGGTTTGATTCATTTTAGATCCAAGGGAAACCAGTACACGCCATGGCTACTCTCTGATTTATTGCAAGCTCTAAGCAGTTAATACAGTTGTTTAAGTTTGACAAGCACAATTACTATACAATTTAAACCTTAAATACTATAAATTCTAAAGCAGTTAATACAGCGCAAAGCAATGCAAAAGCAATTACTAAAAGATCTACTATATACAATACTAAAGCCTAATTCACTTACACTTCACCCGTATGCTACCTACAGCGCCAGGCAGGAAGGCGCGGTTCCGTCTTTTCCCACACAATGGAACGCCACCACTGACGTAGGCGGTGGGAAGGGCCGAATCACTTCTAGTTACATCGAGCAGGACGTGTGTGTCAATCTGCCTGTTCCCCTCCACCAGTTGTTCTTACTAAACCCAATTTATAGCAAAGTGAGACTTGGTTGTTCTAGTAATATTTACCAATTGTTTACATCTTGTGTAGGATACGCCAAATACCCAATGCCTCTATTTGGGGTACATCCTGCTGCTCAGGATGTTGCTCCTCTGTGCCCAGTTGACAGTTTCCTGGCTGCATCTGTACTTTTTGCTGATCAGAAACAGAAGGACCAGTTCAAGGCTGCTTGCCCTGTGTGTTCTTGATGTGGTCTCATAGAAGAAAGCTGGGTTGTTTTGCTTGGGCGTGGATCCCAGGATGGCCGGCTCTGAGGACACCAAAGGACAATAGACCTGATGATCCCCAAAGCCATTAAGGAGGAAGAATGAACCAAAGACAGGCTGAACCCTGAAAAAGGACCTGGGAGATCAGATCTCTTCCCAGAAGCACCTGTACTATTTAGTGGCTCCGATTCCCATAGCTACCCCAGAGAGCACAGAGAAGAGGCACAGCTGCCTACAGTGACAACCTGAGGGCAGGACCATCCTTAGGATGTACAAGGCCCTACGCAGAACTATTAAACAGGAACCCCTATGCCCAACATCAGCCGGGGCGGTGGAGGGGGGGGTGGAGATAATGATCTTTTACAGCTGTGATTTTAGCAACACACTAATGGAATATTTGAAAGCAGATTTTAAGATAAGGTCCTGTAGATTAACACAGTCAATTCAGAAGCTGACCGGATGTACCTCAGGCTGGCAAATGCCTCTCAAATGGCTTCCTTACCACTTGAATGGCTCTTTCCTGGGTATGGTGTTCTGCTAATTGCTCTGGCCGGCTAGTTCACTGTTAAGTTCACTAGATCCTCTCCAGAGGAAGGAGAGCCACAGAACAGGGGTAGGAAGAGCCGAGTGGGTGGGCATTAAGACCCAGAAGTGTCCCATATTTTCAGGTGCCCTACACCATTGTAAATTCTGTGGATGGGTAAGGACGGCCCTGCTGGCATTGCGACCCTGTACATCACTCACTGAATTTTGGCCTACGTGCCTCACCATCCTAGACCAAACAGGAAGTGACTGGGTCAAACCTGGTTGGGGACTAATAGGGTTGCCATTCCCCCGAGGCAGAAAACCTAGCCATTTCTGCTCCTCCCAGGCACCCCATCCACCTGCCTCACACTGCTCTACTCCTCTGAGGTGCCTCTCCTCCAGCCAGACCCTCAACTTCTCCTCCCAGGTACCTCACCACCACCACCACTTCCGTGACCCCAGCTCATAAGTTCCTACACTCTCCCTGCCCCCTCCACCCTTGTCCCTGTTCTTGTTCCTCCCTGCTGCTCGGGTCTGTCCTGCTTCCTGGTGCTGAAAGGAGCCAGATGCCTCAGCACACTGAGGGGTCCAGCACATGGAGTGGGGTCTGGGGGGACCATATGATCTACCACAGAAGTTACAATCTCCAGGGACCCCCGACATACACAGGACCAGGGCTGCCAGATGCCGGAAGCAGGTGGAAGTTTCCATTTGCAACTTGCAAATTCCAAGCAAAAAACCCAGCACAAGGCAATGGGCAAGGCGTGGGCAAAACCAGATGAAAAACCAGCCAGGTGGTTGGCAGCCGTACACAAGTGCACCGGGGGCATATTGGTTCATCTGAGTCTGATATGTATCTTGCTCTCTTCTCTGTGTCTCACCGCGTGATCCAAGTCCTGCATTCCTCAATGTGGCAGTTCTCGGATTATCTAGACCTGGGAGGGTTCACCGTGAGGCTAGACAGCTGCTGTAGCCTCCCTCTGGCGTTTCCGCTCCCTTAGGTTTGAATTAACCCTGAGGTCATGTGCTGGGGGAATAATGCACCTTGCAGGGGTACTTTGATGGGCTCAGATGCTGGACTTATGGGGCCCTCAGGGCAGATCGATCCTACAGGAATGGCCACCGATACTCTAGGAATGATACAGGCAGCACTTCCTGTCCTTGACTGGTGGAATCTCCATCCCTAGAGGTGTTGAGTGCTACATCTACACTCTCATTTTTTTGAGGAATAAGGGTTCTTGTGCAAAAGGGTTTTTTTTGCGCAAAATGCCCCCGTCTACACTGCGTTTTTTTTTCCGTAAAAACCTCTTCCACAAAAAGGATTGGAAGATAATATGCAAATGAGAGCACGAGATATGCAAATGAGCACTCCATTTGCATTTCCTCTTCCATAAAAGTTCGTAGTGTAGCCGTAGCCTAAGTCTCGGCTTGACAAAGCCCTGGCTGGGATGATTGAGTTGGGGTTGATCCTGTTTTGGACCAGGGGCTGGACTCGATGACTCTTGAGGTCTCTACCCACCCTAGGAGTCTATGATTCTATGACACCTGGCAGAGAAGTCCTGTTTGCCAGCAAGAGGAAAAGGAACATGGCTAATGAATTGCTGCTTGCTGGTTCCGATCCCGTTAAGCCTCCCAGTCAATTATGCTATTAACGGTTACTGTTATGGTATGACGACACATGAAGTATTCCCGAAATTGGCACTGGATGTAGCATGGGAGAATGAAATACAGAGATACTAACAATAAATGTTTGGGCAACGGGAGGGGGAAATCAGCAGCATTGGGTTTAACTAATTCTCGGTCTGTGGTCTATGGCTTGGCAGAGCGGCATGTTCTGAAGCAGGCTCACACCATCCAAGGAAGAAATGGGCAGAGAGGGAGGGTTGCGATAAAATGATCTAATGGAATAAATTTTCTCCGAGCAAGCCCTAAATGTGCTAAATGTGTTCCGAAATCAAGCTGCTTCAATAGACCCATCAGAAATGCAGAGCGTACAACATTTTCGCCCCCCTCTAAGCAATTAATTTGATGAAAAGGAACAAAGCGGCAGAAGGAAAAACATGGATAAAACATATTCCCACTGGTGTTTATGGAATATGCACCATGGATTGTGCTTCAGGTTTCTGCTCTCAAACTCCGCTGGTGGAATGTGAGGGCATTGGCAAGGATGACCAGTTTTGCCGACTGATGGGTGATAGCATAAAATCGCAGTTGTGCCAAATTTGTATGGGCAAGAGAGCAGAGTTCTGTCTCGTCTTGGCTTCTTCGCTGCACTTGGGAAAATGTCTGGTGAAAGCAGAGATGATGGAAACCTGAGACAGTTCCAGAATGAGCACTAGTGACTTTCATATAGCTCAGCCTGTGCTGTGTTATGTCTGCTTGGACACGTGTAACCACCACCCAGCAAGGACCTCAGTGTAGGAGCCTCTACAGCTTGAGTTATAAAGCTGGCTGGCTCTCAGGTTAGGCTATACAGCTCCCTTGTTCTTGTCTCTTGCTGGAAGTGGTCTAAGTGCCACTATATAGGACAGTGAACCACACTAGGGCTATGTCTACACAATAGCCTCTTGCGCAAAAGCATATGCAAATGAGGAGAAGCGTGGAATATTGCTGCGCCTCATTTGCATAATTAATGAGGCTCCGTTTTTGCGCAAGAGGCTTTTGTGCAAAAAGGAGCCCTCTACACAGCTCCTTTTTGTGCAAAAACCCCCTCTTCTGCAAGAGCTGTGCTTCCTGAAAAAATATAGAAGAATGGCTATTGCGCAAGAGGGGCTTTTTGTGCAAAAATGGAGCCTCGTTAATTATGCAAATGAGGTGCGGCGATATACCATGCTTTGCCTCATTTGCATATTTTTTGCACAAAACGGGTGCAGGATAGACATAGCTTAGGTGTGTGGGTTACTCATGGGTGGGCAAGATTTGGCCCACCAAGCATTTTAATCCGGTCATGCCTGTGGTATGGAGCAGCTGCATGCCACTCAAAGCGCCTGGCTGCTCCTTGGGGCTCTCTGCACCACACACGGGTGGAGCACGGGATTGTGTTCCAGCCAATAGGAGCTGAGAGATTGTGCTGGGGGCGGGAGCACTGCACAAAGCCTCACCCTACCCCCCCAGAGCAGAGAGCCATAGGGAACAGCCAATGTTCTCCTGAGTTCATTATTCTCTCAGCCCAGCTGGCGTTCACCTATTTTTTTCAAGTGGTTTTTCTCAAACTTTATTTTACTCTTCTAGCCTCCTGGTCCTTGTTTCAAGAGAAATATAATTCACTGCCCATTAAAATTAACAAAATTCAATGCAATTTAATTCAGTCTCTTTCCAAGGGATTTCACTTGGCTCACTCTAATTCAATCCATTTTAGCTAAATGCAACACCGATAAATCAGTTTAGGGAATTTCATTAAAAAGAATTTACTACAGAGGAAATAAATCGCCTTCATTTAAAACACAGAACAGTCAATACAGTGTGATGCGGTTAAACTCAGTCGCGTTCACCAGAAGTAAATTAAACCAAAGCAATTTGATGTATTCTAATTCAAAACCACCAAAACAGGGGGGACACTTTAGTTCCTTTCCAAGTGGTTTTATTAGGCTCATTGGGGTCCATTCCAAGCCAGGGCAAACTAGTAGCTAGATCAGAGGTTCTCAAAGTGCGATCTGCGGACCATTAATGGTCTGAGGCTTCCTCCCAGCTGGTCCGTGGCTCCAGTTAATCTCCCCTTCTCCCTCTGTAGCAGTGAGCCCATGCTGGCTCTCTAGCCTCGTGTCCGCTAGATAGCCATGAAGAAAGTCCCAACCCCACCTGATTGGCTCAAAAGGGAGAGCCGCACAAGCAGTTCCATGCAGCGTTTCTCGCCTCCATCTCACCCAGATCGCTGGGGGAACGGCAGCAGAATGACGTTTTCCTTCCCAAAATAGAGGGGCCTCTCCAGCTGACTAGCCAGGCTGTAGAGCTGGGAAAGATGGAAATAATAAAGGGTTCCACCAAAAATGCCATGGACTCTCCTTTGCTGTTCCCTTTCCACAGTCGTTTTCGCACATGGGTTAAAGGAGTGTTGTCAAAGGTTCCCCCCGCCTCCCGCCGACGGTCTAGAAGTCCCCAATGTTTGGGTAAGGGCTCCCTTTTCGCAGGCCCACCTATCTCGTAGACTCAGTTTATAGCCAATGCCCCCATTTTAGGGTATATACGGACCTGTAGGTCTACTCCCAAAGTACAGTTCCCGCTACTGGAGTATATACGGCCCTGTAGGCTCAATCCGCAAAGTGCAGTATGCTGCTGGAGGTGGGCGCATTCCCAACCACCAGCTTAGCGGGGAATCCCTCCGACATGTGCCAAGCTCACCGGGCTGCCTCTTGGTTCCTTGCCCTGGGCTGCTTCCTACTCCTGTCCAGCTGCATAAGGTTGGTTGGGCATCAGGCTGCTGCTCCTCCGGCTGCTGCTCCGCGGGCAACTGATCCTCACATGGCTGCTCCTCCGGCTGTGGCTCCTGTGTCAGGGCAGGAGCTCCTTCCCCGCCAGTGGCCAGTCCCAACTGACTGGCTTCTCAGGCCTTTATACTAGGGCTGCAGTGTGAGCATGCCCAGCAGGGCCATGGGGGCGGGGCCTGCTCCACCCAATAAGCCCGTCCTTCACCTCCCTGGCCAGTGAGGGGTTAGTATTCCCTGCCACAGTGAACCCCAACCCAAAAAAGATTCCCCACCCCTGCTATAAATAAAGAAAACATTGAAACATTTTGTGTTGGACATAACTTAATATTTTACGTTATTTAAAATGACGTTTGATAAACTAACATGAGAATGTTAAAACACTTCCTCCGTTTAATCATTTAAATTAAACCATTCTCCCTAGCTGCAGCACTAGCAAAATGGCCAGGGTGTAATTAGTGGTGAGTGTCCATTAGCAACTGGTGGTCCATGGAGAGGTTTGCTTTGAGGCAGGTGGTCCACGGGCCAAAAAGATGAGCTAGATGGTTTTGCCTGGAATACTATCATCCATGGATCATTTTTTTCCACTTTTGTGATTTTCAGCTTCTAAGACTCTGGACCATTGGCTCATTCAATATTTTGTTTATCTTCTGATCTTGCCAATCTCTTGTTGGAAATTTCCATACTGAGTTTTGGTGGACAATGCTGCGGGAAATTGAGGATCACTGCAACTAGCTGTGATAAGAGACTTCCATTGCCAGCCTGATTGTTCAGTTCAGCAACTTACAAGTTGGGCTTTCCTGGTGCTCCACCCCCGGGACCTGACGGTCCCAGACAAGGGAGATTGCTGGACCGAGGGAGGTCTTGGAGGGAGGGCACCAGCCTTCTGGCCCCATGAGCTACAGCAGCCTTCCCGAAACTCTAGCCCCCTCCACCAGCTGTGTGCTCTGGTGCCTTGTGCATTGTGCTTCCTCCTCCCCCCCCCAGCCATGGTGGTCAACTCTGCTCTGAGCTGCTGGCAACCTCTGCTCTTGGGGCTCTATAGTCCCACAACATCTGTGGTCCTGCCGGACCATAGAGGTTTCTGAACCAGAGAGTTCCGGCCCATAGAACATGTTATTAGACAAGTTCTGACCTAGATCCAGAACATTCAGAACATCCTCCACATGCAGGGAGTTTGGGGGATCAGCGGTTTCAGTTCTGCGCCTTCATTATCAATTCCCTGATCATTTTTGCCACCATTGATGGAGATTTTTTTTTACTGAAAAGAAGCATGTGACTCTCACCAGTTTGGAAGACCATGAGCTGGATACACTGCTGTGCCATTCCAATGTTATGCTGATGTGGCTCCAGAAAAGTTACACCAGGATCAATTGGGCAAACACAGTGGTGCCTCTTTGATCACAACTTGATTCAAGACTTAGCCTGGGTCAAAACCCAACATTTCTATCTTGTGAATTCTGACATTATGAAATTTATTTCTATCCCAAAACAGGACAAAAAGTTGAAATTTCAAAAATGTTAGTGGGATGGAAATTCTGGGGGAAATGATTTGGGAACACTGAAACAATCTTATCAAAACGTAACCTTTTAATAAGGGTTAAACATTATAAAAGATGAAATTTTAAAACAATCTAAACAAAACTCTGTTTCAGCTCCAACCTATGCAAGCATTTCCCCATTGCAAATGTTCTTAAATGCAACAAATGACTAGAAAACACGTCAGGTGTGTCAAAACAAAAATTTCCAACATTTTTCAAAGCCCACGATCTGCAACTCGACAGGTGCTGTGGTTTAATAGAGTTCTGCATCTTTCCTCAACCGTGTGAGCATGACTAGCTATTAAGCAAGAAGTCTGTCTACCTAAGCAGCTACAGGGATGGAACAGAGCAAAATGAAGGAAATCTTTTCTTCTCTACCAGGGGTGGGCAATAATTTTTGGTGGGGGGGGCCACTCCAAGATTTTGGTAAGTGCTCAAGGGCCGCACTTTTCTGTGGAGGGAGTACAGGGTGTAGGATGGAGGTTGGGTGCAGAAGGGCGCATGGGGTAAGGGACTGGGGTGCAGGTGTGGCATCTCAGAGGGTGTTTGAGTGAAGGAGGGGGTTGTGACTTGGGGCAGGGGAATGGGGTGCAGGTATGGGAGGGTGCTTGGGTGCAGGAGAGGATTCTGGCCTGAGGGAGGGTTGTAGAAGGGGTACAGGGACTGGGAGGGACTTGTGACCTGGGGCAGAGGGTGCAGAAGGTTTGGCTGGTGACCTGGGGGAGGGAGTTGGGGTGCAGGAGGGGCAGGAGTGCCAGAAGCAGGCTCTGGCTGGGAGGCACTTACCTAAGCAGCTCCCGGCCAGTAGCCCTGCAGCATCCCCAAGGCAGGCTGGGCTCCCTGCCTTCTGCAGCCCCAGACAGCTTGAAAATACAGGCTGCCCCCTCCACATGGCTCTCAACTCCAGGTGGGGGAAGAGGCATGTGCTGCCCCTATATCCCAGGCCAATCTCTCAGCTCCTATTGGCTGTCTGTTTCCAGCCAATAGGAGCAGAGAGATTGGTTGCAGTCAGTTCTTATTGGCTGGTTGTTTCTGGCCAATAGGAGCTGAGGATTGGGCTGGGGATGGGGAGACCACACGAAACTTCCCCACTCCCTGCAGAGCAGAGAAATGTAAGGACTGCCCTTTAAACTGGGGCAGCTGCATGCCTGAGGTCACCTCAGGGTGGTCCGAGGGCCAGATCCGGTGGCTTGGTAAGTGCTCCCCGGACCATATTTTGCCCAGCCTTATTCTATACTGATGGCTCCTAACCTCTCAAGTAGTGTGAAGTGTAGGAAGAAGGATGGCTTAAGCCATTTCAAACTTGGCTGGACAAACAAGGGAGAAAAATTCACGTGGATCAAGGAGTAGGATAATACAATTAAGCAGTCCTTCTCTATTTCTTCTTCCTATGCTCCCACAGTCTAATTAAACTCCTCCGAGCTAATTCACAGCAGGTGGATAGTTATTATGCTTGTTTTGCATGTACTTGCACATCAATTCCTATGCAATCAACATTACTATCATTGTCAGCATAAATGTTTTGCCTGCCTGAGAAAGCCGGGAATATGCTCCTTCTCTTGCTTGCTGTGGCAGAAGCTGTTTACAGCAAGTTGCCAGATGACATAACATTTCCCGTCGCTCCTTTTATGGTACAGAAGTCCTGGCTTGTGGCACTTAAACGATATTCTCCCGGGAACGTGGTGGTGGGGAGGTTCAGAACTGAAACTGCAGGGGGTGAAAAGGGATGTAGGGAAAGCAAACAAAGCTGGCCCTGCGTCCAGTTTCATTTCCATTTGGCGACTCCACCACCTTCAGGACTAGCTCAGATGCAGCAGAGTGTGAAGAGAAAGAGAGGAGTGATTCGCTTCACGCCATTCTGCACCAGATGGCAGGTACTTGAATTCCCAGCACGCAAGGAAGAGGGAGATCTAATGGGAACACTGCGTGTGCAGCCGTTACCCCCATTGGTGTCGGGTGAAAGCCCAGCTGGGGAAGGCAAGCCCCAACCCCACCCCTTCTGCCTGAGCCTCTGCCCCTGGAGCCAATACCCTCCCACCCCCAGCATGATCCTTCCTGGCCACGTGGAGAGCCTTCCTGGTGTCTGGGGAAGCTGGGCTATTGCACTGTAGTCCCAGCCTTCCCTGATAGCAGGGGGAGCTAAGCTGCCACACCGGAGCCTCATGCCACCCGAGTCGCCATGCTGCCGAGCCAGGTTGCCACACCAAAGCCCCAGCCTTCCCTGGCAATAGCCCCAGCCTTCGATGGTTGAGTGTGCAGGCAGTTTTGGGAAGGCAGGGCCTTCCCTTGCATACATTACCAATCACCCATGGTCACCCCCATTTAATTTCCACACTAGCTCAGAGAACTGAAGGAGAGCTTCCTTGG
>CM057846.1:3583211-3599311 GCA_030068395.1 Apalone spinifera
GGGGAGGAGGGAGTTTGATATTCACCTGCAAATTTGACACTGTTTCCCTGGGCTTGAACAAAGACATTAACTGGATGACCCATTATAAAGCCAACCTCCCCTATACTTAACACCTCATTTTCACATCAAAAGCTAAGTATGGGATACTTCCAGAACACTTAATTAGCCTCATTAGCACTGGTCCTATAATTGACAGGTACTTTTTTTCTGTACTTCTGTACTTTTTTTCTTATAAATTCTGGGCTTATGTTATTCCTCTCCCGTTCATCTGAGGAAGTGGTTTTTGCCCACGAAAGCTCATGATACTAGATATATATTTGTTAGTCTCTAAGGTGCCACAGGACTACTTATATTGGTAGATCAAGGCCAGAAGAGGCCATCTTGATATCTAGCCTGCCCTGTGTAACACAAATAATTTCCCTGGGGATTCCTGAATCTTTCCCAATAACTTCTGGTTGAGCGAGACTATACTATCTCTTTTAGATAGACGTGCCATATTTAAAGATGCCAAATGATGGAGAATGGAGCACATTGTTTGGTATGCTCATCCAGTGACTCGTTATCCTCCAGGTTAAAAACGTGCACCTCGATTCCAATGTTAGTTTTGCTGACTTCAACTCCCAGCGGCTGGACCTTCTCCGCCAGACTAAAGAACTTGTTAGTGTCCAATGACCTCTCCTGGTGTGGGTTATTATAGCTTGCTGTCAAGTCACCTCTTAAGCTTCTTTTCCATGCACTAAATATTTATGCTCCTTTGGTCTCCCTGCAAGGCAGGTATTTCCAAATTCAAATTCTTCATAAGAACATAGGAACCAAAGAACGGCCGTACCGGGTCAGAGCAAAGGTCCATCTAGCCCAGTATCCTGTCTGCCGACAGTGGCCAGCACCAGGAGTAAACAGAGCAGTGAATCATCAAGTGATCCCTCCCCTGTCACCCATTCTGAAAAACAGAGGCCAGGGATACCATTCCTTCCCACCCTGGCTAATAGCCATTGATGGACCTAACCTCCATGAATTTATCTAGTTCTGTTTTGAACCCTGTTAAAGTCCTGGTCTTCACAACATCCTCCGGCAAGGAGTTCCACAGGTTGACAGTACGCTCTGTGAAAAAAAAAAACTTCCTCTTGTTTGTTTTAAACCTTTTAATTTCATTTGGTGACCCCTAGTTCTTGTATTAGGGGAACAAGTAAATAACTTTTCCTGATTCACTTTCTCCACACCTGTCCTATCCCCTCTTAGTCTCCTCTTTTCTAAGCTGAAAAATCGGAGCCTTTTTAATCTCTCTTCATATGGCAGCTGTTCCAAGCCCCCAAACGTTTTTGTTGCCCTTTTCTGAACCTTTTCCAAAGCCAAAATCTCTTTTTTGAGATGAGGTGACCACATCTGCATGCAGTATGCAAGATGTGGGCGCACACACCTCTCTTCACGCTTCCCTGAACCCTTCCCAATTTTTTAACATCCCATTGAAAGTGCAGGAACTGGAACTGGGCACAACATTCCAGCAACGGTCTTGCCGATGCTACGTTCGGAGGCATGGAGTAAGATTATGCTGACATGACGGGATCTGTTGTCCAAATCCAACCTCAACGATAAACCACATAATGGCTTTCTCAAAATCTCACACTGATTTTGGCAAGCGGACACTCAGAGCTTGCAATGGGTGTGTGCCTCCAGAGAGATACCTGCTGCTTGGGAGACACCGTGAAAGCTGAGAAGAGGGTCCTTCAAAGAGATGTGGCTGCAAATACAATGTTAAACGCTATTGGCAGTTTGATTTTTTGGAACCACTCAGGGAGAGGAAATATATTAAATGTGAAGGAACAAAAGGGAGGTGATTGGAGTGGCTGCAATGCTGTGACTGGAGATTTATGACTTTGTGAGGGACTTTTTTGACCATCTAGTATGTTCATTCAAGTGACTCAGCCGCTAATTTACCCTCCCGGCTCCCACTCCTCCACATCCCCTCCCATCTGTCACAGATATAATTAATGCACTTACATCTCAGCTGGTCTCTTCATGCTTCAGGCTTTTGCAGCCACGACAGCTGGACACTGGAACTCAAGGGAAAACGGCAAAATTAGCAGAGAACTGAGCCCGGGAAGGGAGCAGGACCAGACAGAGAAGAGGTTCCATCAGGGTTGACAGGGCTGAGATACTGCTGGGAGGGTTAGTTCATTCTCATCCTTCATCCGTCCCCAGATTTTAGATGTGATGGTGCCAAAGAGCAGGGTCACAGTCCTGGAACCCCTGAAGTACATGCCCATGGACTCTGAAGACCTGCAGGGGGTGCTGTTTTTCCAGCTCAAGTTCAGCCCAAGGTCACAATAAAAATACCGTTACCAGAGGTGAGCAAAAATGTTGCACAATTTGAAGAATTCCTCCTTTAATGCCGAGTTCTCCGTGCCGCTGCCCCCTTGAGGCTAGGTTACAGTGATGCACTCTGCATGGGGCTATGCCTTGAGGCCTTACCTGCTCACTCAGGTAACCCTGCCCCAGGAAGCACCTCACACTTAGGCATGGGCGCCATGCAGTGGAGGGACTAAGGGGGCTCCTAGTGTGTTTGGTTTCAGACACGCCTGCGACCAGTGCTGATTGACAACGTGTTTCTACCCGCGTCCAGGGTCTGCTAGTTGTCTTTGATGCTCCTGTCTCTGAGCATCTCTGTGGCTATGTCTAGACTACAAGCCTCTTTCGAAAGAGAGCGTCTAGAGCACAAGCAGATTTTTTGAAAAAGCGAGCCGCTTTTTCGAAAGAAAGTCTAGACGCTCTCTTTCGAACAAGCACAGTTTGCATTCAATAGCGCCTTTTTTCGAAAGAGTGCTTTTGAAAAACGGCGTTATTCCTCGTAAAATGAGGTTTACCACGATCGAAAAAACTGCCACGTTCTTTCGATTTACTTTCGAAAGAATGCGGTGGCAGTCTAGACACAGGGGAAGTTTTTTCGAAAAAACCCTGCAGTCTAGAGACACCCTGTGTATGACTCTGCCCACCTCCCCTCCTCCACTGTTTATTCATATCCTGTTCGGCCCCCTTTGATGGGAGCGATCCTCCATTCTGTCCCGGCTCCATAGTTAAACACTGGACTAAATTGCCTAGGGAGGTTGTGAAATCTCCATCACTGGAGATATTTAAGAGCAGGTAGGACAGACATCTATCAGGCTACGTCTACACTACGCGTTTTCTCGGCAAAAAATATACTAACAAGGGGCTCATTTGCATGAGTCGCAATCTCATTTTCATATTTTCTGCTAATCCATTTTTGCGCTGGGGTTTTTGCACAAAAACAAGCAGTGTGGACATTTTCTTTTTGAGCAAAACTCCCGTTTTCCGCAAGATCGGTTTACCGCCTTTTTGGGAACATAAGGATCTTGTAGAAAAAAGGGGTTTTTGCACAAAAAGAAAACATCCAAAACCCCTAGCACAAAAATGGATAGGCAGAAAATATGCAAATGAGATCGCAACTCATGCAAATGAGTCCCTCATTAGCATATGTTTTGCCGAGAAAACTCCTACTGTAGACGTCGCATCAGGGATGATCTAGATGAGTGTTTCTTAAACTTTTTAAGACCAAGGAACACCAAACAATATTTTTTATGAGCAACCCCAAGAGTTTTTGTTGAGCAAAAAAAAGAAAACAAACCCTGACCAGACAACACTTTTGCTTCTGACGACAATATTCGCTCCCTGCCCAATGATAATAAGTATCTTATAAAAAGTATCTTTTTTAATCTAAGTATCCCAAATTATATTACAATAACTTTAAATAGTATATTGTGGTATGTTTGTGAGCAGCCTTCAATTATAAACAAACACACACACAAATAGACAAACAAAACCAAGCAATCACTACCCATTAAATAAAAGAAAAAGTTGTCAGGCAAACAAAAACGAAGAAGTAACATTGTGGCCCCTTTCGTGGAAGCTTCTGACGCGACCTCCAAGTTTTCCCGCCCTCTCTCCAGGCAGGGGCTGGGCTCGCATCACTCACAGCAGCTTGGGGCGGGGTTAACAATGTCACTCCTCTCGCTTTCCCCACCCTCCCCCAATCACAAATTTAGCCCCGGCTTTCATTTTTAAAGCTGAGCTGCCAAGGGACAGCTCCTGCTTTTTTTTTTTTTTTTTTAACTTTTCTGGGTGCTTTGGGCCCGCCCCTCAAGCCTCTGGACCAATGTGGGCATCCCGACGTGGCGAAGTGCACGAGTTGCTGGGGGAGGGGGAGGGAAGGCAGGAAGTGAGCGTATGTCCCAGGGGTGGGGCTGGGTGGATATAAGTGTTTCAGGCGGTTGCTGCAGGCTGCGCTGGGTGTCTAGCGCACAAATCTGGCGGGGCAGAACAGGAGCACGGGGATTCTCCTTTTAAGGCGGCTATCTTCTCCACGGCACACCTTGGACTGCCTCGCGGCACACCGGTGTGCTGCAGAACACAGTTTAAGAAACACTGGTCTAGATGGTGCTTGGTCCTGCCGTGAGGGCAGGGGACTGGTGACCTCTCGAGGTCCCTTCCGGTTCTAGTATTCTAGGGTTGTATAATACATCCCCTGCAGTCAGAGATGCTTAAACTGGCAGGGTGCTCTCTAGGCAGAATACCTCTAGCCATGCTACACCCCTGGGCTTGTGCCTTCCAATACCTTCAGTGTGTCCTTCTCCTCATTGTCTGTCTGTCTTAGCTCATATGCAGCCTTCGTCATGACCCTAGTATCTGGCTGCCGAATACACCCATGGCATAGATAAGTTTCCTCACAATCTACTCTCCTGTCTTCTTTTCCCGTTTGAATGCCTCCACACTAGGAGCCCACACGTAGAAGCCGCTTTCTCCCCAGCGGCCTGGGTGGTCTCTCCGAATGGATTTGCTCCGAATGGATCAGTCACTGCTGTACAGCACTCAGGCCGATCCATGAAGGCCTTTTGCTGACGAAACTGCCTGGGAAAACAGCCGTGTTTCTGCGCGGACGTGATTTCCAGCGGCTGAGCTGTAAAAAAAATAAATAAATGTGGCAAATGCGACTTGCTCCATACACAGCTGAAATCCCAAGGAAAGCATCTGGAGCAACGCAGGTGGCTTAGAATAGCCTGTTTAGTTTTGGGACAAAAGGCAAGTGGGGGTGCTGTGTAACCCACACACCTCCTGGGTGAGATTCACTGTCCCATGGGGTGGTACATAGCTCACTTATGGTGAGTGATAAGAACAAGGGATCTTTATAGCCTAAGCTGAGAACCAGCCAGTTTTTATATAGCAAGCTATAGAGAATCCTACCCTGAGGTCCCCGGTTCAAATCTGCCTGTTGGCAGTTACAGCTGCTTCCTCCTCTTCACCCTTCCAGGACCTGGTCCAAAATTCAGGAATGTCACTGGAAAGACTCCCGGCACCTTTCAGTCACTTTTGGATCAGGCATCCTCATTGGGATGATCTCAAAGCAATTGGTGAACGTGACATAGTCTTATGACACCCCCATTATACTGGTGGGGAAACTGAGGCACAGAGCGGCTAGGTGCTTTGACCAAAGACCCCAAGGGAATTAATGGGAGAGTGAGGAAGACAACCCAGATTTCTTGCCTCCCACGGCTTCAACTGGACTATCCCTCAATTCAAAGCGTTATTAGCTATTGCAAACGTATGAATTGCCAGTGGAGAATTTGGCCGTATGTTACAGCTCCTTCACCTCACCGGGACTTATTGCTATACTGTAAAACAGGTAAGACTTGCTCAGGTGAAGGATATGCTCTGAGGTCCCCCCACCCCCACCTGCACCATGTTTGGAGCCTCCAGTGGAGGGAAACCAGCTCACATTGATCTGATACTGTGATGCATGTTCTCACTTGAGAAATCACCCTTGTGCCCCTGGGTCTAAAGAAAGCGAGTCAATCAATTCTAGGTGCTAAATCTCCAGGTTGTTCTGGACGACAAATGGGAGACTTACGGGCTAATTACAGCAGGCCTTCTAATTTCCAGCTAGAGTTACAAAATCAATGGGAACGCCTGGCTTCATTAAATAATCACAGCTCGCAGGGAAGGGCTCCATCTGCAGGTGTACTAAAAATCTGCTGATTTACTTGGGGGCCTCGCTGCAAAGAAAGCATTTTGCAAGCAAGCCAGGCCAGCCATGGAGCGGTCTTTCCCTGCGTGGGAGTCAGACAGACAGACAGACAGAAAATGAAAAGAGAGCAGATCGGGCTTCTTTGTGAGCCATGCTGTATTCACATGGGCTGGGGTCTGAAGCAGGTGTCGGGTTTGCCTATATTCGGAAGGCCATTAAGCTGCTGAGCTGCATGCTGCGGACTACTTGATACCCTGCCTAGACGGATACTGGGGAAAGGGGCAGCAACCTGCCCCCAAATTGTTTTAAAAGGCTAATGATGATGACTCCTCTTGCCTTTTCCAGGCACTGCTCTCTGAGGTGTCTTTAAACTGCGCCCTAAACTCGAAATAAGAAACGCAAATTGCATAGCTTATTTCAAATCTATTTCGAAATAGCCTATTTCAAAATTTGACACTGTCTACACTGCACCAAATTTCAAAATAAAACACTATTTCAAGACATTCCTTATCCCTCATGCAATGAGGTTCAGAGGGATGCTGAAAGAGCACGTCTGCTATCTTTCAAAATGGTGGACGTGTTCAAAAGACGTGGGGTAGCTATTTTGGGATGCCTCTGGTATCCCAAAATAACTTTGATGTGTAGACGTACCTTGAGTGCTTTAGCACCACTAGGCCTTGCAGTGTCGCTGGGAGATGTTCAAGTATTAGAAGACCCATTTTACAGATGGGAAAACTGAGGTTCATCCAGACAAATTCATTACGGGACTCAGACGTCCTTACGGCTCATTCAACCCACAAAGTGTTGTTCTATTAATCCCAGACCAATCTGACTAGTGTTTGGGTCTCTCTTCCCCATACTCTCCCATCACATCCATCACCCGACAAAGCAAGCTAAGATTCACTGGAATGCCCGGTGGCATTCTGAGGGGACATGGTCCCTCTGAAGTTGGCCTTTATGCAGAAAAATAGGCGGGATGGAGTTTTCCGAGGGAGCAATGGGAGGCTCATTCTGGATTTTGTCAAAAGACCTTCCAAAGTTTGACAAGGGCTTTTCTTTGGCTTCCTTGCTCGTGATCTTTGCTCAAAATGCCTTACCTCTGCCAGCCCCTTTCTCACTGCACCCTGGGCCTCTCTGATTTCAGTTTAGGTGTTGCTTTGCAGTGGCAGCTGCTGTGCCAGGCAGACCCCTCACCTGCAACGAACCATGGGCAGGAGGAGCCCTCTCCCTAGGTAGCAAAACTGACTACATGCTGCTCTGAAAGATGTCAAGCACTGGCCACTGAAAAGAAAATTCAGGAAATACCTGGCAGGACTATTGCAGCCAACAGCAGGCTTAGAACTGGGGACCTCTAGAGCTACTGCAGCAGGTGCAAACCACTCAGCTAGCAGTTGCAGAAAGCATGCAAGTGCCCCCTGTCCTGTGTGTAAAATTCCACGGGGAGGCAAGTGAAGGGAGCTGATTGGCCAGGATCTATTGGGGGTGGGGCTAAAGACCTATAAAGCTCACTCCCCTTGAGTTGCAGTCACTCCAGTCTGGGAGGTCACTGTAGGGAGAGCTGCTGTGAGGGGTTTATTCTGGCTGGGTGTCTGAGTGTGTTTTCTGAGATGACTTGGGTCTGCAATGGTGGGAAAGTTTAAGGACTGCAATTAGAATTTTTTCCCCTGACCTTTATGGGGGACTTTATAAGCCTATTATGAAATCCTTGAAGCTTAATAACATGCACTGAAATCTTTCTAACTTAATAACATGCTACCTAAGGGGGTTTTGAAGGTCAAATCATGTTTTCTTTCTATCGCTTTTACCCTCACTTCCTGATTTTTCTGCTCTTTCCCTTTGTCTTATTGTTGAATTGGTGTCCTGCTACTTGAATTTTATTTATCATCTGTGCTGTAGAACCTGGGAACAGGAAGCTCTGTCGAAGTGTGTAGGGGTGGGGCACTGGTGCTGGACCTCAGGGGTCAAGCCCCCACTCTTTAACATGGGTGTAGTTTGGGGGGCAGGGGATGGTGTGCCCCTTCCCCCCCACAACCTGCAAAACTTGAGTAGGTATGGAGTGGTTCCGGCCAGGGCTGATTTGCAGCAGAGAGCTGAGAATTGTGCTTGTCTCCCCCAAACTGTGCCCATGTTAGGAAGTGGGGGGCATGGCTCCCTGTCCCCCCCCCCCCAGTACTAACACCATTGCTATGGTAGTCTCTAAGTTCTATACTCAAGGACCTGTCATGC
This sequence comes from Apalone spinifera, assembly GCA_030068395.1. Classification (NCBI taxonomy): domain Eukaryota; kingdom Metazoa; phylum Chordata; order Testudines; family Trionychidae; genus Apalone; species Apalone spinifera. The sequence continues at coordinate 3,591,472 of CM057846.1, forward strand.
TAGGTGCTGTACAAAGAGACAGCTCCTGCCCTGAACAGCTTGCAATTGAAATATGGGACAAGAGAGGGGTGTACAAGGAACTAAGATGCTGCTGTTCATCACCGTGCGTGACTGTGATCTCTACCACCAGCGGCTTGACCTGTTGCCAGATGTTGTGTTGGTACAGTGGCAAAGGAGAATAATAAGTCAGCATTGCAGATGTTTCTGGGCAGCTTCTACCAAGTGTCTGGGAGACAGCACAAAGGGGCTTAGTTGAAAATTCAAAAAGCAGCTGATGGAGTTTGGCACTGGGGTCAAGCAGAGGGGGAAGCTAATGTCTCAAGAGTGAATGAGACAAAATAGGTAGGCAGGGGATACGTAGCAAAATGCCTTGCAATGACTGCTGTGTATCAGAGTAACTCCCTTAGCTGGCAGCTGTAATAGGTGGTTATCCTGTTATGAACCAGCCCCCAATAGAAGGGGATAAAGATGCACATGCTTCTAATATGGTGTATGCTCTCAAAGGCACGAATGAAACAAACTAAAATGGCAGGAAAATCTTTTTTTTTTTCTACAGTCCCAGAACAGGAGCAGTCCAATGATTTACTCTTTGTTCCCCAAAGGGAGCAGCTCACTCAGCTGTCAGACTCTTCCTGGTGCTTTGAAAGGAGATGGGTGTATGCCTGCAGGGCAGCAGAGATCACATAATGCTGAGCAGGGCCATCAGGGCAGGCACTGTGGGATACTGGCGGAAGCCAGTTCTGTTGACAAAACAAACAGCAGAATCTACGCTGGTTCTTTGTCAACAATAAAGGGGGGGGGAGAAAAATCTCTCGTAGAAGTGGAAGTCTTTTTGACACCGAAAATGGGTGTTTTCATTGCAGTAGGCAAGTGAATGCTTAACTGGTAAGCATCTCCCTTAACAGGTGATTCTTACAGGTGATGATTAACCAGTAGCCAGGAGCAGCCCTGCCAGGTCCCCATGTGGGGCTGCAAGCTTCTAACCCCTGTGGGGCAGACAGGGGGCTGCTCCGACCTGGCTGGAGCAGCCCTTGCCTGCCCCACCTACCCCCCTTTAATCAGTTCGCTGGTTAACCAATTCAACGTGATTTTACATCCCTGCCTTAGTGTGTATGCGCTCACGGTTTTGTCATGACTAAGCAGTTTTTGGCAATCAAACGTAGACACACCCTATATGGGATTTATTCCCTCTAAGGGGACAGTGTCCCTTTAAGTAAACATCCTGCCCTTGGACTTTCAGATAATGACATACCTCCTCCTGCTAAGCGTACGTGTGTCCCTTTGTCAGCACTAACACAATGCAGGCAGTACGCTGTCTTACTGCAAGCTTTTATGCTGGCCCACTATACAGCTGAGAGCAGCTGCTGAATCACCTTTTCCAACAGCCTAGGGAGAAAGAGACTTTCCCAGAAACCCAGAAGAGCACTTTCCATCAGTGAGGGTAGAGAAGGAAACCCATGCCTGGCTCTAATGTAACGTCCTTGTTCTGTAATCACTCACCAAAGAGAAGCCGTAATTAGGTGGGAATTCGAGAAAAATGGTGTAGGAGAAACGGTCAGAGGCTAATTTCCAGCTTCTTAGCGCCTGCTCTGTCCAGTGTTTAGACCTAGGCTGACTGGCAAATGTTCTGCAGCAGGCCAGGAAGAGCAATGCTACCTTATTGGCACTCTGGGAACCAGATGCTGCCCAAGAGCGTGTGTTCACCCCCACGTGAGGGTAGGGGCAATTCAGGTGTCCTCTCTCTGTGACCCGACAGCCTCTGGAGGCCAAGTGACAAGGGGAAGATGGTTGCCTAGGGATACAGGGATCCCGTGGGTTCACCACAAAGGCCCAGGTCAGGCCTTTTCAGAAAGCCAGTGCCGTGCTGTGGGCATGGTGAGAAATGCCTATGGAGCGTGTCAGAAGAGCCATATGGACATCCTAAAAGCCAGGGCTGTAAGGGAAGGCAGGTCACCGAAAGGAGACCCACAGGTTTCTGTCAGGCAGCGGGGAAGAGAGACTTGTGTGCCAATGTGGTTCTTCACAGCCAACATCTCTTCCCAGTCTGAGCCCAATGCTGATGAACAGCCGGGGAGGCGGGGGGAGGGGGAGACTGCAGGAAAACCCCAAACCAGTGGGCCTCTCCCATGGAGGGGGGAAACACTGAACTTTCAAAGCTGCATTGGGGTGCAGGTGAACCCCCAGTTCTCTCTTCGGGTTGTAAGGACAAGCCACCCGCAAACTCATCTCAGCCAAACGAGTTCCGGATGCCAAGGACAGGACCTGGGGCAAGCTGACTGGAGGAGACAGGGAAACGCTTTGCGAGAGTTGTCAGCTCCAGAAAATGGGCCTTGGTTCTCGTTCCTCGTCATCGTTCCTGTCCCATATTCGCCCCTTTCACCCTGGAATGGCTGTTCTTTGGTAACCAGCTTCCTCTTGTTTTCACTCTCGCTAGAGGCCTAAGGGCAGAGTGGGGGTCTGTGGCTGGTATTAGCCCAGAGGCCAAGCAGGCTAAGTACAAAGGGAGGAACCAGATTCTGTCAGCCTGGACTGAGGTTCCAGTCTTCAGTGGCAAGACACGCCCAAAGTTTCATGGCAAAGTAGTTCCTTTCTATAGTAGTTTTCCTTCATTGCGCTCAGTGAGTTTCACACCATCATAGAACACTAGAACTGGAAGGGACCTTGAGAGGTCATTGAGTCCAGTCCCCTGCCCTTATGGCAGGACCCAGTACTGTCTAGACCATCCCTGATAGATGTCTATCTAACCTGCTCTTAAATATCTCCAGAGATGGAGATTCCACAACCTCTGTACTCAATTTATTCCAGTGTTTCACCACCCTGACAGTTAGGAACTTTTTCCTAAAGTCCAACCTGAACCTCCCTTGCCGCAGTTTAAGCCCATTGCTTCTTGTCCTATCCTCAGAGGCCAAGGAGAACAATTTTTCTCCCTCTTCCTTGTGACACCTTTGTAGGTACCTGAAAACCGCTATCCTGTCCCCTCTCAGTCTTCTCCTTTCTAAACTAAACAAGCCCATTTCTTTCAGTCTTCCCTCCTAGACCTTTAATCATTCTTGTTGCTCTTCTCTGGACCTTGTCCAATTTCTTGAAATGCGGTGCCCAGAACCGGACACAATACTCCAATTGAGGCCTAATCAGCGCAGAGTAGAGCAGAAGAATGACTTCTTGTGTCTTGCTCACAACACTCCATTAATGTCATGCTGTAATCAATTGACATTTGGCGAGCGCTTGTTTATGTTAAGTTGTCCTTCTCGTCCTTTATTGTTTTATCGGGCTGGTTTGGATCCCAGCTCTGATAGGTGCTTGCCTCCTTTCAGAGTTGTCAGTCTGCCCACTGCTTACCCCTCGCTGGGGATATACAGCAATCTCCGGCACTTTTATGTTTGTCCCTGGTTCCTCCCTAGAACATCTGATACAGTGATGGCCTTCCCACGTATCTCTTAACCCACGCATTCCTCATTCACACAAAACAGGGCTGATTTCTTTGGTGCCGGGAAGCGCTGTGCACATTCGAACAAGGACATCAAGGTACAATGTGAAGAAGAACAATCATCACATTCTTTTACTTCTCTCATGACGTTTGTTGTAAGCCTAAAGGAGAACGGTGACCCGAAGGGTCTGTTCCTGCCTTGACATCCTGTAAAAGGTTTCAGGTCGCCATCATTAGTTTTATTGGCCCTCTTGACTGAAATTTTACAGTTTATCATCTTTTTGGTGCTGTTTGTTTAATATACCAAAGGAATCCCTCCACGGAGATTCTGTCAACATAGCATTTACTTGGCCTGCCCTCACTCATGGACCCCAGCCCAGGGCCCTAAGGACATAGACCTGTCCTGGTCTTGTCCAACTGACGGGGATTTCTGCCGAAACGCGCCAGCCTGCAAGCTCCTTGCCCTGCCCTGGGCTGCTTCCTCTCCCCTTACATGGTTTCCCTTACCCATCCATCACTCACCCTGGATGGCTCCTTAGGGTTCCGGCCTAGCTCTCTCTCACCTCCTCTTCCCCCCAGACTTCTTCTTTTAAATCCTGGCGCCCTGGCATTACGTCACACCGGGGTGCCCCCCTCGTCAGCGGCCGAGTCGCCCGGCGTTCCTCTGCGCCTGTGCCCCGCCTCCCATTCCTTCTGGAGCCAGCCACCTCTCTCACTTCTCCCACATGTCTTCCTCCCTGCCGTGCCGGAGCCCGGGCCTCGGAAGTGTGGGGCCGCGGCGCCCCATCACACATCCAATACAGGCAATCTGGCTGATCCAGCTCTGCCAAACGCTTTCCTTTTCCTCTCTGCTAATCAAAAAGGGTGGCCGGCAGGAAACCCAATCATAAAACAGATTCATACATTTAAAACTTAAGCTATTATTCTTTTCCACAACTCACACATAACCTCACACTGAGGCCGTGTTGACGCTAGGAAATTAATTTGAAATGACGAAATTCGACTTAAGAATTCCCGATTTACCAAATTCGAACTTGCGTGTCCTCACTACGGGGAAGCATGGAATGAAGTCCGAGGCAGGCTCCATTAATGTGGATGCGCTACCTTGGACTCAGAGCCCTAGGAAGGATTCTGGGAAGCTGCAGGAAGCTCCTGGAGGCCAATTAGTTGGAAATAGTGGCACCAGAGCGACCACGCTGCTGTTATTTTGGATTTACACATTTGGGAGTAACCTTATTCCTCATGAAAAACAGGAGTGCAGAGTTTGAATTTCGCAGTCTTTTATTTCACAATAATGGGCTTGGTAGTGTGAATGCACCTCTTACTAATTCGAACTTGGGGGAGGGAGTGTTATTTCAGACTAAGGTCCTGGTTTAGATCAGGGCCGAGAGCTTGTAGGTAACAGTTGGGAGTTGTTGCCTCTGTGTGTGTGTACAATAAACCCATTGTTTTGCTTACCAAAACAAAGGAGCATGGGGAAGAGTAATGGGATGGAAAATTTAGTCCTGACACTGGAGAGGAAGAATTCCCTCCACTGAAACCTATTTGGATTTGCAAATATTCTCCAAAGGGCAGTGATACAACCCCGTATTTCAAGCATTGCATGCTGGGTAAAAATATTTCAAGGGCTCCATTCTTGTTAAAATAGTCCCTTTAGGAAAGGAATTATTCACAGATTTGAGCATTCCAGCCATGTGCACACAGACCGACATATTGGTTCCACCTCCAACCCCCTTCTGCAACCTCAGTTCCTCTTTCCACAGTCATTGGAGCAATCCAGTGAAAGTAAGCGGTCTAAACTACACTGATTGTGAAATCTGGGCTTGAAGGTGTGGGGTCCAGTTCTGAATCGGCTGAGCAATGAGCTAGAAGATCTATGGGTATGTCTAGACTACATGGCTCTGTTGACAGAGCCATGTAGTCTAGACATACCCTAATAGACTGATCTCTTCTCCTCCGGTGCTTTTATCAAGACCCCTTCCCATTTAGACAAAAATACCCTTCCCATGTAGCTATCCAGGAGCGGCCTTAGATGAGCAGCCAGCAACTGGCGCCCTAGGCGAAACGCACGATCGGCGTGAGATCGGTGTCCCCGCCTCTAAAGCCCTCAACAGCCATTTATCTTGGCGCCCTAGGCGACTGTCTAGTTCTCCTGTATTGACGGGCTGCCACTGTAGCTATCTAGAAAAGGAAGCAAGGTCCTGGCCACTTGAAACCAATTAAAAATCTCTGCGTTAAGAACCCACATTCTACAACAGAATTCTCAACACTGATATAGTGGTGAATTGCTGCAACAATTCTTTCTATGCCGTATATTATACAGGGGGCCAATTTAGAGGATCTAATTGTCCCTTCTGACCCTAAATTCTTTGAATAGATGCAAGTGGCTGGGCCTATAAGTGGAGGGGAAACCAAATTTCCTCTCACACATGTCCAGGCTTGACAACCATTTGACGCATGCAGGAACATTGCAGAAGGAGAGTAAAAAATCAGGCAAAGCATGATGGGTACGCAAACATGCACATTGCCTTCCTCGCCTTCAGGCAGGATCAGCCCACCCGGGCTTGGCCAGGTTTGATCCTCCACTGCGCGTTGTGGAACCAAGCAGCATCTCCGGAAGGACGGGTCGCAGCGAGACAGAGGGGAATGTCACCTTGGAGCCAGCTGCTTGCAGTGAGGCGTAAATAGTTTCCAGCTTGTGTAACCCACACACCCAAGCTATGTCTACACTGGCGGGTTCTTGCACCAGAAATATGCAAATGAGGCTAAGCGCTGAATATTGCCGAACCTCATTTGCATACCTAATGAGCCGCCATTTTTTGCATAATAATAATAATTGCTATGCTGATTATTTTCAGGAATAACGGCATTGCACAAGAGGGGTTTTCTTGCCTAAGAAGGGGCAGTGTAGACAGCTCCTTCTGGCGCAAGAGCCTCTTCTGCAAAAATGGCGGCTCATTAGCTATGCAAATGAGGCTCGGCAATATTCCACGCTTAGCCTCATTTGCATATTTCTCACGCAAAAGCCGCGAGTGTAGATATAGCCTGACTGTCCTTCAGTGGCGTGTCAAATAAAAAGTGATTCAGGAAGGAGGGCGAACTGACATCTCCATTCAGCAAATGCTAAGCTTTAACAACTATTAAACCACAGGGAGGGAGAAGCCAAGCTCCTTGGTGGCACATTTGACAGACAGCAGGTGAGCTTAGATCACTACCTCGCACCCTGCCCTATAGTGTCTCAGTGTTTCCTTGTGATCCCGGTGTGACGGCGCGTTTGGGTTCTCCCGTCTCCTGCACCCCCATAATGACACGGACAGACTCCACCAGCCAGTAGAATAGAGGGAGTTTATTGCTTCTCCAGGATACAGCACAGCATAGATGCAATCCAATTACAGGGGCCAGGCCCAGGATGCCTCAGCCCCCCGTGAGATGGGGTGGGGGGACTGGGCCTTCAAATCCCAGACCCTGGCTTGGGTGCTTCCTCCATGATACCCAGACAGAAACTCCCTCACTCACTTCCAGCCCTGCCCCCAGCCATGGGCTGCATTCCCCCTTCCTTTGTGTCTCTCCCTGGGGGTGCTGCAGACAGCAGACAGTGGAGGCCACTCACAGCCCACCGCCCAGCATAGCAACCCGCAAGGTACCCCCGCTACGTCACACCCGGTCACTCTGTGTGTCTCCATTGGCTGTCTTGTGTCTCGTGCCTAGTGTCAGGGGGCAGAGTCACCAGCACGGTGCCTCCAGCTGGCCGCTTGTTGACTCGCTTGTTGACTCGCTGGAAGCCTCCCTCTAGCTGGTGTCTCCCCGTGTCCTCGCTGCCCTCTCTAGTCCAGACCCGCGTTGTTCGTGGACTTCGGCAGTCTCTTCAGGACACTACTCTCCGGCAGTGCCCACTCCAGTGAATCTGAGCCTCCCTTCTGGGGGTTGGTATTTATCCTGCTTGCACTACAGAGTCCTCCCCTGCCAGGGAACACCCAGTTCCCCTGTTCCCGCCTTGCCCCAGTGACTCATTGTGATGTAATGTCAGTATGTTGCTTGGGCTGTGGATGACCCCTACTGGCCTCTGTCTGTAAGCACGGCCCAGCAGGGGCCATCTTGAGGGCCCCCATGACAGTGACTGAACCGGTCCTACCGGTTAAGGGAAGGGACGGAACAAAGGAAGTGAGTGTTGGGGGAAGGGTCAGTTTCTGGCTAGAGAGCATGAAGGAAACAGACTAAGCTGGGGTGCTGAGGGTTGAGGGGGGGGTGCGATGGATCCCCTACCCCAAGGGGTCTAAGGCTGCCTGGCCCTGACTCCTGTAACCACGTCGGCTGTGTCTAGACTGGCAAGTTTTTCCGCAAAAGCACCTGCTTTTGTGCAAAATCTTGCCAGCTGTCTACACTGGCCGCTTGAATTTCTGCAAAAGCACTGAC
>CM057846.1:3599411-3613629 GCA_030068395.1 Apalone spinifera
GGGTGCAGGATCGGGGGGAACCCCGACGTGCCATCACACTCACTGCCAGCCTTCATCTAGCCCCTGCCTCAGGGGCAAACTGCAGTCTGCAATGGCCACTCATCCCCGACAAAAGGGCATGGACCTTCTGCCTTTACCTAACCTGGCTGCTTCAGGCCCTACAGCCTGGGGGCTTGCTTTGCCAGACCTTCCCCATCCCTGCTCTACCTCCAGGAAGCTCCTGCTTCCCTTGCAGTCAGGTCTCTACTGCTCTCTCTCCAGAGCAGCAGTCAGTTCTCCCCCTCTCAACAGGAGCCCTTCTTTATATTGCCCCCCCATTAGTAAGAACCGCCTCAGCTGGGGCTTTGCTCTCAGCCCTCACTCAGGGCTGGGGTGGCAAACGCCCTGTCACACCTAGATTGTAATTTCAGGGCAAGGCCTCTTTGTTCTGTGTTTGTCCAGCGCCTAGCACAGAGGTCTTGTTCTGTGACAGAGCCTCTGGGTGTGACCACAATTTACATGACAACAATGACTGGCACCATCCGTTGAAGAAAGCAGAGGAAAATACAGCAGGCTGTGTGTCATCGGGACAAGTCCTTTCTCAGAGTCTTCAGGGCATGGAGGGGAAGAGAATTGATTCCATGAGGAGCAGAGGGAAGCCCGCAGGTGTTGAGGGACTGCCAAGCCAGATAAAAGAATTGGTTAAAAAAAAAGTTAAGTGACAGAAAATTAACTTTGTGTCTGGAACAGGGGAGCTGATAGCCTTCAAGGGCCCCCATTGCAGGCCTGGTCTGGAAGTAAAGTCTATACCAGAAATGTCAGGTGAAACAAGGGCGGGATGGATTGAGATTGCAGAGGTATGTTAGAGACAGGAAGGAGTGTGTCCGAGAAAGGAAATACCTAAAAATAGCCATGTGCATCCTTCCCTCAGGACTACACCCGGCGTGGCCCTCCTGCTTGGTCTCTGTGGCTGTTTGCACGCTGGGAAGCAACCTGTCGATACAGACCGAATGCCCCGCCTAAGGAGGGACACAGTGGCAGCTAGACACTGAGCGAGGCAGCCCCATGGCCACATGCCTCCAACTTGATGGAGGCCGGACGTGTGCTGGGACCAGGAGTTATCCCAGAAACGGTCGAGTATAGCCCACGATGGGGTCCTGCAGTCACAACGCAGAAGACACATCCCCAGCTCTGGAATTAAGTCATACAGATGGTAGGATTAAGGTGAGCGGCTATGCTGCGCCTTTTGGTTGGGTGACCTGTGTGGATGGACCAGGCGGCCTCAGTCCATTTGCTAATGGACAGGCGTGGGCACCACAAATTCACCGCCCCAGAGCAACACCCTTGGGAGCAATGCACCTGCAGCTGGAGCTGACTATCTGCCCCCCCCCCTCCCCCATGCACTGAGGCATCACAGTCATTAAAGGGATCATTATGATCCTCTAATCTTCAACTGGTGGTCCATGGTGACTTTTTCGGTGGTCCACAGGAACATTGTCCAAAGTCACACGGCGTGGGCAGGCACCAAAAATCTGTTCGTAAGAAATAAATTTCAAATCAAAACGTTCGTTGTCTGCTCTTTTGTATCATGTCTCAAAAAGGAGGTGGTCCACGAACCTTTTTTGATTGGCCTGGTGGTCCATGGACTGAAACAAGTTGAGAACCACTGTCCTGAGGGCTTGAGGAGATCCGAGATTGGCCCTGCATCAAACCCATCAGATTCAGTAACGTGTCCTCCAAATGTAGGAGTAGTTTCACCCCCACCCTCCCTCTCCAATCTCTCGATCAAAGCCCAATTTGGCCAATTACATCCTGCCTATTTCGATCTGTCCCTGTAATTTCAACCGGATAAATTGCTCTTTGTTTCTCCTCCTCCAAATAAATAGGCTGGTTGTGAAGAGAGGCTGATTGCTGTATTTTCTCCTCCGAGGTAGCTGCCTTTGAGCTTTTGGAAAAGGATCCTTTATGCGCCTACCAGCTGAATGGCCCCGAAGAACCGTAAAGCGTTGTTAGATCGAGGCGTCGCGAGAGAAGCAAGAAGACTTGTGAAAAATGAGACATAACCGTTGTGGGCAAGGGGAGTATTGGGAGACCAGGAAAACAAAGCCAAAACAAAGAGAACAGGCTCATTAGAAGCTCCAGGAACAAAAGAGAGAGAAATATTAAAGGCAGCAGGCAGGGGAGAGTTCAGCTGGCAGTAAAGAGCTGTCGAAGGACAGGATGCGCAGGAGAAAAATTGAGCTGCTTAAGAAGAAAATGATTGCAGGGAAGGGAATGGGCAGTGGGCAAGGACAGATTGGCTCCACAGCTACTTCGTTTCGGGCTTTGCGGCAGTGGGAAAGGACGGAGATAAGTGAGCAGATCATGGATTTAGATTTCACCAGAGTTAGTTATATTTATCTGCGCCTCCATAGTACGAGGGATTGCAGTTCCCATTGGCCGGAACGGCGATCTGCGGCCAATGGGAGCAGCAATCCCCCATACCAGCAGAGGCACAGCTAAATACAGCAGTGTAGGAACCTGCCAGGGATCCGGCCCACAGGCTGCTATTTGCCCACCCTTGTGATAGACCATGATAGGATCATGTTCTCGCCTTTGACTCTCTAGGGCCCATTTAATACATCAAAATGAATACAACAGAATGCATGTCCCCTAAGTCCCAGATCACTGCATGTACGGGTAAACTGAGGCAGTCCATGGTATCTTGCCAAGAACTGAGAACTCAAATCCTAAATTATTAGGCCAGGCCTGGGAAGCATACAGACAGCAGTTAACGTGACCCTAGTCGTCCTGGCAAGCACATTCCAAAAGGGCCTCACTTTGCTAAGGCCGGTACCAAACAACTGCGCAGGATTGTTTTTTATTGTCTGCTTTATTTCTAGAAAATAAGCTTGGATCCCAAAGATCACGCCAAGGCAATACCACCCCCACAGGAGACACATTATATTCCCAGCTGACAAAATGACCATCAACATGTCTTATTTAGCTTGTTAGGAATAATTATTTGTATTAGTGATAACATGTTTAATCGGCGATGGGCGAGGATCCTATGTAACCTTTATATTTCATTGGCTTATGTGCTTATCTCATTTCCGCCGCTAGACCTATCAAATCATTTCCCCTCCGCCCATCTGCTGCCTATATAATTTAATGTATGTTTTGGTGAAGTCAGTGCTCACCAGTTTAACCTCTGGTGGGTACTCCACCAGCTGTGTGAACCCATAAATCCTGTGCTTGTTTTCACCTGCACCCAGTATGTCCAGAATTATTCCCTACACTACACTATGCGGTAGGCCACAGCACTGGTCCATCCGGCCCAGAGAACAGCCTGTACACTGCACTCCTGGCTGTTTTGCTACGCATGGGCAATATGTCAGCCCAGTACACGTCACAAAATCAAGATTGCTCCTGCAGCATAAATATTTGTCTCTGAGACCTCCATGAATACCCAGAATGCGTAGATGAGACAGTTGATTTATTGGCAAAAGCGGCGAGGAGTCCTGTGGCACCTTATAGACTAACCGAAGTGTTGGAGCATAAGCTTTCGTGGGCAAAGACCCACTTCGTCAGATGCAGTCTTTGCCCACGAAAGTGGGTCTTTGTCCACGAAAGCTTATGCTCCAACACGTCGGTTATTCTATAAGGTGCCACAGGACTCCTCATCGCTCTTGCAGATTCAGACTAACACAGCTACCTCTCTGATACTTGATTTATTGGAATCATTTCAGGCTGACTCCACTTTCCCTCTACCCCTTCACCGTATTTTACTATGTTTTTCATTTTTGCATTGTATTTTCCAGAAAGGTCTTGTAAATATGGCGTTCAATTGCAACTTAGTTCCCCTGGTTCTAGTTTAGGCCAGGATTGGAGTTTCACCCCCTAACACAATGGAGCACTGATATCTGTTGAGATTATAGGTAGGACCTCTCTAATCCAGCACTCTGTGGTCCAGCAACATCCATAGTCCGGCATAATTTTAGTTAGCCAAGTGTCCACTTTTCATGGGTGTGGCTAAGTTTCCTGCAGTCCTATAAAGTGTGTCGAAAACTACCAGTCTTGGCTCTCAGTGCTCTGTGCTGTTATTTAGCTCTAATTTACCCCACATGTCTTCTAAGAGCCCTGTAAGCAGTGGAAGTGTTGTCAATGCTGCTAGACAATTTTGACCTTCCGTGGTTCAGCAAATTCTCTGGTTCAGCACCAGTCAGGTCCCCAGAGTGCTGGACTAGAGAGATTCCACCTGCAGTATGTGCTCTGAATACTCCTAGTAGTAATAATTCATAATAGTAACAATTGTGTCAATGCTTTTTTAATTGGTTGGCTGGCAGTGAGCGCTGCATACCCCCTCTGCCTCATCTTCTCACAAAGGTAACTGGCCTCGCAGACAGGCAGAGAGTGTCTTTAGCAGATTAAATGCCCAGTACTCAAACAAAGAAACCAAGGCAGTTCCATAGCTACATCCCCCCATTTGCCTCCGGTGCCGTCTTCCATTGCTGTCTGCTTGAATAAGCCAGTGCTGGCAGGATTAGCCACCATCTTGGCAAGGTAGCATCTGTACCGCTGGCATCTGGGACTATCTGGGTGCTGATCCGTACTGCAAGCTGGTGGAAGCTGTCTCTTCGCTAGTGAGGCAAAGGAAGAACCGCGGATCAGTTTCGCTTCCTGCAGGGCCTTCGGGTTGGTTTGTATCAGCGTATTCCCCTTCTCTGTCCTCCCGATCCACAGGGAGGGAAAAGAACAGGCGCCTTGTCAGGATGTGATTGAATCAAGCTGACAAGTCAATTAGCAAAGCAAACACCTGCACTTCTGGATTCCAGCATGTTACTATTTCCAGCATGCCTGGCACACAGATTAGCTTTCCGCTCTTGCCTGCACGGTGCACCCGGTCTTATCACACCACCTTGCTTGTCACCTGGCTTGTTGGGATCCCAGGGACCGGATCAGGAACATCACAGCGGCAGGTGCACTGGAAAGACAACAATATACATTACAAACCCCTATTGGCTCCTTCTCAGTCTGTACCAGGTGATCTTCAAAGTTCTGCTGCTCCATTGATTTTCCACCAGACGGATCCCTTGGTGACTCTACTTGGGGCTACACCAGTGCAAAGGGGAGCAGCATCAGGGCCTGAGTGTTTTTAAAATGTGGGATTTTCACAGGAGCTCAAGGGTGTGAGGCACCCAAATGCCAATGCAAGCCAATGGGAGTTGGGCACCTCCATCACTTTGAGAACGCCAGTGTGAACAGCAGGCTTCTATGCTGAGTTACCTCTGCAACCAGGAAAGGAAGGAGGCTGTCAGAGCACAAGGGGCTTGTATCCCCGACAATATGGACCCACCTGTAAAAAGCAACACCTGTGACCTGTGTGGCAGGGCCTGCCAGAAAAGGGTTCTAGCAGGTGCCTAGGAAAATCATAGAATACTAGGACTGGAAGGGATCTCGAGAGCGAGTTGAAAATTTTCTGCCAGAAGGATTTTGCACCAGAAAATACCGTTTTGTCAAAATCAAAAAATGTTCCTGGGAACACGTCAATTTAGATCAAAAGTTGTTTCTAATTTTTTTAAAGACGTGTTTTGAGCAGAATGGAACATCTTTGTGGGGGTGTCAAAAGGGCTTGGTTTGAAAATTTAGTTTATAGCACATGACAAATCACAACATGCAAAACAAGCCCAAACGGGAACAAAACAGACTTTTGCTGGGAAAAAAAGTGTTGAGAGACCCAACTGTCACTTTAAAAAAAATGGTTTTGAGTGAACTTTGGAATAGTTTTGAAGTTTGCTTTGTTCGGATTGGGTAGGAAAACAAAGTTAAAAGTTCAGAATTTGCTGCTGAATGGCATAGCCTGGTCCAATGGCCTAGTCTGGTCCTGGGTGGCATACATAGGAGAATCTCAAATAGGAGTAGAGAAGTTATTTTAGCTCTTTTTGGCTTCTGCGTGCCTGCTGCTGGAATCTTGTGTCAAGTCCTGGTGCCCACAGTTCAAGAATGGATGTCGATCAACTGGAGAAGAGCAGGAGAAAGCCCACAGGAACAATGTGAATATAGGGTAAATTGAGGCAGTCCATGGTATCTTGCTGAGAACTGACAAACTCAAATCTGAAAGTATTAGGCCAGCCCTGGGAAACATACAGTACAATAGTTACTGTGACCCCGGTTCCCCTGGCAACCACATTACAAAAGGGCCTCACTTTGATAAGCCCGGTACCAAACAACCAAACAACCGCCCGGGATTGTTTTTCATTGTCTGCTTTGTTCCTAGAAAATAAGCTTGGATCCCAAAGATCGCACCAAGGCAATACCACCCCCGCAGGAGATGCATTATATTTCTGGCTGACAAAATGACCATCAACAGTTTTTGTTTATGTTGGCTTATTTAGCTTGTTAGGAATAACTATCTGTATTAGCGGCGAGGTGTCCTGTGGCACCTTATAGACTAACCGAAGTGTTGGAGCATAAGCTTTCGTGGGCAAAGACCCACTTCGTCAGATCTGACGAAGTGGGTCTTTGCCCACGAAAGCTTATGCTCCAACACTTCGGTTAGTCTATAAGGTGCCACAGGACTCCTCACCGCCTTTGCAGATTCAGACTAACACGGCTACCCCTCTGATATTATCTGTATTAGTGATAATATGTTTAATTGGCAATGGGCGGAGATACTGTGTAACTGTCTTAGACCATTGGCTTATGTGCATATCTCACTTCCGCTGCTAGACCTATCAAATCACTTCGCCTCCATCCATCTGCTATATAATCTAATGTATGTTTTGGTTAAGTTAGTGCTCACCGGGTTAACTCCTGGTGGGTACTCCACCAGCTGTGTGAACCAATACATCCTCTGCTTGTTTTCACCTGCACCCAGTGTGTCCAGAAATTATTCCCTACAGTGAGGGTTCTCAATATCTTTAGCTTAACCACAAGAAAAGAGAAAGGGGTGACTTCATGACAGTCTACAAGTATCGACGTGTGGGGAAATGTTTAATAATGGGATCTTCAGTTGAGCAGAGAAAGATCCAATGAACCAATGGCTAGAAGCTGATTTTTCCGAGGGTCAGCGGCCCTCGACTGAAAAAAGTTTCCCCGCCCCTTCTGTAGGTGGGCTGTGTGCCACTAAATGGGACAGAGACCAATACCCAGCAGATGCTCTGCAAGGGTCTACAAATGGCGGATACCCCTGTGATTGATATATTTTTTGTTCTTACTGCAATAGCACCTCACTGTCGGAGCCCCAGACCTAAACCACTACCCCAGTGAGAAAGAGATCACCCGTGCCCTCAAAAACTCACACTCTGAGTCTAAAACAAGAGTCAGTGCGGGGATCCAGACAGACTGGGGAGCACAAGGAACCAGCGACAACGCTGGTGAGGGCGATGGGCGTGATCTATCCAACCGTTGCCACATGTGTCATTGGCACTGTGGCAAAGCCGAGAGCAGTCCTGCAGGCGTCTTTCCAGTGCTACGTTCCTCAGAAGAAAGAGAACGATTTCCTTCCCCACTGTCTTTTCCAGCAGCTTCAGAAATGTCCCCTCAGTTAATTCCCTCTGGCCAGAGGCGTAGCGAGGGTCTTATGCGCCCGGGGGCAAAAGCAAAATTTGTGCTCCCCGCCCCCCCCGCCACCACATGACAGGGTCCGGAACCTGGTGCACAGCTGAGCCCGACCCTGCGGGAGGGAGCTTGTACCGTGTCTTCCCTGACTCCCTCCAGTTTGGGGAGGGCACTATCCCGCTATTGAAGAGGGAGGAGGGTCAGCAGGGAGGAAGCTTCAGCAGGCAGTGGGGGGGGGGGGGGGGGGGGGGGGGGAGGAGGAGCAGGCGAGCAGAGGTATGATAGGGGGAGCAGAAGGGCAAGTACCCCCCCACACCTCCTTTGCTAGGTCAGTGAATGTAAGAGATTAACTTACCTGTTAAATAACACTCAGAAAAAAACTTTTAAATAAAACTAGCACACAACACGAGAATCGCCCTCGCTTTCTTGAAGGCACTTGAAGCAATAAGTAGCCTAAGGCTGAGGATACACTGCAGGCATGGCTGTCTGCCAGGAGGACTTTTTCCTTCAGGCTGCTGTGAGATTCTGTCCTTAAGTAAAGGAGAGATGTCTCTCTGAACTGCTCTTCCAAATTTCACACAAGCCATTCAACTGAAGCCATCCATATCTAGATTCAAGGCCAGCCTTGCCCTTGGCAGACTGCCTCGCCAGATAGTCACCATCACAACAACCGAACATGTATAAGACTTTTAGTTGAGAAAGCCACGTTTAATCTCAAGTCTCTGCTGTGACTGGGAGATGTGGGTGGCCTATAGGCAACACCAGCATTTTCTTTGGAAAATCCACAACAAAACGTGGGAGGATCGATCACCTCGGTAATGAAAACTCCTTTAGAATTGAGGCTCTGATTATCCAACACCAGCTGAGGTAGAGCAGACAGTATGTGCACGTCTGATATATTTTTAGCAAAACTCCTACCTGCCCAACTTGTCAAAGGAGAAAGGAAACAGGGAGGCCAAAAGGAATGGTTTGGAGCAGTGTTTCTCAACCTTTTTTTTATGAAGTACCCCTTTTAAAAAATTTATAAGTACCCCAGTACCTACAGTTTTCAGACACACAATTTTTTTTTCCTACCATTGCAACATATTTGTTTAAACAACTTAATCATATCTCCATCACTCCTTACAAGGTACATTGCCCATGGAGGTCAACGGGCTGGGCTAATATGTAAAGGCACTGAGAAATGTATATGTCAATACCATGATGGCAATGTGTACATTATGTAGATAATACCGAATAATAATTGTTATTGAAGCCATATCCACCCCAGAGCATTAGAGAGACAAGGGGGCGAGCTAATCTCTTGACCTGGACCAACCCCGTGTAGCTGGAAAGCTTGTCTCTGTCACCCACAGACATTGGTCCATTAGAAGATAATTACCTCAGCCGCCTTGTCTTCCTCCCTTGTCAGCAGCTGCGCTCACTTTGGCAGGTGGCTGCAGCACACGACTCTTTCATAAGGGGATTCTCTGCTCCGTGTTATTCCTTTGCGTTGCATCTATTTTCCACCCCTTTTCTACCTTGCGGGGGAAATTCGTGGCTGCCGTGAATGAGCGAGCTCAGTCTTCCATGCACGAAGGGGCAAGAGACACGTCCTTGGGGCCAAGCACAGAGCTGGGTTCAAACATACAGCTCTGTTGATGCGACCCACTCTAGACCTGCATCTACCCTCCATACACTGGGCCCCAGTCCCCTCCACTGCTCCGTCATCGCATCTTGTTCTGGGCAGGTCACTGTGCTCATGCTGAGCCTCCCCGCAACTCTGTCTACACATGCGAACCCTGCCGTGTACTGCTCCCTGTGGGGGCTGTCTTCTGCAGTGCTGCTTTGTGACTGTACCTTTTGCGCTTCGGTTTTCATGTCTGTTAATTTATGTGTATTCCCTTTTTTACATTTTCCTGGCAAAATATTGACAGAAAAGCGTTCAGTGGTCTTTCTAAGAGAGGTCCGTAGCTCATGCCACTGTCCTAAATGACCCCACACAATGACCACTTACGAGGCAGAAAAGTACAGGTTGAACCTCCTAAATCCAGGACTCTCTGGTCTGGCAACATCCGTGGTCTGGCAGGACCAGAGAGCCTCAGCACCTGGGAGTGTGAGCCGGTCGGGAGTCCAGCAGCGGGGAGCCCCACCTTTGGGACTGGTGAGCCCTGTCCCCAGAAAGCCCCCGCCGGGTGGGACATAGCAGGGAAACCGCGGAGCCTTCTGCCTGGGAAGCCCCGGCCTGGAGCAGCAGCCGCAGGACTGCAGCAGCTGGGGAACTCCATCCCCAGAGAGCCCCAGCCAGCTGGCAGTGGCAGGTCGGAGCCAAGCCCACACCCTGTAGCAACAGGGCTGGAGAGGAGCCAGCCAGAGTGAGGGGTAGCATCCTGGGAGGCCTCTGGCAGGGGACCTCCCTTGATCCAGCAAATTTCCTCATTCAGGAGGGATCAGGTTTCCCGGGTGCTGGACCAGGGAGGTCCAACCTGTACAATTATCTCCACATTTGATACGGGACTCTGAGGCACAGAGAAACAGAACCACTTGCCCAAAATCACCTGTGGTACAGCAAGGAATGCAAACTAGTTTTCCTGAGCCTCAGACTCTCCCTTGTAACCACTGGGCTTTCCTTCACCACAAATTGGCCTTTCTCGGGAGATATTTGTGTAAACTGTGACTCTGAGCACAGCAGTTGATATAATGAGGCCTCTTGTATTTTCCCATTCCAGTCCAGTCAATATTGTTGCAAACACACAAATATTAATGGATATTTACCTAATCCTTCCCATCAAGTGGGTGAAATCTCAGTTTCTGACACAGAAGAAGCAGGTTGCTATGGAAATGACGAGTGTTCTCCTCAGAGAGAGTGTTGATATTATCTTTTGTTATTGTTCTTAATGGGCTGTCGTGGCCGCCACACATTTCTGCAGCCGTTGGAGCATTCAGCCCAGGAGAACAAGGCACAATGCTCAAGAACCATATGGATTCAAACCTCCGTTCACGGCCAGTAAATATAATTTATTCTCTGATTCAAGTGGAACCTGCTTAAATGAGATGAGAGGAGGGTGCACCTCAGCGTGGCCAAAGAGCTGGGTAAAGCACTTTGCTCTCTCACGGGGCGGCGTGAAATGCTTGCCACAAAACTAACGAGTCATCAGAAGCTTCATGAGGTGCTGATTCGGGGTTCATTTACACGGATTTTCCACTGTTCTACATTTCTTGGCTTCCCGTGGAGTTATACACCAGGCAGAGTAAGTTACTGTTGTACTACAGGGGCCTGGAGGGCCACCTCAAGTTTGAGATCCCCATTTTTCCAGTCATTTATGCACAGGGTGATATGCCCTAGAATTTCACCCTCCCCCCTCTTCACCGTCTCCTGACCTTAGCATCAAACTTTTGACTGGGCAAATTCAAGTCTTTTAGAAAAACAGTCAGATTAAAGACGGTGGAATTCCAATCTTAGATTTTTAAGACCAAGCTTGGCAAAGCCCTGGCTGGGATGATTGAGTTGGGGTTGGTGCTGCTTTGAGTAGGGGGTTGGACTCGATACTCCTGAGGTCTCTTCCAGCCCTAGGATTCTATGATTCTGTTATTTCAAATCAGTGGGTAAGTTGTTCTGATGGTTAATTACCCTTGCTGCTACAAAACTGTATGTTATTTGTAGTCTGAATTGGTCTAGATTCAGCTTCCAGCCTATACAGTACTGCCTCGGGGCAACTTCTTGCGCAAGAACTGTTTTGCAGAAGAGTTCTTGCACAAAAAGTCTTCCACAAGAGCGCATCCACACTGCCATGTGCTTTTGCGCAAGAGCATCCATGGCAGTGTAGACGCTCTCTTGCACACGAAATCTCTGATGGCCATTTTAACCACAGGGGCTTCTTGCGCAAGAAGGCTTATTCCTTGCGGGGAGAGGACTAACTCTTCCGGAAGAAGCCCTGTTTTCCAACGCTAGACTCTAAATTTACTTGTGCAAGAACGCGCGGGCAGTGTAGGCATCAGGCAAGTTTTTGCGCAAGAACAGCTGTTCTTGTGCAAGAAGCTACCAGTGTAGTTTAATAGATGAGTGGCCCGTGTACTATCAGAAGTCTTGTCCCCATGACATGTTTGATCGTAACCTCTCACGGTCTCAGTTTTGCCATTGGTAAGGGAAAGTACAGTTACTTTCTTCCCAGGCAGGGAGGCGAGATTAAATGAATTACCACGCTTGCAATGCATTAAGATTATTTGGTCTTCGAGCAGTTGTTCTCAAACTTTTTGGCCCACAGCCCACCCCATTCAATGCAGACCTTTCTGTGGACCGCCAGCCAACCACCCATGAAGACAAAATGGGTACAAGAGGGGGTGTGGCCATGGGGTCTGGCTGGGAGGTGGGGCGCAGGAGCGAGCTGAGGATGATCGGTCTGGGAGGGAAGGAGGGTGCAGAAGTGGGTTGAGGATGGGGGGATCTGAGTGGGAGGGAGGGTGCAGGAGCAGGATGTGTGCGGGTTCTCGGCAGGAGGAGGTGCATGAAGGGGATGGGGTTGTGGGGTCTGGGCATGAGGAGCCCCGGGGGGCACTTATTTGGCTTGGCGCCTCCCACCGCCACAGATCCCACCCCTACTGCTCCCATTGGCCGGAATTACGGCCAATGGGAGCAGCAGGAAAAGGCGCCATGCAAGCGGTTCCCTGTGCTACCATGCCCCCTGCCAGAGGGAGGGGGAGCAACAGCGCACAGCCGCATCCTTCCCCTGCAAGCCGGATCCAGCCCGCAAGGCTCGCTCCCTAGCTCTGGCAGCGGGAAGCTGTCACTGGCACTCCAAAGTCATGTGGGGAGGGAGTCACAGGGCTGGAGCTCCAGCACAAAGCTCCTCATGGAGGGGGAGAGTCCCAAGTCTGCAGTCTACCTGCAGGATGGATGCGGACCCCTAGTGGTCCATGGACCGCACGTTGAGAACCACTGTCTTAGAGGAAGGATGGTTTGCTGCTGAGGCAGGTTGCCTGGAGCGTCAGACTTCAGCACTGAGTTCTTTGCTCTGCCACAGACTTCCTGCATGACCTTGGGCAATTCACTTAGTCTCTCTGTGCTTCCATTCTCCATCTGGAAAATGGTCAGACATAGACCTTTCCCAGGATTTGGGTAGGTAAATACATTAAGGGCCATGAGCTGCTTCGTGCTGTGATCCTGGGGGCCAGAGACAGATGAAAGCTGCAATGGGACAGGCAAGTGCTGTCGCTGTGTGACGGAAACTCTGCAATGTTTATAGATCAACGTTTTGCTCAGTGTTTCCCAGTGGTGAGTGTCACTGTATATTTTGTACCCAGCTTCTTTGAAATCATTGCTTTCTCCACTTTGCAAGACTGTATTTATTTAGTCATTGGCTGACGGGTCCGTTTTTTCACACTTGCCTCTCTGATTTACAATTGTTACTCCATCGGCTCTGGCAGATCCTTCTTATTTATGGCAGGTGTCCTTCATTTCTGAAGGCAAAGCTTATCAGTTTCCAGCACGAATGTATGATCGGCTCCATCATTTCTTCTATAGCACTTACGGGTGAAGAGAAGAGGATTGATAAGATAAAAATGGCTCAGAGAAACACAAGGCTCTCGGCCTTTGGCAGATGGGTGCAGGTCTGAGTTTTGCAATCTTCAGAAGACTGTATTACATTAAAACTCTCAGAGGCCCTGGTCCAGCTACTTACTTATAGCACGTATTTAACTTTAAGCACATGAACCATGTGCTTGACCCACGTGCAGAAATGAAGAAATGCTTTTTTATTTAGCCAGACTGGCATGCTGCTGCTTTGCCCTGCAATCCCACCTTTCATCCAAGCATCCCAAAGAACTCTACATACATCAATAAGCCTCATATCTCGCTCAGGAAGCAGGTAGTTTCTATGACCCTTTCCTGAAGGACTTAGAGTGGATAAAGAAACATGCCCATGGTCAACCACTAAATCAGTGTCGAAGCAAGAGAACACTGGAATTCTGATCCCTCGCTCTATTGTTCTTACATGGATGCTTATTCAAGGTGTTGTCCCTCCAAACGAGCATGGCGTCGGGCAATGGGAAAGGTCATGGATAAGAGTTAAGTTTACGGCGGAGTCCAATCCATGTTCTACAGATTTTTCCACATATGTGACCGGGGGTTGCTTGGAGAAAGCAAAACTACTGGCTAGAAAGCAGCATCCTTTCCTTCCCCCTCTGCCATTTCTGTCTCTCAAGCCAGGTGCTTCTCTTCTCAACAGGTGGAGGCTTGGTGTGTGATGCGACACCGTTGCCCTCTCTTGCCAGTCAACTCTTCTCAGACCCTCTGACGGGGGTGTGTGGTGGGGGGGAGGGGAATTTGCCCTGGGGCCTGGTGATTCAAAGGGGCCCAGGTCTCTGGCTGCTGCTGCAGTAACCGCGGCTGCCAAACCTTCTGGCCCCTTTGACTCACCGCCAAAGTGCTGGAGTGCCAGTCTGTGCAGCTCAGGGCTGAGAGGAATAGTCCAAAGCCACAGCCTGGGCAGCACCAGGGGCTGGCTCCGCCCCTTCTGCCTGAGGCCCCACCCCTTCCGGGAATGAGGAACCGGCTCCCCCCCACGAGTTGCCTCAGGGCCCACGGTGGCTGTCAGCCCTGCTGGCTCTTCCCAAGCTGAGGGGTTAGTGCCTCCCTTCTCATGACATCCTTTGAAAGTGTGTTTGTACCCAGGAAAAGCGGCGAGGAGTCCTGTGGCACCTTATAGACTAACCGAAGTGTTGG